>VZQC01007605.1:1726065-1749982 GCA_009823505.1 Rhizomys pruinosus
AAAAAAAAAAAAAAAAAAAAAAGGCCGGGTGTGGTGACGCTGGCCTCTAATCCCAGGAAGAACCTGGTCTACAGAGAGAGCTCCAGGCCAGCTAGGACTAGAGGGAGATCCTGTCTCAAAAAGACCAAAACAACAGCAGCAGCAGCAGCAGCAGCAGCTAGGTTTGACTTATATTCTACAAGTAACATCTCTGTGCTTCATTTTTCTCCTAATATGGGATGAATAATACATACCTTAA
This sequence comes from Rhizomys pruinosus, assembly GCA_009823505.1. NCBI lineage: Eukaryota > Metazoa > Chordata > Mammalia > Rodentia > Spalacidae > Rhizomys > Rhizomys pruinosus. The sequence continues at coordinate 1,726,304 of VZQC01007605.1, forward strand.
CATTTACTTTTTTCCTTTGAGACAGGGTCTCACTGTGTATCCCTGGCCGGACTGGAACTTGCTTTGTACTTGAACTCACAGAGATCTGCCTGCCTGTCTCCCTAATGCTAGGATTAAAGGCATGTGCCAACACACAGAGGAATATCCGTTTTAATGATTAAATGGATTAACAAGTAATTTTATGTGTAGATGGGCAGTCGAAGTTGTACAAGGCTAAGTATATCCCTACACGGTCTCTAAACTAATATCCTTCTCAGATGCAAATATGAAAAAAAAAAAAAATGACCCTTTACGACCGAATCTGCCTCGATGCTTTACAGGTTTTGTCAAGGACACAGTGTCCCTTCCTCACACGGTCCTGGAGACGTTCCCGTTCCAACCCTGATACTAACTATCGGTAAATAATAAATAGCTGACCTGCCCTTTTGAAAGGACACATGGAAAGTACTCAAGAAAGCAGCTTAGTAAGACAAGGCCGCAAACGACCAGCTCCACGGACTCACAATCCAGGTGGTGCTGTTTCAGGCTTTGGCTCGGTCACGTTTTCAAGGACTCTGCATGGTCGGACTTTTAATTTTTGGTAAAAAGCAAGTCAGGAGAGACATTACCTCATGTTACTGAAAATAAAAGGTCAAGAATACTAAAGAGACATGGAGCCGCGGGAACCGAGGGCTGCCCAAACCTAGCTCGCCCACAGAGAAAAACCGCGTTACCCTTTTTAACATTTATTAGACAAACGGCGAACGGGGCGGCGGGGTGGGGACCCGGGCGACGCTGGGGCGCACGTGGGGAGGGCGGTTCCGGAGCCGCCGTTTCTATCAGGGACGAGCCGGACGGGGTCTGTGGGGATTCGAGACAAGGTGGCGGGACTGACGTGTTGCACCTCGCGTGGGGACAAATGCAGGACCACCGCGGCGGTCAGGCCACCCCGAATCTAGACATCACTAAGCCAGTCACCCGAGCGGCGCCCAAAGTCTATGGCTCAGGAGTTGTAGGTGCACGCTGCTTCCTGCTGAGGGCCAGGGGATGGGGTCCCAAACCACGGGGTGGGAGTACCTGGGTACTGAGGCGAGGCCCGGGTGGGGGAGGGGAGCAACAACCTTCGCGGCCATTTTGTCCTCACCCCACTTCCGTCTTCTCCCGGGCTCCCCTTCTCTTCAGATCCTGCGCTCAGGCGTCCCGGGTTCCTAGAGGCCCAAACCACAGCGAGGGCGGCTGTCATTGGTTAGTTGGGAATGTGCCCGCCCTCATACCTCCACCTCCTTCCGGCCCCGCCCGACCGCGCTGGCAGGCTGCGCATGCGTACACGCCGCCCAGCGCCCCTCCGCCTTGAGTGACTGAGATCTCCCGCGCGCGGGCTGTCTCCGCCCCGCCTACACCCTTCCCCCCCCCCCCCCCCCCCCCACCCCCCCCCAGTTCCAGGTTTCCGTTAGCAGGGTGTCTGATCTTTAAAGTTCCAGAACGCTGCGGTGGTGCGTCATCGCGGGGTGGGGTGGGACGGGGGCGAGGGGGGCGGGCTCTAGGGATGGGTCCTGGTCCTTCATTGGTGCTTTTTTAGGAACCCCATGGTCCATTGGCTGAGGAACCTATGATAGGCAAAAGAACGGGCGGGACCCTTCTGGAAGGTTCTGAGACAGGGTATAAGAGACAGGCTGGAGGGCGGAAACCGGTCTCATTGAACGCGGCGGCAGCTTTCGGGCTCCTTTTGTGGTCATTGCTCTAGCTGAGCCAGGCCTACACGCAAGGTAAGGCTGGTGTGGGGTTCGTGCTGTGGTGGGCGGCGGGGCTGGAGGCAAGCCCGCGGGGTTGTAGCCACGGTGCTGCAGTCGGATAAACCCGGCCAGCCCTGCCATATTCTGAGGGACGGTTGGCGTGCACTGCAGCCGGGGGTGAAGGTGAGCTGGCGGGGCGTGCAGGGGACCGCAGGGCGAGGCAGGGCGGCACCGCCCAGGCGGCTGCGGAGCGGGGGAGGGGAGCCGCAGCGGCCTGGCGGCCCTTGGAGAAATGCTGACGGCCGCCCTGTGGCGTCTGTTCCATACAGAAACGGCTCTTGGCGGCCCCCGGGCTAGGATGGCTTAGAGCTGTGAAAACCCGGCCATTCAGACCCCCGGGCGTGGGAATTTGCATGGGTTGGCGGCCTGAGGCCACGTGCTCCGCATTGTCGCAGACCTCCGGGGATGATGGATCTTTGTGCCAGGGCTGGCGCGGCCGCCTGGTTGCAGCACTGCTGCTCCTAGCCTGCGCGCGGCTCTCAGACCAGTGCTAAGCCCGCCTTGGAGCGGCCATTCCAATGGCACCGCGTCAGGAGCCTGGGGAAACGCCAATTGCTTAACCCGCGTTTCCGGCCCTTTTTTCTTCAGCCACCATGTCTAAGGGACCTGCAGTTGGCATCGATCTTGGCACCACCTACTCGTGCGTGGGTGTTTTCCAGCATGGGAAAGTGGAAATCATTGCCAATGATCAGGGGAACCGAACCACGCCGAGCTACGTCGCTTTTACTGACACCGAACGGTTGATCGGTGATGCTGCAAAGAATCAGGTCGCCATGAACCCCACGAACACAGTGTTCGGTGAGTCGTGAAGCTAATGGTCATCTGGGCTGTCTGGGAAGTGGAAAATAATGAATCTTAACAAACCTGGGGGCTCGTATCTTTCTAGCTCTGTGACTGGGGTTCTTGGTGCTGGTGATGAGACCCTTGATATCCTCCAACCTATGCATCTGCAAAGGTGGAATGTGACGAAATGCTTTTATCTTGCAGATGCCAAACGTCTAATTGGACGCAGGTTTGATGATGCTGTTGTTCAGTCTGATATGAAACACTGGCCCTTCATGGTGGTGAACGATGCAGGCAGGCCCAAGGTTCAAGTAGAATACAAAGGGGAGACTAAAAGCTTCTACCCAGAAGAGGTTTCCTCTATGGTTCTAACGAAGATGAAGGAGATAGCAGAAGCCTACCTTGGGAAGGTAAGGCTATGACAAGTCCTGCTGTCAGCCCACCTCTAGGGGACAAAATGTATCAGTGCAAACCTTTCTGAATGCTTGCCGCTTCAATCTGTTACTGTTACCTCTTGATTCTAGACTGTTACCAACGCAGTGGTCACCGTGCCAGCTTATTTCAATGACTCACAGCGGCAGGCAACCAAAGATGCTGGAACCATCGCTGGCCTCAATGTACTTAGGATTATCAACGAGCCAACTGCTGCAGCTATTGCTTATGGCTTAGACAAGAAGGTATCTGTAGGGTGAATGTCTGGAGGGGGGGAGGTTTATGGGAGCTATCAGAAGTATTTTCCCTAACTGGCTTTTTCCTATGACAGGTTGGAGCAGAGAGAAACGTGTTGATTTTTGACTTGGGAGGTGGCACTTTTGACGTGTCAATCCTCACTATTGAGGATGGAATCTTTGAAGTCAAATCTACAGCTGGAGACACCCACTTGGGTGGAGAAGACTTCGACAACCGGATGGTCAACCATTTCATTGCCGAATTTAAGCGGAAGCATAAGAAGGACATCAGCGAGAACAAGAGAGCTGTCCGCCGTCTCCGCACCGCTTGTGAACGGGCTAAGCGCACCCTCTCCTCCAGCACCCAGGCCAGTATTGAGATTGACTCCCTCTACGAGGGAATCGACTTCTACACCTCCATCACCCGGGCTCGATTTGAGGAGCTGAATGCAGACTTGTTCCGTGGCACTCTGGACCCTGTAGAAAAAGCCCTTCGAGATGCCAAACTTGACAAGTCACAGATCCATGATATCGTCCTGGTGGGTGGTTCCACCCGTATCCCCAAGATTCAGAAGCTCCTGCAAGACTTCTTCAATGGAAAAGAACTGAATAAGAGCATTAACCCTGATGAAGCTGTGGCTTATGGTGCAGCTGTCCAGGCAGCCATTCTATCTGGAGACAAGTCTGAAAATGTTCAAGATTTGCTGCTGTTGGATGTCACTCCTCTCTCCCTTGGTATTGAAACTGCTGGTGGAGTCATGACTGTCCTCATCAAGCGTAATACCACCATTCCCACCAAGCAGACACAGACCTTCACTACCTACTCCGACAACCAGCCTGGTGTACTCATTCAGGTGTGTTCATTGTCTATTTAGAGAGAGAGTCAGGGAAGTGTCAGCTGTGATGATTGATCCAAAACCATTCGTAGTTTCCACCAGAACTTTGATGTTGGCCAGTTCCTTCCTTGGATGTCTGAGTGACTAATCGTCCTCTAGTGGCCCTTAAAGCATGGAAACTTGAAGTCCATCTTATTAACCTGTTCTTTATTTATCCTCAAGGTATATGAAGGTGAAAGAGCCATGACCAAGGATAACAATCTGCTGGGGAAGTTCGAACTCACTGGCATTCCCCCTGCACCTCGAGGTGTTCCTCAGATTGAAGTCACTTTCGATATTGATGCCAATGGTATCCTTAATGTTTCAGCTGTAGATAAGAGCACAGGAAAAGAGAACAAGATTACCATCACAAACGACAAAGGTAGGTGGATGCTCACATTAGACTGGTCTTTACACATGGTTTTAACTTTGTCCAATTAGAGATGATAAATGTGTGCCTTGGTTTAAGAGGTGTGATTATGTAATTCTACAGGCCGATTGAGCAAGGAGGATATAGAGCGCATGGTCCAGGAAGCTGAGAAGTACAAAGCTGAAGATGAGAAGCAGAGAGACAAAGTCTCCTCCAAGAATTCATTGGAGTCCTACGCATTCAACATGAAAGCAACAGTTGAAGATGAGAAACTTCAAGGCAAGATCAATGATGAGGACAAACAGAAAATTCTTGACAAGTGTAATGAAATCATCAGCTGGCTGGATAAGAATCAGACTGCTGAGAAGGAAGAGTTTGAACACCAGCAGAAGGAACTGGAGAAAGTCTGCAACCCGATCATCACCAAGCTGTACCAGAGTGCTGGTGGCATGCCAGGAGGAATGCCTGGGGGCTTCCCTGGTGGTGGAGCTCCTCCCTCTGGTGGTGCTTCTTCCGGTCCCACCATCGAAGAGGTTGATTAAGTCAATCTGAAGTAACAGGTGTAGCATTGTTCCACAACAAAATGTTCAAAGGACCCAAATTTAGCAAGTCCTGTTGGCAGTTTCAAGGCTGGGCTGCTACAATAACTGGGCATTCTAAATACTTGAATAAGGAACATGTGCAGCAGGAAAGGAAGTAACATTGCACTTTATAAGCACTGTGTGGAAAATGCAATGTCTTAAATAAAACTATTTAAAATTGGCACCATACATTTGACTTGGCTTATTTAATTGGGTTATAAACATTAAATTGGAAAAAAGCCAGAAACCTGGTTTGGGAACAATACTAGGAAGATGGGGGTTTGGGAGGGGCCAGCTTCACTCCAGCTTAACAGGTTTCATGTTCTAGGCTTCAATTGCCATGTAACCCAGAATGGCTTCATGCTTTTAAGCAAAGGGTGGCTTTGTTGGCAACTACAAACCTCAGTATGAAATATTGAGTCATTTAAGGCCATGTCCAGTTCTAGAATTACAGGCTGCCATTCACTTGGTGTTGGACTTGGGTTTCAGGCTGCCACCTAGTGGGCAACTCATGGTTGCAGCTGACCAAGCTTGCCAGGCCCTTAGCATTTGTAATTTGGTCTGGTGTTTGACTCACTGAAACCCCAGCTACCCTGGATTAAAGGGCCAATTCCTAGTCATGAAGAGTTCTAGCAATTCAGGTCACTGGCTGGCTTGTGAGTGTAGTGAGACTCATCCCTGTTGGACTGGAAATTCATGGCCCAATAGAAAAAATCTATTTCAGTTGGAAAGTTTTAGGTAAAAAAGATGTGGGTAAGAAATGGGTGTGAGGGAGACAGCAATTGGCATGCTTCAAGGAAACCAGGCAGGGGTGAGTGAGCAAAATTGATGCATTAAACCTGTTAGGTTTTTCTTGCCAAATGGGGGTGAGTTGAAAGGTCTCACTGGATTCCTTGCCATCCTGGGAACTCATCCGATGGTCTTAACCTGCCTCTAAGTATGGGTAACAGGTGTGCCACCAGGCCAGGCACTCAGACTTACAGGATGCTTATAGATTACGTTTAGGTTTGTGGGTTTTGTTTTTTTTTTAGTATTTTTGAGACTGGTTTTCTTTCCCTTTAGTCCCAGCTGGCCTGGATGGAGCTAACTCTAGACCAGGCTAGGCTTGAACTCATCTGCCTGCCTCTGCCTCCCTAGTGCTGGGATTAAAGGTGTGGGCCACCAAACCCAGGGAGTTCTAGGCCATCTGGGGCTACAGGATGATACTGTCTCTATTAAAATATATATTTAGGTGGGTTTATTTTTTTATTTTTGAGGCAGGGTCTCCCTTTTAGTCTAGAATTAAAGAATAGCACCACCATACCCAGCAACTATTTAGATTTTCTTGGTCTATTCGAGGCAGGGTCTCCCTGTAGCCCCAGCTGTCCTGGAACTTGCTCTGTAGACCAGGCTGGCCTTGAACTCAGATCCGCCCGCCTCTGCCTCCCAAGTGTTAAGATTAAAGGTGTGTGCCATCACTCCTGGCTAAATATTTAGGTTATTAAGTAGGCAATATGACATGTGAGTTTTTTCCTGTCCCTCCGTGGTTTTGGGTCCCAAGAATATCCGGGAGGCTTGGTTTTTACTAGGGAGTTTGTTTTTTTCCCTTTTGAGACAGATGTCCCTGCAGCCCCAGGTGGCCTGGAACTCAAGCTTTTTACTAGGAGTTTTTTTTTTTTTATGTCTTTTTTAGAGACAGGGTCTCCCTGTAGGCCCAGCTGGCCTGGAACTCTGTAGACCAGGCTGGCCTTGAACTCAAAGATCTGCCTGCCTGAGTGCTAGGATTAGAGGCGTGCGCCACCACACCCGGCTTTGTTTTGTCTTTTTGAGACAGGGTCTCCCTATAGCCCCAGCTGGCTTGCCTGTGTCTCCAGAGTGCTAGGTGTTTAAAGGAGCTTTGTTGCTTTAGTCTGAACATTGGTAACCTAGTGTTTGCTGGCCTGCTGGCTATTGGATGTCCACATTGGCAGATGTATTCTTGTGTTTCTGTTTGGGCGTGCCTGTGGAGGTCAGGGCAATTTAGTCAGTTCTCTTGTTATGTGGGTTTTGGGGTGGGGGATGCCAGATGCACTTTTTTTTTTTTTTTTTTTTTTTTTTTGTCTTTTCGAGACAGGGCCTCCCTGTAGCCCCAGACACCCTTGGTCCTGGAACTCCGTGTAGACCGGGCTGGCCTTGAACTCACAAAGATCTGCCTGCATCTGCCTCCCAAGTGCTAAGATTAAAGGCATGTGCCACCACACCTAGCTCAGATGCACTTTTAATGTGTAAATCAAAGCTGGCACACATGCTTGGTAGTCTAAGCGTTGAGAGACTGATTCTGGGCTGACAACCCTTTCTAAACTGGAAGCAGAGAACTGAAAGTTCAATGACTTGCTTTCTTTCATCAAATCTTGCTGTGGTCCCTGAACTGGAGTAGACTTGTCAGATTGTCAGTGCCTGGAGGGTAGCAGGAGATAAAATATGCAAGGTGACTTGTAGACTGTTACAAAGTGGCATTTAAAAAATGAAAGAAAGTCAGGTGGGGTGGCCTACTCCTGTAATCCCAGCACTTGGGAGGCCAAGGCAGACAGATTTCTGTGAGATAAAGACCAACCTGGTCTACATAGTTCCAGGTCAGCTGGAGCTACAGGGAGACCTTGTAAACTAGCTTTGCAGGCATTTAATTGGCAAAGCTAGAGGAAGATGGAGAGGTTAACCACAGGACAGCAGTATCTGACACTGCATTCAGTCTTAATCCAGAAGTCCAATTTGTGAAGTAATTGCTATTCTGTACAATTTAGCCATGTAGTTCTGCCTTAAGTGCTGAAGTTACTGACATGCACCACCATGCCAAGCTCGTAGTAACATAAAAACACATCTTAAAATATAACAAAGGTGTATTTTATTACTTCATTTTCAATTCTCAAGTCATTTATTTAGACTTTTAAAGTAGTAAGGGAACTTTTTTGTTTTGCTTTTGAGACAGGGTCTCCCTGTAGCCCCAGCTGGCCTGGAACTAGCCTTGTAAACCAGGGTGGTCTTGAACTCAGAGATCCGCCTGCCTCTGCCTCCCAAGTGCTGGGACCAAAGGTGTGCACCACCACATCGTTCTTAGCTGCCATGTGGGTGCTGGGAATCAAACCTGGGTCTACAAGAGCAGTTGGTGCTCTTAACTGCTGAGCCATTTCTCCAGCTGGTAAGAGAGAACTTTTTTTTAAACCATGATAAATTTCTTAATTTGAAATTAATCATTTGAATACTATAGTATTTTACTTACTATAGTATTCAAATAAAATGTTTAAAAATGCTTCCTTTGAGCCTAGCGTGGTGGTGTACGCCTTTAATCTCAGGGAGGCAGAGGCAGATCACTGTGAGTTCAAGGCCAGCCTGGTCTACATAGTGAGTTCCAGGACAGCTGGAGCTACAGGGAGACCCTGTCTCAAAAAGACAAAAAAAACAAAAAAAACCTTCCTTTGCTCAAATGATATGAGGACAAATCTGCCTTTGGAAAAGTTGCTAATGGAGTGGGCCCATTTAAGGAAAACAGTTTCTCAGGTGCTGGTGTTTGGATTGATTTAGTGCCGTTTTGGCCAGCAGATGGCAGTAGCTAGTTGGAAAGCTACCAGGTGTCTGGGGAAAACTGATGAAATACTTTTTCGTCAGCAGTGCTTTTGCCTTATTGGAAGCACGAGCAAGGGGGTAGTGATATACCAGGTCAGCCCCCAGCAGCCACGCTGATGGGGGATAGGTTGGGGTAGGCTGGAGTAGAGATCTCTATCTGTGAGGGTGGAGGGATATGGAATACAGAAACATGGGTAGAGGGCTCAGCAGCAAGAGAATTATAAGCCCTTCCTGGTAGCATTTACTAGTTTTAAGTTTATTTTTGGTCTTTTTGAGACAGGGTCTCCCTGTAGCAGAAGCTGACCTGGAACGCACTACGTAGATCAGGCTGGCCTCTGCCTCCAGAGTGCTAGGATTAAAGGTGTGTGCCATTGTGCCTGGCACAAGTTTTAAGTTACTTAAAAAATAATTTATTAGCCCTCTCTGAGGCTAATTTATGAGACCTTCTTTCAAAAAGACCAAAAAAAGTTGATTTATTTGTACAAGTGTTTTGATTGTTTACTGACACCTGTATAGTAGTGCTCTCAAAAGCTAGAAGAGGACAGCCCCCAGATGACTGGGTGCAGGAGTCAAGTGTTCTTATTCCCTGAGCCACTTCTCCATCCCCTTAAGTTCTTTTCTTAACCTCATTTATCCTTTGAACTTACACTCACTTCTGAGATGACCTTTGAAAACACAATGGGGCTGGCAGGTGTGGCTCAGTTGATAGGAGTGCTTGCCTAGTATGCAAAAAGTCCTGGGTTTCAATCCCAGCACCACATAAAATGAAATGAGATGAAGTCGGGGGTGGTGGCACATACTTTAATCCCAGGATACAGGAGTCAGGGGAAGGAAAATCTCTGAAATCGAGGCCAGCCTGGTCTACATAGTGAGTTCCAGGCCAGCTGCGGATACAAGGGAGACCATGTCTCAAATAAAAATTTTTCTTTTTTTTTTGGTCTTTTCAAGACAGGGTCTCCCTGTAGCCCCAGCTGTCCTGGAACTCACTCTGTAGACCAGGCTGGCCTTGAACTCACAAAGATCCGCCTGCCTCTGCCTCCCGAGTGCTAGGATTAAAGGCGTGTATCACCATGCCCAGTCCTCAATTTTTTTTTAAACAGATGCTGGGCATGGTGGCCTTTAATCCCAGCACTGGGGAGGCAGAAACAGGCACTCTCTGTGAGATTGAGGCCAGCCTGGTACACTTAGTGATTTCCAGGCTATCTGAGCTAGGGAGACCTTGACAAAAAACAAAACAAAACAGAAACAAAACAAAAAATTTAAATAATTTTGACATAGTTCATATTCATATACCATCTGGTTTACTGAATTTCAGTATAATTGCAACACAATTTAGAACAATGGAGTCAGAAGCGAACAGAGTCCCATCCCATCATTACTGGGTTCTCACTTAGCCATCCATTAACATTTCAGTCTTTAGAGTTTCCAGTGGTCATCGATGTTGTAGTTTGTATCAGAACTGCATTGGGCCGTAGAGCTGCCTCCTCCCGTCCTCGAAAGGGGCTGAAGGAAAAGGGGGAGCAGAGAGGGAGAAAACAGGAGGTGCAAGAGCTGTGTGTGGCAGTTGGGAAACTGGAGGAGGAAGAGAAGTGAAACAGGAAGGACCTGAGCAAGGCTGGGGCTGGCCGGCAGCACTGCGATTGCAGCACTGCGATTGCAGCACTTGGAGGTAGAAGACAGAACAATTGAAAGTCTGAGGTCAGCCTGGACTATTTTGAGGCCAGCCTGGACTATATATCAAGAGTCTCTCTCTCTCTCTCTCTCTCTCTCTCTCTCTCTCTCTCTCTCTCTCTCTCCTCCACACACCGGTGAGGAGGCTAACTCATAATGGCTATGTTGCCATCATGGTCTATATTTGCATTTGAGGCATGTGGACTCAATTTAAACCTAACATAATAGTTATATTTATAATTATATAATTCCTACTCGGGTAGGAATCACTAGATTGGACATGAAATAAAAGCTGGCTAACAAAAAAAAAAAAAAGCTGGCTAACAAGTAAGAAACCACTTTTAAAAACTTGGAAATATTCATCAGAAGCTAATATTTCTTATGTTTTTGTCCATTCAGACTTGCTATGCCCTGTGTAAGGTATACTGTATTAAGCATTAAGATATTAAGCAAAGCCAGGCATGGTGGCGCACACCTTTAATCCTAGCACTTGGGAGGCAGAGGCAGGTGGATCTTTGTGAGTTCAAGGCCAGCCTGGTCTACAGAGTGAGTTCCAGGACAGCTAGGGCTACAGGGAGACCCTGTCTCGAAAAGACCAAAAAAAAAAAAAGATTAAGCAAATTACTTTTTCTGAAACTACCTGAAAAAAATGGAGATTAGAATACTCAATCATTAGGCTCATTAGAACAAAACATGCCAGTATGTGTGGAACATTTAGCTACACTGACTCATAGGAAAGTGCTCAATAAATTGAGGCTATCATTAGCTATTAGCTAAATATTATTTCCTAAGTGTACCATAAAAAGCATCAAAACATGTGCAGCTTAAAATAACAGAAATTTATTGCCAGTTTTAGGGACTGGCAGTTTGAAGTCAAGGTCTAGGCAAGGGTCTCATTGCTCTGCACCGGCTAGAGAGGGAGGTGTCTCCTGACTCCTCTGTCCCCTGGCTGGCTTCTCCCTGTGTGTGTTCACAATACCTGCTGTCCCTGTCCATGTCTCAATTTACCATTTTCCAGTTACCTCTGTAAAGACCCCATTTCCAAATAAGTTACTTTCTGAGATTCTGGGGTTAGGACTTAATAGATCTTTTGAGGGACAGGGGGTCACAATTCAGCCCACGGCAGTTACATACTCTTGTCACTGAGAAAGAGTTCCCTTCCGAGTTCTTGCACAAAAATACAGTGAACGCTAGGACAAAATCCGAGTACTGTTCTTAAGTGAGACCAACTGAAAGCCCTTTTGATTGGAGTCTTTTCCTAGGGCTGTTCCCACAGCAGGACTCCAGCTCCTTTCTCTCTCTCCTTTGACATCCCTCCATCATCCTTCCAGATTCCCAAACAATGGCTAATTCTATTATTTCCAGTGATATCCCTGTGGACAGCAGTTTATTTCTGTCATCAAATCTCTGATGAAATCTTTAGCTATGAAATGTTTAGTCCAATCCCAACAAATCATGTATAGTGTTAACATGTCACAAGCTGCCTGCAGCCTGCATTATGTGGTAATTTGGAAGCAAGAGCAGTGATAATATAGGGCCGGCCTTCCTTTGTGAGCTCGCATTAATGCTGTCGCTGGTGATGTCAATTGACAGCCCATCGATTTGGACTAATAGTGCATGGAGGGGGCAGAATTGGGGCAAGGCAGGGAATAAAGGATATTGACGTCCAGTCACCAGGATCCCGGCAGCTTTTAATCTATTATTGCCCTCTTTTAATGCAACTTCCGTGTCAACTGCATTTGCTTCTACCAGCTCTGCCCGCTGTGCTGAACTGTGAAGCCGGTGGGATGCCCCCCCCAGAGTGGCTCAAAGTTCCCTAGTATTGATTCTCGGATGCTCTAGGGTGTGAATTATAATTATTTCATTAAGCCCTTTAATGGGTATCAACCATGAACCTTCCCCAGCCCAGGCCGAGGAGGCCAGAGCGAGGTCCACATCATTAATCTGTGTTCATCTCATTGCCACCAATTGTCCTAATCTTGACCCTTATTATTTATTTATTTTTGTCCTATTACCGCATGTAAGGTTTTAGCGGGAGGTAGTTCGATCTACTCCAGAGAGGAACTGGGAAGAAGAGCGGGCTGATTTGGGGAGACGGGAGGGGAAGCCATGGCTGAGCAGACTGCGGTGCTGGATATTCACACTAAGGACTAGCTAATCAGCTCTGCTTGGTACTGGTTGTGCTACACAGGGAACCAACACAGGAGGCCTCGGGACTAAGGAGGGAACCTGAACCTGCAGCCCTTGTGTCTCCCTTGTGGCGGCTCATGAATATTTCACAGCCCTTTGCTAGGGTTCAGTGGGAGCCAGGAGTTCCAAGTCCCATCTTGTACCCTCAACTAGCTTAGACTCAGGAAAGGGGGAAAGGGATGAAGAAGTGGATAAATAACAGACACTGGTGAGCGGTGGAGTCGTTGAACCCCATGGAAAGGATCTGGACCCAGGCTTGGATGAAAGTGGGCGTCTTGGAGGACCCCGGGCCTAAGCCGACCATGAAAAATGAGCAGGAGAGGGGCTGGAGAGATGGCCTAGCGGTTAAGAGCGCCAACCGCTCTTACAGAGGACCCGGGTTCGATCCCCAGCACCCACATGGCGGCCGAGAACCGTCTGAAACTCCAATTCCAGGAGAACTCCAGTTCCAGGGGAATCCGACACCCTCTTCTGACCTCCATGGCATTGCACGACACGGGTGCACACACTTGCATGCAGACAGTACATTCATACACATACAGAAATAAATAAAAATTAATAAAAAAAATTTTAAGAAGAAAAATAAGCAGGAGAAATGGGAACGAGAATGAGAAAGGCTGGTCGGTGGCACAGCAGTCGCCGAGATCAGAAAGCGAAGGAGTGTGGGCACATGAGATTTAGGGGACTTCACGGAACCAAGTAAGGCTCCCCCGACTTTTCTCTCAGTATTGAGGATTGAACCTAGGGCATCATCACACGGGGAGGCAAATGCTCCACCACTGAGCCCCACCCTTCCACCTAACTTTCCCATCTTCTGACCCACCTTTACAAGTGGTGTTTCCATCCTTTCTGCAGCCTCTCTTCTGTACGACCCCCTACTCCTAGGCGGAGACTGAGTTTTATTATATACATACATATATTCTGCCCCTACTGCTGTCTGGCCATCAGACCCCAGTGAAGGGCAGTTGACTGGACTCAGCTACCAGCTGTGTCATGAGGCCCAGAGTGAGGGCTGTTCAGCCAGTCTACCACCCCTCGGGCCCAGGAGCAAAATAAATGTTGCTGTAGAGACAGATTTCAAGTTGTTGTTTCAGGGTAGTTTGTTACAAATAGAGAACAGGAATATTCACAGAGCAAGTGTTCAGTTTGATTACCAAGCTATTTATAGAAAGTTTTAGCCAGGCAGTAGCCCATGCATGCCTTTAATCCTAGCACTCGGGAGGCAGAGGGCAGGCAGATCTCTGTGAGTTCAAGGCCAGCCTGGTCTACAAATGAGTTCCAGGCCAGCTGGGGCTACAGGAAGACCCTGTCTCAAAAACACCAATAAAAAAAAAAAGTTTTAAGATTAATAACATAAGCTCCTCTGTTTTCTCCCTGTTCTTTTTTGCGAGTTTTTTGGATTTTTTTTTTTTTTTTTTTTTTTTTGTGTTGCATTTAAGCTTAAATGTTAGTAGTTTATTTTAAAATAGTATTTTGTTTGTTGTGTATTGTTTGTATGTTGTGGTGCACCTATTGTCATGAAATGCCTACAGAGGTCAGAGGCGGTCCACAATATTTTGACTTTATTTATTTATTTTTGGGTTTTGTTTTGAGACAGGGTCTCCCTGTAGCTCCAGCTGTCCTGGAACTCGCTATGTAGACCAGGCTGACCTTGAACTCACAGAGCCCCGCCTGCCTTCGCCTCCTGAGTGCTAGATTAAAAGCTTCACAACACCATGCCTGGTGTCTGACTTTAATTAAGACCAAAAAAAAAAAAAAAAAAAAAAAAAAAAAAGAAAAAGAAAAAAGAAGACTGAGCCAGGTGTGGTGGCACACACCTTTGATCCCAGCACTGAGAGGCAGAGGCAGGCGGATCTCTGTGAGTTCAAGGCCAGCCTGGTCTACAGAGTGAGCTCTAGGCGAGCTGGGACTGGTCTCAAAAAGACCAACAAACAAACAAACAAAAAAGAGTAACAGGCAAGGCTCTGTCTCTAGCTTGCTATATAGGTGCTGGGAATCAAACCCCGGTCTTCTAAGAGAGCAGTAGTGCTCTTAACCACTGAGCTATCTCTCCAGCCCCCTGTTTTAAGCAGTTAGGATGCAGAACTAGCTAATGAAGAGCAAGCATTTGTTATTTCATGAACAGTAACAAAGCTTCTGACTTTAGTGTCATTAAGTGTAATTTTCAGTTGTGTAAAGTACCAAATTACTTGCCCACAGGAAGGTCATAGAGGAAGTGAAATGGGAGGGACTTGAACATTGGCAGTCTGACCCCCAAACCTATCTGATTAACCTCCATGATATTCTGACTTTATTATGAAGATTAACAGGCAAGTCTCTGTCCCTAACTTGCCAAGACTGAACATCTCCCCTACCCCTCCCACCCCACAAATCTCCCCAGTGTTAGAAAGCATCTCCATCAGCAGCTTTCCAGAATGCTAATGAGACCCAAAAGGAGAGGGCAGCAGAGACAAATGAGAAAGTGGAACAGAACACAACATCCAGTGTTGTCTGGAGCTGAAGTGTTCCTCCACAGGGAGGCCCATGTGCTCAAGGCTTAGTTCCAGTTTAGGAACTCCCTCCCTCCCTCCCTCCCTCTCCTATCCCACTTTTTCTGAGACAGGATCTTTCTGTAGCTACAGCTAACCTGGAATGCCCTATGTAGACCAGGGTGGCCTTGATCTAACAGAGATCCACCTCCCTCTACCTACTGAATGCTGGGATTAAAGGCCTCTGCACTACCATCCCTGTATTGTATTTTATTTATTTATTTATTTATTTATTTATTTATTTATTTGTCTTTTAGAGACAGGGTCTCCCTATAGCCCCAGCTGGCCTAGAACTCACTCTATAGATGAGGCTGGTCTTGAACTCACAGAGATCCACCTGCCTCTGCCTACCGAATGCTAGGATTAAAGGGGTGCACCACCACACCCAGTTTAAAGATGGTTCTTAGCCGCCTTGTGGGTGCTGGGAATGGAACCCGGATCCTCTACAAGAGCAGTCAGTGCTCTTAACTGCTGAGCCATCTCTCCAACTCTTATATCCCTGTATTTTTTGGGAATAGAGGTTTATTTAGCTTGCAGTCCAAAACCATGGTACCCACCCATATTTGCTTGATATCTCTCAAGGGCTTTTCTTCTGGGTCATCGTATAAGAGAGACCATCACATGTAGGAGAGTAAGCACACAACTTTTTCTTCAAGAAGGTGAGGCTTGGGATGAGTGAGGTGCCTGGTCCAAGGTTCATATAGCTAAATTGGATAGACCACTCGCTGGCTTTGGAGAAAGGCCAATTTGGGCCTTTGGAGTGTTTACATCCAGACTGGGGAAGCACCCAGTACTTCAGAAAGCACCACAGAATTATGCTTGGCTCCAGAGTAACACAGGGATGAGTCCCATATGGCTCCCTGTCCTAAGGAGCCTGCAAGACAGAAATCAATAAAAAGTTCTGAAAGGCAAGGAAAAGGAGAGAGGTCAGGGGAAGGCTGGGCAGCTCTTTCGAATAGGTGGAGAATGTGAATATATTCAGTATTCTAGTGGTCAAAACTTACATCCATGGGAGAGAAGAAATCATAACTGAAGTTATCGTCTTTAAACCCAACCAACTTTAGCCTCTGAGACCTACATATCTCCCTGCCAATTGATCTGTGTCAGGGACATGAGAAGGAGGCTGGAGAGCTGGAGGAAGAATAAGGAGTCTGCAGTGGTCCTGTGCCCTGAAGATGGTACTTGGATCCCGTTTCCAGCTTTTCTCCAGCTCATACAGAGTAAGTATCACTGTGCTAGTCAGAGATGTCAGTACTGGGAGACTCCCCCCGCACTACAGAGCTGGATATGAGCTCCACGGTGCCAACAGTGGCTGAGCTGCACTCCCTTTCTCAGGAGATTTCCAGGCTTCTGGAACCCTCTAATCCTCCAAGATCTCACATCTACCCCCTTTTCCTTCCCTTTGTCTAGCTTTTGCTGAGTATAGTGATGCAGGCCTCTAATCTCCACATTTGGAAGGCTGATGCAGAAGGATCTGAAGTTCAAGGCTAGCCTGGGCTACATGGGACTTTGTCACAGAAGAGCAAACCCCCAGGGGCGATGACACATACCTTTAATCCCAGCACTTGGGAGATAGAAACAGGCTGATCTCTGTGAGATTCAGGCCAGCCTGTGGTACTTAGCAAGTTTGAGTTCCTGGCTCAAAGAAAAACAAATAAAGAGGGGGTGCACCCTGGAGCCCATATGGTGGGAGGAGAGAACCAGCTGCCCGAACTGTCCTCTGACTTCATAGGTGTGCTGATACTAATTTGATAAATGTAATTTTTTGGGGGGGTTCTTTTTTGAGACAGGGCCTCCCTATAGCCCTAGCTGTCCTGGAACTTGCTCTGTAGACCAGGCTGGCCTTGAACTCACAAAGATCTGCCTCTGCCTCCCAAGTGCTAGGATTAAAGGCATGTGCTACTATGCCTAGCTTCTTTTTTCTTTTTTTGATAAATGTAATTTTAAAAATATTTTTCAAAGCTGGGCATGGTGGCGCACGCCTTTAATCCTAGCACTCGGGAGGCAGAGGCAGGCGGATCTTTGTGAGTTCAAGGCCGGCCTGGTCTACAGAGTGAGTTCCAGGACAGCTGGGGCTACGGGGAGACCCTGTCTCAAAAAGACCAAAAAAAAATTTGTTTTTTTTCAAGCCCAAAAAAAAAAAAAAAAAAGTTAGAACCTGCTTCTGTCCTTAAAACAAAAATAAAATAAGTTTAAAAAAATAAAAAAAAAAAATAAAAGCCTTAAAAACCCCACCACAAACTGCTTATTGTGGCTGGGAGAGATATGGTTAACTAGTTAAGAGCACTGACTGTATTCTTATAGAGGACGCAAGTCACTTTCCCACACCCCATGTGGCAGTTAACAATCATTCTTAACTCCAGTTTCATGGGATCTGGATGCCCTCCTTCATGGGTCGTTGTGGGTACCCTGCAGGCACTACATGCCAGGCATAAATATAAAAAATGTAAATAAATTTATACCAATATTTTATTGTGCCCCATTATTTTGCTGGAGTTTAGAGGATGAATTGGCTTCTTTAAAAGTATTCTGTTTCCCCACCACTGTTGCGGCTGGAGAAATGGCCTAGTAGTTAAGAAGAGGGCCACGACGGGCCGTCTTAAATACAAGAAGGAACCTGGGTTCGATCCCCAGCACCCACAGTTGGCGGCTAAGAACCGGTCTGTAACTCCAATTCCAGGAGAACTCCCTCCAGGGGAAAAGCCGACGCGACCTCTTCTGACCTCGCGGCATATGCCACGACAAAGGTGCACAGACCTGCATGCCCAGACAGTACATTCATACACATAATAAATGAAAAAAAAAAGTAATTCTGATTTTCATTTAATATTCCTGTTCTGCGTCCTTCGTCCTCTTTTCTGCTCTCGCTCTTCTTATTCATGTACCAAGAATGACAATTTTTTTTTTTTGTTTTTTTTTTTAATTAACACTGAGTCCATAGCCAGGCGGTTGGCACACGCCTTTAAAAGCACTAGCACTCAGGGAGGCAGAGGCCAGGTAGATCTTTTGTGAGTTTCAAGCCAGCCTGGGGTCTACAGAGTGAGTTTTCCAGGACAGCTGGGGCGTACAGGGAGCCCCTGGCTCGAAAAGACCAAAAAAAAAAAGAAAGTTTAATTATGGAAAAATACATACAAAATAAAATTTCCATTTGATCTTTTTATTTTGAGGTAGACTCATTATATTGCTCAGGCTGGCTTCAAGCTCTGTCTGTGCAGGTGAATGTATATGTTTGTGCATGTATGTGGAGACCAGAGGACAAGGTTCTCAGGAACTGTCCACCTTTTTTGAGACATGATCCCTCACTGGCCTGGAATTTGTCAAGTAGGTTAGGCTGGCCAGCCAGTGAGCCTCAGAGATCTGTCTCTTTCTGCATCCCCCAGTGCTGGGATTGTAAGTGCACCCCACAGGGTCTCCCTACTGCCCTAGCTGTCCTGGAACTCACTCTGTAGACCAGGCTGGCCTTGAACTCACAAAGATCCACTTGCTTCTGCCTCCCAAGTGCTAGGATTAAAGGCGTGCACTACCACGCCTGGCCTACTTCTTTTTTAAAGGTATATTTATTTAGATTTTATGCGTATTTTGTGTATGTAAATGCATGCAGTACCTATGGAGGCCAGAGGAGGGAGCTGGATCCATTGAAACTGGAGTTATAGAAGGTTGTCAGCCTCTGTATGGGTACTTGGAACAGAACCTGGGGCCTCTGGAAGAGCAGGAAGTAGGATAGGAAGTGCTTTTAACTGCTGAGCCATCTCTCTAGGACCCCTGTCCCTGTTTTGAGACAGGGCTTCACTCTATAGCCCTCACTGGACTTGAACTCATCTTGAGATCTGCGTGCTTCTGCCTCCTGAGTGCTGGGACCAAAAGCATAAGCCATTACATCTAGCAACGATGAATTCTTTTTACAGTGGTTGTTCATGCTTCCAAAGCAAGCACTTTATTGACCGAGCCATGTCCTCAGGCCTGGCCTCAAACTCTTGATCCCCTTAAATCTGCCTCCCAGATGTGGGGACTACAGGCATGAGTCACTCTATCTGGCTTCCATTTTATTCATTTCCAAGAATGTTGTTTAGGCAGGTTAAATGCATTCATGCCCTTGTGCTGTCTATCTCAACTGTATTCAGGTGGTGAAATGGAAACTCTGTGCCCTTAACTCATTTTTCCTTCCTTTGCCTTTGGCAAGTACCAATTCCCTTTCTGTTTCTGAGTTTTACTACTTCAGAGTCTCATATTAATACATAGAACAAACTAATTTTAGATTCTTTTGTGGTGCTGGGGATTGAATCGAAAGTCTTGCACATGCTAGATAAGCACTATACCACTGAACTACATCCCCAGACCTTTAAAAAAAAAATCAAAATGTTTATGTGTATGATTGTTCTGCCTATATGTATGTAAGTGTACCATGCACATGCAATGCCTGTCAAGAGGGCATCAGATCCCGAGGAACTGGAGTTATGATGGTTGTGAGCTACCATGTGGCTGCTGGGAATGAAATCTGGGTCATCTATAAGAGCAACCAGTGGTCTTAACTGCAGACCCATCTCTCCAGCCCCCTAATTTTACACTCTTAATTTTATTTGGATGAAACAATATTCTAAGTGAGAAGGGAAGAGCCTCCTGGAGAGAAGCCTGGACCATTTCTTCTCATTTTATGTTCATAAGATGTTGAAAGAGGGCCTAAATATGGCCAAGATGTATTGTATAAAAGGCACAAAAGTTCAATAAAAATATACATTGATAAAAAAAAATCAAGGTGGGAAACTGGCATGATTAGCTTAATGGACAGTGCAGTGGCCCTAAGAGGAATAGGCAGTTATGTGAAGTAAGCCATAGCAACTCAACCTTAAAAAAAAAAAAATCACTAAGAATGCGGCCATATTGACTGAGGAAGGCTTCAGCAAGTTCTGGGTCTCCACCTACCTCAGTAAGCAATTCATAGTTGAGCACGTCTACACTGTTGGTGTCAGGACCTCAGCCCTTTGCCTCCATCAGCTCCTGAATTTGGTCTTCCTTCTTGAGAGAAAAGGGTTCTTGAGGATAGTGCTATTGGAGAAGTAAGAGTCAACAGGGCCTGGCCGAGGCTGCCTACCACCTCCCCACCCCCTGTGCCATCCTCACTAGTGTTCAGGGCAGTGAGGTGTTTAATTAATTAATTACCATGTAATCCAGGTTGGCTTATATAGGTTGAACTCATAATGATCCTTCTGCCTCGGCCTCCCAAGTGCTGGGGTTACAGGTATGTACCACTATGCACACACACACCTTTAATTCCAGCACTTGGGAGGCAGAGGCAGGCAGATCTCTGTGAGTTTAAGGCCATCTTGGCCTACAAAGCAAGTTCCAGACCAGCTGGGACTACAGGGAGACCCTGTCTCAAAAAGACCAACAAACTAAAACAAAACAAAACAACAACAACAACAACAAAAAAAACCCATAAATGAGAATCTGTCAAAACCTGTATTGTGAATAATATAAATAACACATTAATTTTGATAAAGTTTCTTTGACATGTTTTTGCCCAAAATATAATATGCATTATGCATTAGTCACTTTCCATCCTGTTAAAAAATACTAATTATCAGATTGTAAAAATCTAAAAGCTTATGAATTTTTTTTAGACTTTTTTTTTGTCTTTTTGAGACAGGGTCTCCCTGTAGCCCCAGCTGGCCTTGAACTCACAGAGATTCCCTTGCCTCTGCCTCCCAATAAGTGGTAAAAATATTCATCATGGTAAAACAATACAGTGGGCATTTTGATACTTCTCATTTCACTCCCCCTAGACTTATATAGTCAGTTCTGTACTGAAAATTATTTAACATTAAAAATGTAGTACTATTCTTCATAGATGTAAAATCCTGCACTTACATACATGCAGGCAATACACTCATACACATAAATAAATAACTAAAATTAAAAATTTGTACATTTAATGAACATGTGTTTTAAAATATGCAAGCTGGGTATGGTGGCTGTCAGCTGGGATTGTAGCACTCAGGACACCGAGGCAGGATGCTTCCTGGAATATTCGAGAGCCTGGTCTACACAGTGAGTTCCAGGTCAGCCTTGGCTCTAGAGTTAGACCTTGACTCAAACAGATTAAAAAAATTTGACTTGCCAGGTGTGGTGGCGCACGCCTTTAATCCTAGCTCGGGGAGGCAGGGGCAGGCGGATCTTTGTGAGTTCAAGGTCAGCCTGGTCTACAGAGTGAGTTCCAGGACAGCTGGGGCTACAGGGAGACCCTGTTTCGAAAAGAAAAAAAAAAAAATTGACCTTCAAGCCTAAACAAGGACTAGACCAAGCCCAGCTGAGTAAGGCTGTTGTCTCCCTCCTCTCCCTCTTCAGTGGACTTGCTACAAAGCCCAGTCTAGCACCAAACCTTCTGTTTTAGCAGCCTAAGTGTGCCATCACACCTGGCAATATCCACAGCTTTCAGCTCACTGCTCACTCAGGCAGAATGGCATTCCAGTCGCAATGGAAGCCCGCCTTGGGCCTCCTACGCACGTTGATCACAGCAGGCTAGCTGGGAGGAAGTGAGATCCCAGGCCCTGGGAACATTCAAGAGGTTTGGCTAACAGGATTCAGTATTGCTGCAGAGAATGGGTGGAGACAAAGTAGCTGCATGCGCTGGTTTCCACGTTCCCTCCAGGTCCCTCCAGCACCGGGCACTTCTCTGCTCTCTGGGCAGCACCGTGGGCTGTGTTCATTTCCCCATTTGACATTTGCAGCAGTCTACCTCCGGTTGTTGGGCGGCCACAGCTTAATTTGCACAATTGAGCTCTGGTTTCTTGTGGAAAACAGTCCGGATGCCTCAGCCATCCATCAGTATTCTCTTCAGTCCCCCAACAGCTGCTCACTCAGGGCTAGCTCAACCTGCGTTGACCTCATCTTCTCACACAGAGCAGAGAAGGATCTGGAAAAAATTAGTTATATTAGTGACTCCCTGAAACACTCCGTTTACTTGTGATATGACAAATATTTCAGCCATTAGGATCTCTCTGTCTCTTATCATCTTAAATGCACTCACTTACATTCCAAATCACTACTTAATTTAAAAGCCTATCTGTTGAGATTGTGACAGGCCCAGAGAAAGGGAGAGACAGACACTTTCTCTGCTCTGGGCGGAATAGAATGAGGCTTGGAAGTTTGATTGAATCTTTCTCCCCAAGACTTATGCTCAGTCAGGTACAATCTAAACACTTAGGAAGCAAGAGATTTAAAGGGCACCCCACACTGCAGAGACAGATAAGCTCTGCTGGGAAGTGGCCGTGTGGCGTGGTGACTCTGAGCTGCTGTCCTCATGCTCCCTGACCCTTGGATACAGTGATTCATTTGAGGAACATTATTGAATCCATGATGGATGCCAGGCAGCATGCTAGATTCTGAGGGTGCACACGAGTGAGCCAAGTGACCATCCTTAAAGCTGTTCTCAGTCTATTATTCATAAGAAACATTTGCTCGACCCTTACGTGCCAAGCACGCTAAACACTACGCATGGCTTTTTTTTCATTGTATCCTTACTATAACACTAAGAGTTCGTCTACCTTTTAATCTCATTCCACAAAGGAAGAGAATAGTTCCTTTGTGTCTCCCCCTCCTTTCCTCCTCCTTCTTCACCCCACCTCCCTCTCCTCTTGATATGCAGCCCAGGCTGGCCTTGGCCTTGCAGTCCTCCTGTGATCCTCCTGCCTCAGCCTCCTAAATGCTGGGATTGCAGGTGTGTGCCAACGTGCCTGTCTTGTCTGACTCTGATTCATAATAACAAGCACGGTGCATTGGTGCCTCCACTGGAACTGCAAATGAGAAGCTCCCAGGGCAAATTACATCCTACATACAGATGTAGGTTGTGCGCTCAAGATGTTAGCATTTGACTGAATGGTAGCAGGGACAGAACTCCCTCAGGGATGGGTGTTGAAGGGCAGGATTCAATGCATCTCCTATTTCTACTTATTTATTCTTCTGTTATCTATTTTGCTTTATCTGCTGCTGCTGCTCTTGTGTGCATGATGTGTATAGATGCACATGGATGCATGTGCCAAGGGGCATGTGTGGAGATCAGAGGACAATTGTGGAGCTGGCTCTTTGCATCCAACGTTCATGGGGGATCTGGGATGGCTAGGCTTGTGCACAAGTGCCTCTGCACTGGACCATCTGGTGGCCTCTTTATTTTTTATTTCTATGCATTTTTCTGCATGCATGTGTCTGATGCACATGATGTATGTGTGTGTGCATGTGTGCACATGCATATGGAGGCCCAAGATTGATGTGAAGGGTCTTCCTTCCTTAATTGCTCTTTGCCTTATGTATTTGGGGAAGGGTCTCTCATGAAACCTGATATTGTGGCTTGATATTGTGGCTAGTCTGGTTTGCTCTGCTTTGCTCTGATTATGGCTCCACCCACGGGGATTATAGGTGGCTGCTACACCCACCGGGGATCTGAGCTCAAGACCTCACATTTACCTTCTCTCTACCCCCTACTTTACTTTGCTTTTTTTTTTTTTTAAATAAAAATGTTAAGCCGGGCGTGGTGGCACACGCCTTTAATCCTAGCACTCGGGAGGCAGAGGCAGGCAGATCTTTGTGAGTTCAAGGCCAGCCAGGTCTACAGAGTGAGTTCCAGGACAGCTGGGACTGCAGGAAGACCCTGTCTCGAAAAGACCAAAAA
>VZQC01007605.1:1754276-1759276 GCA_009823505.1 Rhizomys pruinosus
AAAAAAAAAAAAAAAAAAAAAAAAAAACAACAAAACAAAACAAAACTTAATTTCACATTAACCAATGAGAAAGGGGATATCACCTTTTCCCATATAAGAATGAGAAAATGGTAGACTAGAAAGTAATTTGCCCAACATCACATAGCTAATATATGGATGAAGTCAAGCGGCCTGACTGTTGGTCCTGTGAATTCTCTGGGGATCTATTGCCTGTAATGTAACTTGAACTTTCTATGTTTGGTGTTTAGGGAATGGTCTGTATAGATTCACATCTCCAAGAACTAGGACTGCTTCAAAGGTTCTGTTATGGTTAGAGCTGGGATAAGGATGGGTCTGTGCTTTCAAGGGACACGATATGGGATCTGATATGCTACCTAGAAGCACCCAGCCCACGGGGCATTTTGAATCTCAATTGTAGAGGACAGCAGAGGCTAGAGACCTGCAACCTATTTAATTCTGTTAGAGAATCAGTGAGGTGCTTGATGAAGCCATTAACTGGGGTTCGTGTCTCCATTCTATTTATGAGACTCCAGGAGGGTAGATGCTGATGGAAATTTATTGATTTCTTTTCCTGCCTTTACCGAATGGGTCAAAAACATGGTGTAAAGCTGCTGGTTCCAATTAAAATCACCTGTTAGCTTACAAAGGTTGGCCCTTTCCTCCCTCCTCTTTCCACCCCCATTTAAAAAGGGTTTAAAAGATTTTCATTTAATTGATTTGCTGTAAAATGCCCTTTACAATTACCCAGATAAACTAGGCGTCACCTGTGGAGTAAGAGCCAATTTGAGCTGTTTATGAAGACTTCGCCTCTGGCCACTTCTCACCCTGGGATCTTGAGTCTCTGTATTGATAGCCTGCATCTGTCAACATTGGATATTTTTAGTGGGCTGCAGAAAGCTTTTAGGGAGATGGGGATGGTGGGGCTGCATCTTTGAGCAGGTGAAGAAAGCTGTGATTTTTTTTTTTTTGCCTTTTTATTTATTTTTTTCTTTTTGGTTGTTTGGATTAGAATGCCTTATTGTGCTGAAAACAAATTCAGAAAAATCAGCTTTGGGCCCCTATGTCTAAAAGTTGTCAGAGCTGGCCCCATTTAACAACCAGAAAATGTGTCTCAGGAAATGGAGACTTGGGTGATGGATAAAACTAAGCGAAGAATGGGTACAGTTTTCTCTTGGTGTTCAGGCTCACCAGTGACTATCATGAATGTTTGAAAGGAGTATTGGGGAGTATCTTCCAGGGCCATCGTGAAGTGACTTCTATGTTCTTTGAGCTGATGGCAGAGAGACAGGAAACGAAGGTGGATAGAGCAGTTTATTGTAGAAGTTCTGACAGCAATGCTTAAATTAGGTGTTAGTCCTGGTTAAAGCCATGCTGTTGCTGTACATGGAAGCAGTGTTAGATTTGGCTAAAGAATCACAAACAAAATTAGTGTCACAAAGTTAGTAAATATGGGAGAGAGCATTCTGTAAGGTATAGACTTGTAAACTTTAAGTTGTTAAGGACAAAGCTCTCCAATAATGGCAGAATATTTTGTAAGCCTTTGAGACATCTTGAGTTGTCTAAGAACAAGGTGCAACTTCCATTTTGACTGTTATGGTTTGGTATGGAGTGTCCTCTCACAGCCCTCATTCTTGTGTTGGGAGGTTGGTCCCTGTGTTGTGGCATTGTTTTGGAAGATTTTGGGAATTTTAGAAGGGGACCAAAGTAGAGAAAATGGATCACTGGAGCCAGGTTCTAGGATTAAAGGCGTGCACCACCATGCCCGACAATCCTATAAAACTCTTAAAAGGAAATAATTACAAACCTCTAAGGCCCAAACCAAAAACAAGAAAAGAAAACATAGACAAAATGTATGTCATTGTTCTAGTTTATATTCCATTGCTGTGACAAAACACTGACCAACTCCAACTTGGGGAGGAAAGGATTTATTCAGCTCACATCTCCTGGCACACAGTTCACCACTGAGAGAGCCCAAGATAGGAACTCAGGGCAGGAATGGAGGCAGAAGCTGAAGCACAGGCCATGGAGAAATGCTGCTTACTGGCTTGCTCCCCTGGCCTATGCCCAGCCTGCTTTCTTATACGGTACACAACAACCTGCCCAGGGGTGGCACCACACGTAGTGGGCTGGCCCTTCCCACATTGCTCAACAATCAAGATAATATTCCACAGACTGGCCACAGGCCAGTCCAATGGAGCCAATTCCCCTCAATTGAGGCTCCCTCAATCCAGGTGTGTCAAGGTGACACTAAAGCTATCTAGCACAATTGACCACTTGTCAGCTTGACACACAAAACACATCACTATTAAACCACCACCTTTCCAGTTCTTGTCCCCAAGCTATGATGTTAATATTAATCACAACATAAGACAGTACAACCTTAAAAGCCCCACACTAAGTCCAAACACTTAAAAGTTCAGTTTGTTAAAAGTCTCTTAATTGTGGGCTCCTGTAAAATCCAAAACAAGTACTGTCTTATTTCAAAGGGAAGAAATGGGCACACCTAAGCAAAACCTAAGACCAGCAAGTAGCTCAAGGGTGGACACCTGGGATTCACTCATGATCTTCTGGGCTCCAAAGGGTTTTGGCAGCTCCCCTTCTCTGACTCTGCCGTCCGTGGCACACACAGCTCATCTCACAGGCCCAGGATGACTCCATTCCACACCTGCTGCTGCTCTTGGTGGTCGTCCCATGGTCCCGGCATCTCCAAAAAGCTGGGGTTGCCACTGAAACTGAGGCAGCACCTTCACCAATGGTCTCTTCTGACTGCTTGTGGTGCAAAGCCTCAGCTTCTCTCCATGACCCCTGCAATCCTGGGGTCTTCACTTCAACCGAGGTGCACTTCCACCAATGGTCTTTCCTGACCTCTCACAGTGCCAAGCCTTGGCTGCTCTCTGTGACCCCTTCAAATTTCAATACCAGAACCATATAGGAGACTCTTACACATTACCAAGTCCTGCTTCTGGCTTGACATGGAGGCTTGGGCCCCTTCTGGAACATAGCTTCTGTGTGCTGATCCTGAAGAAATTCTTCCCAGAAGATTTCACCACAATGGTGCTGGTCTCTTACACCACAATGGTGCTGGTTACTTACAGCTGATTCTTCAGCCCCAGCTGACCAGAACCCACAGATTCTTAATTAAAAAATATCATACTAACATCCCTGATGGTCTCTGCTTCCCCTTGAAGCTTCACAAGCCAGGCCTCCATCATCTACAACTTTCTCAGCATGACTGTTCCAAGTTCCACAGCAACGATCTTTAGGTATTCAATGATTTTTCTAGCCCAAAGTTCCAAATGCTTCCACAATCCTCCTCTAAAACACCAAGGTCAGGTCTATCACAACAATAGCCCACTCTCTGGTACCAATTTCTGTTCTAGTTTCCTTTTTTTTTTTCTTTTTTAATGTGTATGAGTGTACTGTCTGCATGTAGGTTGGTGCACCCGTGTTGTGCAATGCTGCAGAGGTCAGAAGAGGGCGTCAGATTCCCCTGGAACTGGAGTCAAAGATGGTTCTTAGCCACCATGTGGGTGCTGGGAATCAAACCCGGGTCCTCTGCAAGAGCAGTCAGTGCTCTTAACCACTGAGCCATCTCTTCAGCCCCTGTTCTAATTTCCTTTCAATTGATGTGACAAAACACTCTGACAAATTCCAACTTGGGGAGGAAAGAATTTATTCAGCTCACATCTCCTGGGTCACAGTTCATCACTAAAGGAGCCCACCATAGGAACTCAGGGCAGGAACCTGGAGGCAAGACTGAAGCACAGGCCATGGAGGAGTGCTGTTTTCTGGATTGCTCTCCTGGCCTATGCTCAGTCTGCTTTCTGTGGTACCACCCATAGTAGGCTGGGCCCTCCCACATTGCTCAACAATCAAAACAATACTCCACAGATGTGGCCACAGGCCAGTCCAATGGAGCCAATTCCCAACAGAGTTTCCCTCAACCCAGGTGTGTCAAGTTGACACTAAAGCTATCCAGCACAGTCATCAAAACTGAAAACTTCTTTCTTTTTTTTTTTTCAAAACTTCTGTATGTCAAAAGACACCATTGAGAAGTGAAAAGGAGGCTGGGCGTGGTGGCGCATGCCTTTAATCCTAGCACTCGGGAGGCAGAGGTAGGTGGATCTTTGTGAGTTCAAGGCCAGCCTGGTCTACAGAGTGAATTCCAGGAAAGCTGGGGCTACAGGGAGACCCTATCTCAAAAAGACCAAAAAAAAAAAAAAAAAAAAAAAAAAAAAGATAAAAATGAAAATAAAAAACAATAAAAATAAAATAAAACAGAATAAAAATAAGATTAAAAAAAAAAAAATAGCCGGGCGTGGTGGCGCAGAGGCAGGCGGATCTTTGTGAGTTCAAGGCCAGCCTGGTCTACAGAGTGAGTTCCAGGACAGCTGGGGCTCCAGGGAGACCCCGTCTCGAAAAGACCCAAATAAATAAATAAATAAATAAATAAATATAAATAAATAAATAAGCTAAATATAAAACGAAAGATGAGAATAGTGAAAGGGGGTAGTAAGGGGGCTGGAGAGATGGCCTAGTGGTTAAAAGTGCTGACTGCTCTCGCAGAGGACCCGGGTTCAATTCCCAGCACCCACACGGCGGCTGAGAACCGTCTTTAACTCCAGTTCCAGGGGAATCCGACGCCCTCTTCTGACGTCCGCGGCATTGCATGGCACAGGTGCACAAACCTACATGAAGACCGTACATTCATACACATACAAAATAAATAAAATTAAAAAATGATTAAAAAAAAAAAAAAAAAAGAAAGGGGTAGTAAAAGATGAGATAATATAAGTAAAAATGAAAATAAAGTAGGTAAGAGGCGGATGTCTGTGAGTTGAAGGCCAGCTCACAGTGATTTCCAGGCAGAGGCCAGTCTGGACTAACTATCTAGGGAGACCCTGTCCTCCCACCCAAAAAAAATAAAAAAATAAAAAAAAATTAAAAAAAAATATATATATGAAATATATATGTATATTTTTTATATATAATATAAAAAA
>VZQC01007605.1:1773589-1805405 GCA_009823505.1 Rhizomys pruinosus
AAAAAAAAAAAAAAAAAAAAAAAAAAAAAAGAGGGCTAGGGAGAAAGTACCCATAACTCCTAATGCTTTCTTGCAGAACTGTGAACCCAACCAAATTCTTCCCCCCCCTCCGAGTTGCTTTTTTTCAGGGTATTTTCTCACAGCAGCAGGAAAAAGATACTAAGAAAACCTTGAACACCTGCTCCTCCTGTTACCTCCCGAGTGCTGGGATTTCTGGTGTGTACCGCCATGTCTGGCTAAAAATAATAAATAAATTAAAAAAAATTGAATTCTTGAAAAAAAAAGATGAATTTTGCAGATGTAAGAAGGTTATCGATCAGTTGACGGTAAGAAAGAGAGATTATGCGAGTGGGCTCAATCAAATCCCATGAGCCCTGTAGAAACTGAGCTTTCTCTTCAGCTACTGTGGCAGAAGAGGAAGGCCCAGAGATTTGAGGCAAGAAAACTGGCTTCTCAAGGATGTCCTCTTCTATGCTGTGGTTCATACTGCCCACACTCAGGACCTGTCACACACACACACACACAAATGTTAAAGTCATACACACACACACACACACACAAGCACAAATGATAAAATAGTTTTTGAAAAAAGCAAGTTTCAGAACAATCAAATAACCAGGAAAACATTTACAGTGTATACGCTCTAGGCATATAAAATCTCTAACAATACAGTTCACCTTGTGGGAGGTCAATGGGGTGGGTCAGGGCAGGTAGGTGTGAGACATCTGACTGAATTATTTTAGACTTTTTATATTTGGAACTATATGAGGGTATAACTTATTAAAATAAATTCTTTAGCCAGACATGGTGGCACAGGCCTTTAATCCCAGCACTGGGGAGGCAGAGGCAGGCAGGTCTCTGTGAATTCAAGGCCAGCCTGGTCTACATAGCGAGCTCCAGCCCAGCTGGGACTAAAGGGAGATCCCATCTCAAAAAGACCAAAAATAAATAAATAAATAAATAAATTCTTTGGAAAGAGAGAAGAGAAACTCACTAGTTTTCCTCTCTACCCTCCCTAATCTCCT
Source organism: Rhizomys pruinosus (assembly GCA_009823505.1). Taxonomy (NCBI): domain Eukaryota; kingdom Metazoa; phylum Chordata; class Mammalia; order Rodentia; family Spalacidae; genus Rhizomys; species Rhizomys pruinosus. The sequence continues at coordinate 1,774,615 of VZQC01007605.1, forward strand.
CATGGGGTACATGCCCACCTTAGTGGTGCTAGGTTCCTCTTACCCAAGGGGCTGTACTTCTTGGCCTCTCTAGTGAGTGCCTGAACCTGGACAGTTCTCAATCTCATATATGCTATGCTTTTCTTTTCTTTTTTTCTAATAAAAAAAATGGCATTTACTTAGAAGCATTCAGAATGTCAACAAAACAGCTGCAATTTCTTTTTTTTTTTGCAATTACAGAGTGGTATTCAGTTAACAGAACAATTATTTTGGTATAAGCTGCATCCGAGACAACTGAAGATGAAAAAAACTACCGTCCCCATATATAACTAATTTGTGCTGTGCACCAACAAGAACCTCCTTTAAATTTCCATGCCAATTTACAACCCCCATACTGTACCAGGCAAGGTTAGTGGCTATTGAAGATACCACCAGGACAGGGCTATGTAAAGACACATTCCGTGGTGTGTTAACTATACAAAAAAAGATACCGTACAGTTTAAAAACAAATCTTACACAGCCTTACATTTCAATTTTTTTCTTTAAAAGGAATGAGTTGTGTACAGGAGGGTTAAATGCTTTATAGACAAGGAAAAAAAAAACTGCGCTAGAACAAACTTATCATCATCTTCATCTTCCTCCTCTTCCTCATCCTCTTCATCTTCCTCCTCTTCCTCATCTTCATCTTCTTCATCTTCCTCCTCTTCCTTCTTTTTCTTGCTCTTTTCAGCCTTCACAACTCCCTTTTTTGCAGCATCGGGTTTTCCTTTAGCTCTGTAGGCGGCAATATCCTTTTCATATTTCTCCTTCAGCTCAGGTCCTTCTTCTCATAAGGCTGCTCATCATCTGCAGCACTGTTGTTCCGCATCTCTACCAGTTTCTCTGCAACATCACCAATAGATAAGCCAGGAGGCTCTCCTTTGATTTGGGGGCGATACTCAGAGCAGAACCAGAAGAAAGCCGAAGGAGGCCTCTTGGGTGCATTGGGATCTTTGAACTTCTTTTTTGTTTCCCCTTTGGGGGGATATAGGTTTTCACTTCTCTTTCATAACGGTCCTCGTCCGCCTTCGCCATGTCTTCGAACTTTCCTTTTTGTTTAGCAGACATGGTCTTCCACCTCTCTGAGCACTTCTTAGAAAACTCTGAGAAGTTGACCGAACCATCAGGGTGCTTCTTCCTGTGCTCCTCCCGGGCAAGTTTGCACAAAGAATGCATATGATGACATTTTGCCTCTCGGCTTCTTAGGATTGCCTTTGCCCATGTTTAGTTGTTTTACCCAGTGCCTGTCCGGCTCTCACTTGCCCTGGCTCTGTCTCTATGGAGCTCAATGTACTGCAATGGCTGTGAGAGCGGGAGCCAGACGCAGCCTCCTCGCTCTCTGCGTTCTGTAACCATGCTATGCTTTTCATGTGTACACATACCTACAGTAAAGTTTAACTTAATTTTTTTTATTTTATTTTTATGTGTATCAATGTACTGTCTGCATGTAGGTTTGCACCCGTGTCGTGCAATGCCGCGGAGGTCAGAAGAGAGTATTGGATTCCCCTGGAACTGTAAGTTAGGGACATTAACAGACTAAAAACTGTAACTACTAGCTGGGTGTGGTGGCCCACGCCTTTAATCCCAGCACTCGAGAGGCTGAGGCAGCCGTATCTCAAGGCCAGCCTGGTCTACAGAGCAAGCTCCAGGACAGCTGGTACTAAAACGGAGACCCTATCTCAAAAATACCAAAAAAAGAAAAACAAAAACATGTAACTACTATAAAATAGAACAACTCTAATAAAACTGTCAGCATGCCTTTTGGGGACCACTATTAAGTAAAATAAGAGACATTTCAGCCCAAGCACTGAAATGCCCCTAAAGCTGATCTGATAAGCAGCCAGTGTATACAGCATGCATGCTCTGGGCACAGGGAGGTCACACCCCTTGTGTGGGATGGAGCAACAGGACTTAAACTTTCAAAATCTGACATTTTGAAAGTTATTATTTCTGAAAAATTACATTTAAGGTTTTTGGACCCAGGATGACCACAGGTAACTGAAACATGGGCTTGAACACTCAGAGAGCCAAGTGCTCTCCATTTATTCATTTATTTATTATTTATTATTTTAGTTTTTTTGAGACAGGGTCACCCTGAGGCCCCAGATGGCCTGGACCTCACTATGCAGACCAGGCTGGCCTTGAGCTCACAGAGATCTGCCTGCCTCTGCCTCCCAAGTGCTGGGATTAAAAGCATGCACCACTATGCTCAGCCAAATGTTCTCCTTTTAGCCATACAACATGTATACCAAGGAAGCAGTGTTTCTTTTTTTCTTTTTTATTTTTTTTATTTTTTTTATTTTTGGTGTTTTCGAGGCAGGGTCTCCTGTAGCCCCAGATGTCCTGGAACTCACTCTGTAGACCAGGCTGGCCTTGAACTCACAAAGATCCACCTGCCTCTGCCTCCCAAGTGCTAAGATTAAAGGCGTGCGCCACCACGCCCAGCCCAGAAGTGGTGTTTCTATGGAGCTCACAGGTGCACTGTGGATGGCCCCTCAAAATGTGCAGTATCACATGTGAATGCGTGTATGCACGTGCCTGTGTGTACATACCTACGTGCATAAACCTATGTGCATATACCATGTGCATATATCTCTGTATATACACCTGTGTTCATCTATCTGCATGTGTATACCATGTGCATATATCTCTGTATAAACACTTGTGTGCATATACCTGTGTGCATATACTGTGTGCATATACCGTGTGCATATATCTCTGTATATACACCTGTGTTCATAGACCTGTGTGTGTATACCTTTGTGCTTTTACTTGTGTGCATATGTGTGTGCATATACCTGTGTACATAAATGTCTTTGACCCACTCTTACTCTTTCTCTCACCTGTGCCTGCTTCCTATGTATGAACCTGTGGGTAGTCTTATGTATAAATATGTATGTATGTACACATATGTGTGTATGCATTAGTGTTTTTGGCCTGCACTTCCCCTCTGCCCTCACCAGTGCCAGCTTCCTGTGTGCATGCACCTGGGTGGATGCCCCTAATTACAAGACGAAATAGGTTAAAAGTGTCCTATTCAAAAGCACTAAATAGGCCTAATTATAGGTGACCGGCAAACTCTAATCAGAGGAGGACTCATTAGCTACTGAAAAGGAGAGGAGAATGTAGAGCTGAAATTAAAGGACCCAGCCACAAATGCAGCCTCCTTAGCAGAGAGAAAGGAGTGCAGGGGCTGGGGGATGGCTCCTGAATAAGTGCTTGCTGCCTAAGTGTGGGAAACTGGAGTTTGGATCTCGGATGGGTGTGGTGGCCTTCCTGTAATCCCAGGGCTGGGGAGGCAGAGCCAGGGGCCCTAGGAAGAGGACTGGTAGCTAGACCAGTGCAGTTCATGAGCTCGACATTCTGTGAGAGACCCTGCCTCAGTAAATAAAGTGGAGAGTGAGCAAGACACTCAAACTCACCCTCAGATCCCCACAGATGTCCCTACACACATGCAAACACATATGTACCCACACACTCCCCCAACACACACACACACACACACACACACACACACACACACACACACACAAATATAGGGAAAAAAAGAAAGAAAAAGAAAGGTGATTTATCTTTCTTTTGATAAAGCAGGACTATCGAGAACAGGACAGGAGGAGGCCGATAACCAAAGAAGGGGAGTCCTGTAGACATGGCCCCTCCTGGCTGGGTTTGCTGGCCGGGGCCTCTTCTTCCAGCTACTCTGGAATCTTATGGAGGACAATTACAATGGAAGGCCAGTCTGAGCAATTCAGTGAAATCCTGTCTGATAAACAGCAGGACAGGAATATCCATCAGTGGTAGAGCACTTATCTGCATGTGCTAAAGACTAAAGTTAATCCCCAGTGCCACAAATAAGCGAACACACACTCCTCTCTGGGAGCTTCAGGTTCCTGGCTCTTCCAGCGTCTCTCTAGGGGTCATTAATAAGGAAATGGTGAAGTAGGAGGGACTCATCTCTGGCACTCTGCCCCTCTCATCTCTGAGCTGCTTCTTTGTTCCTTCAGGAACTCTGGATTTCCTTTTTCCAATCAAAACCCATTCTCTCGGAACTATAAGCTTCACCCAGGGGAGAAGACACCTCTTCTTTCTGTCTTCTTTTTTTAAATATTTTATTTATTTATTTTTATTTTATGTGTGTTATTCCTGCATGTATATAAGTACCCCCATGTTGTGCAGTGCCTGTGGAGGACAGAAGGAGTCATTGGATCCCCTGGAACTAGAGTTATGGACAGTTGTTAGCTGCCAAGTGGGTGCTGGGATTAAACCCATGTCTGCAAGAATAGCCAGTGTTCTTAATTGCTCAGCCATCTCTCCAGCCCCAAGATACCTTTTTTTCTTCTTCTTTTTTTTTTTTTTTTTTTTTTTTTTCAGTTGTCCTGAAACTCACTCTGTAGACCAGGCTGGCCTTGAACTCACAAAGATCCACCTGCCTCTGCCTCCCAAGTGCTAGGATTAAAGGTGTAAAGGTGTGCGCCACCACACCTGGCCCAATACCTCTTCCTATCCTGACTCAGCCATTCACTGGGGGGGGCGGGTGATCTCTGTGAGTCACTTGTATTAAGCCTGTCTGCTCACTGGGAAGCAGAGGCCTGGAAACATCTCCCTCCCAGAGCCATAAGCACACAAGCTGCCAGTGAGAAAGGGCTTTGTGAAGAGCACGCTTTTCTGTAATGATTCATGTTGAATGTTCCTGAAGACAGGCCACACGTACTTACATGGTGGGACTGAGGAGTCATTTGCACTGTGGGGCAGTTAGGTTCTGTCAACACTGTGAACAGACAGAGGCCTTGGCAATGGGAGGAAACCCTTATGTCCATGCAGTAATCCCAATATTTATCATGTGGTAGGAAGCATTCTGAGCATTTCTTGTGTTCACTTATGTGGTCCCTACAATGTCCATAATATGCAGTGTATTAACTGCATTAAGTCTCAGTTTAAAGAACTTATTCAAAGTGACACTGCTGTGAATGGGTAGCAGCATTTGGCTCCCCACACTCCTGGCTGTAGAGTTTAGGTAGTAGATGGAAAATGTCATTGGGGTTTATTTGGAATTTTATTATTATTACTATATGTGTGTGGTTGTATATGTGGTGCATGTGTATGGTGTCTATGCACATGTGCAGGTTGAGTGTGCGTGCCTATGGCCACATGTGGAGAGCAGAGGGAGGTATCAGGTGTCCTGCTCTATCACTTTCCACTGGATTCCCGTGAGACAGCTAGGCTGGCAGCCAGCCAGCCCCAGGGGTCCTTCTGTCTCTGCCCATTGGGGTTACAGGCTCAGATGACTGTGGCCAGTTTTCTATCTGGGTGCTGGGGATTTGAACTCAGGTCCTCTTGCTTGTGCAGCAAGCACTCCTACCCACTAATCCACTCCACTTTTTGATGCATTTGAATTCTATAGTTGCAACTTTTTTTTTTTTTCACATGAAGTTTCACTCATAGACCAGGCTGGCCTCCAACTCACGTTGTAGTCAAAGCTTCAAATTTTAGATCTTTCTGACCTCCTCTTCCTCCTCCTTTTCCTCTTTCTCTTCATCTTTCTTCCCCTCATTTCCTCTTCTTTCTCCTCCTTTTCTTTCTCTTGCAGTGCTAGAGATTGAATAGCCAGCATGTCTTGAATGTTTATAATAAATTAGTTTTTTTTTTTTTTTTTTTTTTGAGACAGGGTCTCCCTGTAGCCCCAGCTGGCCTGGAACTCACTCTGTAGACCAGGCTGGCCTGAATTCATGGAGATCCGCCTGCCTCTGCCTCCTGAGTGCTAAGATCAAAGGGTGTGCCACCATGCCCAGCTTAAAGACGGTTCTTAGCCACCATGTGGGTGCTGGGAATAGAATCCAGGTCCTCTGGTAGAGCAGTCAGTGCTCTTAACCACTGAGCCATCCCTCCAGCCCCGATAAATTAGGTTTTTTGTTTTTTTTTTGTCTTTTTGAGACAGGGTCTCCCTGTAGCCCCAGCTGGCCTGGCACTCACTCTGTAGGCCAGGCCGGCCTTAAACTCAGAAAGATTCACCTGCCTCTGCCTCCCAAGTGCTAGGATTAAAGGCGTGCGCCACCACACCCAGCTAAATTAGGCTTTATATTAAGATTTTTGCACATATCATCTCCTTTAATTCTTTCAACAATGTTTTAAGTATTGCTGTTCCTTTTCTTCACCTTATAGATGAGGAAACTGGGGTCCAGAGAGGTAAAGTAAATTGTCCAGACCATAATAGGAGACAAACGTAGCACTGAGTACATACAGCAGAGCATCATATAGTACCCTCTAACTATATATAATTTTACAGTTAAAAAACTAATAAAGCCTGGCGTGGTGGGGCACACCTTTAATCCCAGCACTCGGGAGGTAGAGGCAGGTAGATCTTGGTGAATTCAGGCCAGCTTGGTCTACAGAGTGAGTTATNGTTGACAAATGGGACCTCATCAAACTCAAAAGCTTCTGTACAGCTAAAGAAACAATCAAGAAAGTGAAGAGAAAACCCAGAGTGGGAGGCAACCTTCACCACTGATACATCTGACAAAGCATTAACATCCAGAATATATAAGCTACTTAAAAAACAAAGAAGTAAGAAAACAAATGACCTACTCAAAAGATGGAGTAAATAGCTGAACAGACATTTCACCAGTTAGGAAGTAAAGATTGCTAAGAAACATCTTAAAAAGTATTCAACATCATTCAAAATTAGGGAAATGCAAATTAAAACCACACTACGGTATCATCTCACTCCCATAAGACTAGCCAAGATCAAGAGAAAAAAAAAAAAAAAAGAACACAAAAAAATGAAAAAGAAAGGGGAAAAAAAAAAAAAAACAAAAAAAAAAAAAAAAAAAAAAAAAAAAAAAAAAAAAAAACTAAAAAGGAGGCTGGAGAGATGGCTCAGCAGTTAAGAGCACTGACTGCTCTTGCAGAGGACCCAGGTTCAATTCCCAGCACCTACAAGGTTGCTAACAGTTGTCCCTAACTCCAGTTCTAGGGGATCCGACACCTTCTTCTGACCTTCATGGGCATTGCATGACATAAGTGCACTTACATACATGTAGGCAATACACTCGTACACATAAAATAAAAATAATAATTCTGAGGGGGGTGTTTTTGAGACAGGGTCTCCCTATAGCCCCAGCTGGCCTGGAACTCACTTTGTAGACCATGCTGGCCTTGAACTCACAGAGATCCACCTGCCTCTGCCTCCCGAGTGCTGGGATTAAAGGCGTGAACTACCACATTGGGATAAATAATGATATTTTTAAAAATGAATAAAAAGCAATGAATGGTAGGTGCAGCAGTGCATCTCTCCAATCCCAGCACTTGGGAGGTGGAGGTAGGAGGGTCAGGGGTTTAAAACCAGCCTCGGCCGCACAGCAAGTTTGAAACCAGGCAAGTCCATACATATGACCTTACCTAAAAAAGAAAGAAAGAAAGGATATGTAAAAAGGAAAAGAACAACAAAAACAACAGAGAGAGAGAGAGAGAGAGAGAGAGAGAGAGAGAGAAAGGGATTTAAAATGAGAACCACCTTATTCTGATTTGGTGCCTATATCCTGACCCACATATGTGCAGTTATTTAGCATGAGCAGCTGCCTTCTCTGTCAACGTTTAAAGCTGGTCCTATGGAATCCAGGCAGACTGGTTGTGGAAAAAGAGTAAGAAGTCTGGAGAAGGCTGTCATGATTCAGAGCAAAGGGCTGAAGACTCTGAACTGTTCACCGTGTATAAAAGAGGAAAGGGAGAGAGGAAAAAGGCAGGTAAGGTCTTCTGAGAGCATGTGTTTTGGTAGTTGGTTTGAAGTTCAGAGATGAAAGAGGCATACAGGTATATGCCCACAGGTAAAATCACACAGGTGTATACATGCAGGTATATGCACACAGGTATACACAGCTATATGTGAGTGTTGAATGAGTTAAGGAAGAAAAACAGAGAGAACCCTTCCTGGCATGCAGTGAGTGTCGGCTAATGAGACATATGAGACAAAACTCCTTCCCTCAAGAACACAGCCAAATCATCAGGTTGGTACAGTCCAGCATAACATGGCAATAAGAGGAATAGAGACAGGGACAAAAATAGTTCTGAGGGGAACAATTCTTACAGAGACTTTTCTGTAGTTGAGTCTGATTCTGCCCGGCAAGTCAGAGTCTTGTCAGTTTCTCTGGCTAATGTTTCATCTTTGACTCTCTTTAAAAAATTTTTTTTTATTAATTTTATTTATTTCTGTATGTGTTTGAATGTACTGTCTGCATGCAAGTCTGTGCACCCGTGTCATGCAACACCGCGGAGGTCAGAAGAGGGTCTCAGACTCCCCTGGAACTGGAGTTCTCCTGGAATTGGAGTTTCAGACGGTTCTCGGCTGCCATGTGGGTGCTGGGGATCGAACCCCGGGTCCTCTGTAAGAGCGGTCGGCGCTCTTAAACGCTAGGCCATCTCTCCAGCCCCATCTTTGACTCTCTTTTAAAACTCCGCGGTGAAGTGGGGCACGGTGGTGGTGCACACCTTTAATCCTAGCACTTGGGAGGCCGAGGCAGGCAGATCTCTGTGAGTTCAAGGCCAGTTTGGTCTACATAGCAAGTTCCAGGACAGCCGGAGCTACAAGGAGACCCTGTCTTTAAAAGACCAAAAACTAAACAAAACAAAACAACAAAAAAACCCCAAATCTCCCTGGTGAAAAAATGTCAAGCCCAATCACATTTTCTAGGCCTTTGGACATTCCCAGAATATGCAAGAGGCAGCACCCCATGCAATTTTGATGGTGACTTTTATCTCCTTGTAGCTCTGAAGACCCGCCAGGAATTAAATCTTTGCACAAGACAAATGAGATTATGTTCTTTATGGAGAGGAAAACAAAGACAATCTTCACCTCTCCTCGGCCACAGATACGCACTGGCCTGAGAGAGACCTGGAAGGCACATGAGCCTCAGAGATACCCTCTTTCTTGTTCAGTTAGGGGTGAAAAATTACCAGCAAGAAATCAATAAGCATCTTCCACAAGGAGGTCCCAAGTCTCTGGAACCAATTCTTTTACTCCCTCCCCTGCACACAAGCAACATCTGCTCAGGGATCTTGTCCTAATTAGGTCCAACCTGTGCCATTATCATTTGTTCACCAGAGCCCCCAGAGAGAACAGAGATGGGGGTGGGGCTCCACCCTTCCTTTATCTCCAGCCCAGGGAAAGGAAATGGGGCAGTGGTGATTTGCAAAAGGAATGGGGGGATCAGATGTAAGAACTGCGTCTATACAGGCAGGCGGATCTTTGTGAGGTCAAGGCCAGCCTGGTCTACAGAGCAAGTTCTAGGACAGCTGGGGTTACAGGGAGACCCTGTCTCAAAAAGACCAAAAAAAAAAAAAATAAAATAAAATAAAAGAACTGCATCTATACGTCTGAGAGACTGGTTTACATGCAACAAAAATGGTTTTCACTTGAATGCTTGTACACCATATACGATTCTGAATTGTTTACGTGAATTAACAGTTAATCATCACAACGGTCCAAGTTAGGGGGTATGTAGTGCTTTGAATGAGAAATGTCCCTGAGAGGCTCAAGTATTTCAACACTTGGTCCCTAAAGATCATGGGATCTTTAGGAGGTGGAGCCTTGCTGGCCAAAGTGTGACTGAGGTGGCTTTCAGAGTTCATAGCCTTTCTCCAACTTGCCGTTCACTCTCTGCACTTCATGTTTGCTGTTGAAGATCTGAGCTCTCAGCTTCTTGCTCCTGCAAGCACCATGTCACCTTGCCTGCAGCTCCCTGCCGTGCAAGCCTTCCCACCATGATGGGTTCTTATCCTTCTGGAACCATAAGTCCAGATAAATGTTCTTGCTCAAGTTGCTTCTGGTACTGGTACTTTATCACAGCAACAAGAAAAAGTAACTAATACAGAAAGGTCTATAATTAGCTCCATTCAAAAGGGAAACAGTGGCTTTCAGAGATTAAAGACTTGCCCAAGGTAACAAACAGAAGGGAAGCCAAGATTTAGGTCGCAGTCCTCCTGCTCCTGCTCCTTCCTCCACACTCATGAGCACTGTGTTGAATAGGTGGGTTCGGTCTCCACAGATTCAGCTCAGTGAAGAGTGAAAATATTTAACATTTTTTTGGCAGTGCTCAGGATAGAACCCAGGGTCTTAAAAAAATTGTGTGCGTGTGTGCGTGCGTGCGTGTGTGTGTGTGTGTGTGTGTGTGTGTGTGTGTTTGATATGTGTATATGTGCATAGACAGGTCACAGGACAACTTTCAGGAGTCAGTTGTCTTCTTCTACCATGAGATCCAGGGATTAAACTCAGGTCATTAGGCTTGAACAGCAAGTGATTTTACACACTGAGCCATTTTGCCTGCACAGAACCCAGTCATATGCATGAACCTACTACCACTGAGCTATACCCCTGACCTTCAGATTGAAAATATGTGAAAGAAAATTGTACCAGTACTGAACGTGTACGGATTTCTGTCTTTTTAAAAATTGCACATTACTTTTATTTTTTGCTTGTTTATTATTTATTATTGTTTTAGAGGCAGGGTCTTCTTATAGCCACGGCTGGCCTAGAGCTTGCTATGGAGATCAGGCTAGCCTCAGTCTCACAGAGATTGGCCTACTTTTGCCTCCAGGGTCCTGCAAGTCCTGTGATTAAAGGCATGTGCCACCACTCCCAGCTCCCACATCGCTTAAAAATTATTTATTTATTGATTGATTGATTGATTTATATTTGTGTGTGTGTGTTTCAAATATTTGTACAGGTGCTCCAGGAGATCATAAGAGGTGTCAGATTCCCTGGAGCAGGTTAGGGCAGTCGTGAGTTGTTTAACATGGGTAATGGGGACCTAACTTTGGTCCTCTGTAAGAGCAGCAAGTGGGAATGGAACCCTGTTCTCTGCAAGAGCAGCCAGTGTTCTTAACTGCTGAGCCATCTCTCCAGCCCCAATATTTTGTTTTTAATTAGCATACAAAGTGTTAGGTTTCATTTTCAAGCCTAATTTGATTTTCTTGAGTCTCACCCTGCTCTTTGCTTCTCTCCTCTCCTTGTACCTTCCACCTCCAGTAGCCTCTTTGCTTTCATGTCATGTATGTTCTATGGATGTCCTTCTTCTTCAAACTCTCCCCCCCCCACAGTCCCCTCTCTACTGCACACCTTATCATTCTCTTTCAGCAATATCAGGAAATACATTAACTTGCTTAGCATTTACATTACCTCGGGCATTATAGTCAATATATAGTTTAGGGACAGTACATGGGCTGGACATAGTACACACCTGTCATCCTAGCACATGGGAGACTAAAGCAGGAAGACTGCAGGTTAGAGGCCAGCCTTGGATACCAAGTGAGTTTCAGATCAGTTTGGTTACAGAGTGGGAACCTCCGTCAAAACAAAAAAGCAAGGAACATTGATGTAAAGTCTATCTCATTTTATGTATAGGGTCCTTGAATTTTGTGTCCTCAAGACATCCTGGAACCAATTTCTCATGGATATCAAGAAATAACTGCCTGATGCTCCTCCTGCCCCTTGGCTGTACCCAGAAAGCTAAGTCAACATTGGAGCAAATACTCAAGTCATCTGCTGCTGCTGCTGCTGCTGCGCTGCTGCTGCTGCTGCTGCACTGCTGCACTGCTGCTGCTGCTGCTGCTGCTGCAATACTCTGCGGATAAGACCCCCAAGTCTCCTGCTTTGTGGTGTCCCACTTATCTGCTCAGAGTTAGATGTACTCCAGGGAGGGGATGTTCTGGTGGTGCAGACTGGGACCTAGCTGTAGTGAGGGGCTGGGCAGTGAAGAAAGCTGCCTTCAGGGTCCCCTACTCTAATGGGTATTCGGATGGGTAAATGACTGAGATACCAAATGAAAATTAGTATATGTTATTAGAGGCCACAGCCTGAAGCCCCAAACTCAAATTCCCAAGTTAAGCATGGCAGTTAAGAAACCCAGGGACTTCCTAGTCAATTCAACTTAAAAAAAAAAAAAAAAGAAAAGAAAAGAAATCTGGTCCCCCTGCTTCTAGATTCTTGCCCTGAATGAGGACTGAGCAGAAATTTCTCTCCCACATTGTACCAGCCACTCTTCTGAACCCTACTGGCAAAGCCTGGCACTCCCCCGTACTTGAGCAAACCTACTGGGTTTAAGCCCAAATGCCAGATTGTAATCCCCTCACCCCCTTTTTTTTTTTTTTTGTGAGAACAGGTCTCCCTGAAGCTCCAGCTGTCCGGAACTCACTCTGTAAGACAGGCGGGCCTTAGAAACTCACAATCTCCTGGCCCATGCTCCACAGTGCTGAGTGTTAAGAAGGTTGTACCACACATCTGGCATGAGATTCCAATTCTCTTTTTTTTTTTTTTTTTTTTTTTTTTTTTTTTTTGGTCTTTTCGAGACAGGGTCTCCCTGTAGCCTCAGCTGTCCTGGAACTCACTCTGTAGACCAGGCTGGCCTTGAACTCACAAAGATCCGCCTGCCTCTGCCTCCCAAGTGCTAGGATTAAAGGCGTGGCCGCCACGCCCGGCTGAATTCTCCTGTTTCTTAGGGCCCATGGTTGCTCACGCCAATGCCCACAGAGTGAGGCAGGTAAAAGATACAAATAAAGGAGCTATCTTCCAAGTGAGTGACACAGCTTGCCTTAACCTGTGGAGTACACTTTCTGCCTACATGCTCAGTATAAAAAGAACTTGAGAATGCTGTGCTGACTCATCAAAACCCTCTGGGCACATCACTTCAAGGCTCCAAGGATAGGGGGAAGTGAACTCCCTGTGTGTTCATGGACACTGGAAGGGCATGGGTGGACTCTGACACGAGATTCTCCCATTTGGATTCCAGTTCCACTGTCTGTGGACTTTATTACTTCAGAAGAGTTATGCACTCCTCTCTGCCCAGCGATGTGGGGGGTGGGGGGAACGTATGTGTAGGTGTCGGTGCATACGCTTATAGAAGCCAGAGCTCAACTTCAGGTTTCTTCTTCTATTGGTCTCTAGCTTATTTGGAGGGACAGTCTCTTCCTGGATCGGGAGCTGCCACTTGGTGACACTGGAGGACCACCAAGCCCATGGATCTGCCCATCTTTCCCTTCCCAGTGCTGGGCTTACAGGTGTGCACTGTTGTTTCCAGTGTTTACTTGGGCATTGGGGATCTGAGCTCAGGTGCTCATGTTGACATAGCAAGTGCTTTATCCACTGAGCCGTCTCCCCAGATCTGCCTCAGTTTCTTCAATGGTAAGATAGGGATAATGCTAGAACCCACTTCATTAGACCTGTTATGGGAATTATATCAGCCAGATAAGGTTCCTAAAACTGTACCTCCACAGATCTTATTCTCTGTAAGCATTCTCAGTTTTTTGTTTTTGTTTTTGTTTGTTTGTTTGTTTGTTTGTTTTGGCACTTTTGAGACAGGGTCTCCCTTTAGTCCCAGCTGACCTGGAGCTTGCTCTGTAGACCAGGCTAGACTTGAACCCACAGAGATCCGCCTGCCTCTGCCTCCTGAGTGCTGGGATTAAAGGCATGCACCACCACACCCAGCCACAGTTGTTATTTCTATAGAATACATCTTTTTTTTAAAACATTTTATTTAAAAAATTTATTTATTTATTATTATTTTTTTAATTTTTTATTTAATTTTATTTATTTATGTGTATGAATGTACTGTCTGCATGCAAGTCTGTGCACCCATGTCGTGCAATGCTGCGGAGGTCAGAAGAGGGTCTCTGATTCCCCTGGATTTTGTATTCCCCTGGAACTGGAGTTAAAGACGGTTCTTAGCCACCATGTGGGTGCTGGGAATTGAACCCGGGTCCTCTGCAAGAGCAGTCGGTGCTCTTAACTGCAGAGCCATCTCTTCAGCTCCAGAATACATCTTACAGTTCCAAATGCTGTGGACCTAAAATTATAATCTATCATTCTTTATGGAGGCTATCAATAAGAAGGTAATCAATAATTATATTCGAAGCAATGTCTATAAGTTAGTGGCTCTACTGGAGTTTACCTTGCTGCCCCCATTGCTTATTTTGTAGTTAATAAATTATTTGTGATAACAGCATCATTTCTGATATAATAACATAAGTTATAAATAAGGCAATAATAGTAACAGGTAACATATAGAGAAAGGTCTTTGTGAATCAGGTACCTGATTAAAGATTTCATTTCTGTTATCTCAGTTTTCACATTAATACCTGCTTTACATACCACTGAAGTTTAAAGATTTGAAATAATTTGCTCAGTCAAGTATGTAGAAATGATATGCTTAGGTTTAATATAATTCTATGAATCCAATAGACGAGAAGTTTTGGAAATAAAGCTCATTCCTTAAAAGAAAATGATTGCATCATTTGTTTACATACAACAAATTCTTTGGCTAGAGAGAAACTACTTGGAGCAAAAGGAAGCATAGAAACTTAAGGCTGAGAATTTACATTCTATTTTTTGGGGGGAAGTGTGTCTGAGGCAGAGTCTCTCTGTAGCTCCAACTGCTGTGCTGAGTGAAAAACAACAAAGACCCTGTCTCAAACAGCGTGGAAGTCAAAGACTGGTACTTGAGGTTGTCTTTTTTAAAATATTTTTTATATTTTATATTTTTTATTTATTTTTGTATGTGTATGAATGTACTGGCTGCATATAGGTCTGTGCACCTGTGTCGTGCAATGCCGCGGAGGTCAGAAGAGGGTGTCAGATTCCCCTGGAACTGGAATTCTCCTGGAATTGGAGTTACAGACTGTTCTCAGCCGCCATGTGGGTGCGGGGGATTGAACCTGGGGCCTCTGTAAGAGCAGTCGGTGCTCTTAACCGCTAGGCCATCTCTCCAGCCCCGAGTTGTCTTTTCACCTACACACGTGTGCTGTGACATAAATACACATACATGAAGATAAACACACACACACACACCACACCACACACTGCCATGGGGAGTACAGAGAATATCCTGACCAGACATTCCTTATGCTTTAAGCGGTACACACACACACACACACACACACACACGGGGTATTGAACTTGGGACAGATGGAAAATGGCTAATGGGTGCTGTTCTGTTGGAAAGGAGGAAGGAAGATTCTGTGCAGATGGAAGATTTTGTGCACGTAAGATTTGGGCCCCCCTCCCCCAACCAAATAGAGGAAGGCGTAGAAGAGAGGCTGCTTCCTTTCAACACTATTCTCCACCTACCTGCCCCCTGGACTCTCATGCTTGGGTACCTTCCCTACCATAAAACTTCCCATCTTCTTCTTTTTTTCAGTGTGTGTGTGTGTGTGTGTGTGTGTGTGTGTGTGTGTGTNGGCCTTGAACTCACAAAGATCCACCTGCCTCTGCCTCCCAAGTGCCAGGATTAAAGGTGTGTGCCACCACACCCGGCTTATTTTTATTTATTTATTTATTTATTTATTTATTTATTTATTTATTTATTCTGAGTCAGGGTCTTGGCCTAGAACTGGAGTTAAAGACAATTCTTAGCCGCAATGTGGGTGCTGGGAATCGAACCCGGGTCCTCTGCAAGAGCAGTCGGTGCTCTTAACCGTTGAGCCATCTCTCCAGCCCCAGCTTTATTTATTTTTGAAAGAGGATTTCAATATTTAGCTCAAGTTAACTTGGAACATGCTATGTGGCAAAGACTGATTCCAACTTTGCCCTCCTTATGCCTCAGCCTCATGAGTCCTGGGACTTAAAAGCTTGGGCTACCATACCTCGTTTATGGTGTCTTTATTTAAAATTATTTCTATATAAAGAGTGTACTCTGGGGCTGGAGAGATGGTTCAGAGGTTAAGAGCACTGGTTGCTCTAGAAGAGGACCAAGGTTTGATTTCTAGCACCCACATGGCAGCTTACAATTGTCTTTAACTCTAGTTCCAGGGGATCCTGATGCCTTCTTCTAACCTCCTCTGACACTGCACAGCATGATGTACTTACACACATGCAGGCAATACACTCATACACATAAAATAATAAATAAGGGCTGGAGAGATGGCCTAGCGGTTAAGAGTGCCGACTGCTCTCGCAGAGGACCCGGGTTTGATCCCCAGCACCCATGTGGCGGCTGTGAACCGTGTTTAACTCCAGTTCCAGGGGAATCCGACACCTTCTTCTGACCTCCATGGCTTTGCACAATGCGGGTGCCCAAACCTACAAGCAGACAGTACATTCACATACATAAAAAAAAAATTAATTAAAAATAAATAAAAAATATTTTTGGTTGATAGCAGGGTGTTGTGGCACACGTCTTTAACCCCAGCACTCGGGAGGCAGAGGCAGGCAGATCTCTGTGAGTTCAAAGCCAGCCTGATTTAGTGAGTTACATAGTGAGTTCCAGGCCAACTGGGGCTACAGGGAGACCCTGTCTCAAAAAGACCAAAAGAAAGAAAAAATATATATCCTTGAGCCTGGGCATGGAAGTAGAACTTGGGAAGCAGAGGTTTGTGGGTCTCTGTGAATTCTGGCCCAACCTAATCTACACAGTGAGACCTGGTTTGAAAACAAAGCAAAGCAAAGCAAAACAAAAACTCAAACAAATCAAACCAAACCAAATAAAAGTACATGCACTTGAAGTGGCAGTTAAATACCCTTTAATGATCTTTACTTCCTATTAACACAGATTTGGAGGTGTTTGTTTGCTTGTTTTATAGCTTTAGCTAGCTGGCCTGGAATTCACTGTGGAGACTAGGCTGGCCTTGACCTCACAAACATCTGCCTGCCTCTGCCTCCTGAGTTCTGGGATTAAAGGCATGCGCCACCATTCCTGGCTCATAGAGTTTTTATTAATGTGCACAAGTGATGTTAGATTTTTTTTGTTTTTGTTTTTGGTCTTTTTGAGACAGGGTCTCCCTGCATCCTCAGCTGGCCTTGAACTCACAAAGATCTGCCTGCCTCTGCTGGGATTAAAGGTGTGCGCCACCACACCTGGCAATGTTAGAAATTTTTCTTCGTAATTGGTGATTTCAATGGTGTTCCAAGTACATGGGTTGATTAGAAATGTTGACAAGGCACTTTGTCTCACGAATGAACAGAGAATGTGCTTTAAGCATGACCATCAGCTAAACCCTTCATAATTGTGCTCTTGGTCCAACTTTTTAGCTGGTTGTGTTATAGGAGGCTTCTACCAGATGTTTATCTGACTCTGATGAGAAATTTTCTGAACCCACTGGGAATGAACCTGTCTTGCAAGGTGCTTGTTGGAGCCGGTAGTTCTAAGCTGTAGAGAACATCACACACTCATATCACCCTTCTAGAGAACACTTGTGACTGTTTTGACACATGAGGTGTTGTTAATACTTAGTGGGTAGAAGCCACAGAGCTGCCTAAACTTTTTTTTTTCTTTTGAGACAGTATCTTATTCTGTAGCTGTAGCTAGCCTAGAACTCACTAGGTAGACCAGGGTAGCCTTGAAACTCAGAAACCCACTTGCTTCTGCCTCCTGAGTGTTGGAATTTGAGCCCATGGGAAAACACAAAGAGCTTCATGTGACTGCAGCCCATAGAACTGGCTATGTAAGGGTTTTCACATTGAACTGCTAAGGCTCATGTGTGTGGCATAGTTAGTCTGTGTCTCTTTCACTGTATTATCCAACCTGTTGGTGATGTTGTAGAGAAAGATACTGAGATCCTGTCTTCATCTCAGCTGGAGTTCGGAGGTTACAATTATCTGGCAAAAAGAATCCAGTCTTTGGACCGGCAAATGGCTCAGGAGGTGAAGTCGCTGAGCCGGCAAGTCTGGTGATCTGCCTGATGTCCAGGACCCAGCGGTGTGAAAGGAGAGAACCAACTCCTGAAAGTTACCTTCTGACACCCCACATGCCCAATACGGGGGCTCGTGTGTATGAAATCACACACACACACACACACATGGAGGAATCTAGTAGCTGTACATGACTAAGCTACCCTAGAGAAATTTGAAATGTTAGGTTTTCATATTTTATCTTGGAAACTTTAAATTTTGTTAACTCTAGACTTAATTTTTTTTATTTGTTTACTTTTATTTTATGTGTATGGCTGTTTTACCTGCATGTATGTAAGCACTTACCCATGTCATACAATGGCTGTGGAGGCCAGAATAAAGCACTGGATTCCCTGGAACTGGAGTTACAAATGGCTGTTAGTCATTATGTAGGTGCTAGGGACAGAACCTGGGTTCTCTGCAAGAGAAGCTTATGTTTTTAACTATCTGAGCCATCTCTCTCACCCCATTCTAGACTAAAGAACCTATCAACATCATTTAATAACAAAATTAAAAGGTTTAATACCAAAAAAACATGGCAGACCTGAGCATGGTGGCTCACACCTGTTAACTCCAGTACTGAGGGGACAGAGGCCAAAGGATCATAATGAATTTTAGAGTAGCCTGGGCAATTTAGTGAGACCCCACGCCTAAAAAAAAAAAAAAAAAAAAAAAAAAAAAAAGCCGGCGTGGTGGTGCATGCCTTTAATCCCAGAACTCAGGAGGCAGAGGCAGCCAGATCTCTGTGAGTTCAAGGGCACCCTGGCCTACAGAATGAGCTCCAGGCCAGATAGGGTTACAGGGAGACCCTTTCTCCAAAAGACCAAAACAAACAAACAAACAAACACACACACACAAAAGAGGGGCTGGAGAGTTGGCTCAGTGGTTAAGAGCTCTTCTTACAGATGACCCAGTTTCACACCCATATTGTGACTAACAACTTTGTGTAATTCTAGTTCCAGGGGATCTGATGGCCTTGTCTGGTCTCTGCAGACATTGTACACACTGGTGCACTTACATACATGTAGGAAAAGCATGTGTATACATAAAAATAACAAATAAATAAAAAAGGGAAAATAAAAGAAATATAACAAAGAATAATTTTTAGAAATGAAATACAGTTTTTTTTAAAGGATCTAATTTATATTTTTCAACTTGTTTCATAAGAATTTTCTCCAGTTTCCCCTTACATTGGAAATTTCAAGCAAATTTTTTTTCTTGCTATCTTTAAAGGACTTCTCAGATCCAGACACCAGTCTTGAAGGAGAAACCTTGCTTTCTATGGAAAGACTGAGAAAATCTTTAGGTAGCCAGGCTACTGGAATAACATCCAGGCTCATTCCTTCACAGAGCTGAAAAACTCAAAGGGTCCATGTTTGTCAACTGAAAACAACAACAACAACAAAAATCCATTTGTGTTTCAGGCACCATGTGCTTTCCTGTACTGCTGTCTCACTTAAGCCACCACAGTCCATCAAAGTACCATTATTCCCATTTTACAAAAGAAAAAACAGGCTTTAGTGCTTGCTTCAGGTTATATGCCCAATGGGTGTGTTTCCAGTATCTTGTGTGTGTTCATGTGGTATATGCACACGTGTGAGGTGCAGGTGCCAGTGAGTATGTGTGAAGGACAGAGGAAGACATGAGCTCTATCATTTGCTGCTTATTTTATCTCTTATGGCAGGACTTACAGAGTTCCTTTCCTGTTGCTGTGATAAAACACCCTGACCAAGACAATTTATAGAAAGAAGAGTTTGTTGGGCTTACCGTTCCAGAGGGATTAGAGTTTATCATGGTAGGGGCGGCATAGCAGGAGGCAACTGGAGCAGAAAGCTAAGCATGGCTTCTTCAAGGACACAGGAAGGAGAGAGAGCAAACTCAAAGTGGGCAAGGCTATGCACTCTCAACACCTGCCATCGGTGACATGCTTCCTCCAGCAAGGCCACCCTTCTAGAATGTTCTATGAACTTCCTCAAATAGCACAACCAACTGAACAAGTTTTCAAATACTTGGAGCCTATGCATGCGTGTGTGTGTGTGTGTGTGTGTGTGTGTGTGTGTGTGTATGTATGGGGGGGCATTCTCATTCAAACCAGTACAGAGTCTCTCGTTAAACATGGAGCTACGATAGTGGCCGGCAAGTCCCAACAAACCTCTTGTCACTGTCCTGCACAGTTACAAACATGCATATAGTCACCCTGGCTTTTTATATGGGTGCTGAGGATCCAAACTCAGACCCACATGCTTGCAAAGCAAGTGCTCTTATCCACTGAGTCATCTCCTGAGTCCCTCCAGTATCTTTTTCTTTTTTTAACTTAAAAAATGTTTATTTTATGTGTTTGAGTGTATTGCCTGCATGTGTGTAAGTGCAGCATGCCATGCAGTGCCCATGGAGGCCAGAAGAGGGCATCAGATCCCCTGCAGTTACCAATATCTGTTAATGTCCATATGGGTACTGGGATTCAAACCCAAGTCTTCTGCAAGAGCACCCAGTACTCTTAAGCACTGTGCCATCTCTCCAGCCTCTTTTCTTCTTTTTTTAAAAAATTTTTTTAATTAATTTTATTTATTTCTGTATGTGTATGAATGTACTGTCTGCATGCAAGTCTGTGCACCCGTGTTGTGCAATGCCGTGGAGATCAGAAGAGGGTGTTGGATTCTCCTGGAATTGGAGTTTCAGACGGTTCTCGGCCGCCATGTGGGTGCTGGGGATCGAACCCAGGTCTTCTGCAAGAGCGGTCGGCGCTCTTAACCGCTAGGCCATCTCTCCAGCCCGCCTCTTTTCTTCTTTAAACAGGGTTTTACCATGAAGTCCATGCTGGTCTGGAATTCATAGTCCTCTTGACTAGGTTCTTGAGCTGGGATGACACCCCTGTGCCACCATAACTGGCCATTTTCTGGTATAATACAGGTCATCCAAGATCTCAGATTGGAAATAACTGGACTTTGAGCAGGTTTCCACTCAGAGTCTGGGAGTGGTCTTTAGTGGATGGATCATCTGATCTAGATCATCATCTATTCCAAATACAGATGTTATACATCAACAAACCCTTAAAAATAATTATATACATAGATGTTTTTCTAAGAAAAATATTTTCGAAAAAATGTGTCATTATTAATATCAATTTATTGAGGAAAGGACATTTTATCAGTAGGAAATAGAAAGGTTTATTCATAGAAAAGTTTGTATCCATTCATTCTACATACATCTGTGGAGTGCCTGTCATATATATGTCTTCTGGGGACTGGTGACAAAGCCGAGAACATAATATCCAAGTCCTTGTCTTCATGAGCCATACACCCCTGTGTCATAAAGTTAGAATACAAGGCAGCACTTTAAGAGAAATAAGTCAAAGTCTGAGGGAATGTTTCTACTGGCCACAGTGCTTTCATTTAGTTCTGCCAACCCTGCTATGAGTGAGCACTGGCACAGAGCCCAACTTTGGGAGCTCTAGTTCCAGATCATTTGTCTGCTTTCAGGGATAGAGCACTGGAGTTATGGCAGATGGAAGGAACTAGAGCAAAATGTGAGTGCATTCTGGAGTCTTCACAGGGATGGGGTTCGTGGCTCAGGTAGGAAATGAAGTGGTATTTATTGTGCACCTCAGGACAGCTTAAGCAGACTTCTCTTAGATCAACCTCTGGCTCTTAGGCTCCAGTGCCCTTGCACTGACTGCTTGTCCTGTGCCTCACTGGTAAGTTTAAAACCTTCCAACATAGTCCAGCAGCCTTTCAGCTCTCAGTCAGTGAAGCTCATTAGCAGCCCCAACAAGAAGAGCAGGAACCTTACCCTAGCTTAATTGGTGAGAGTAAATGTCTAGCTAGCTGTGCTTTATGAATTATCAGCTACTTTTGCATTATGGGAAGGGAATTCTGGCTGGATAGCATCCTTAAAGACATCACGTTTCTGTTTTAGCTCTTGAGTAAGGCTGTGTCTACACCTCCACTAGTGTTTCTCCTCCCTCCCTCCCAGGATTATGCAAACCTATTTCCTCCACTGGAACACCCGACATGAAAGTGCCCTTCCTGCCGTGGCTGAAGCACAGCATAGTTCTGGCCTCATGCGCTGTTACTAAGGAGTGCGTTCTCAGTCACCAGTGCCTCTGCCAAGAAGGGCGATTAGGTGACAGCACAAAGCAGTTGCTCATACCAAGAGAGTTCTGGTTGGCACTGAACACTGTGATATAACTTGTTTTGTTTTGCTTTCAGACATTTTTATGTGAAGTGTGGGAGGCATGAACATACATACAGCCATAGCACACATGTGGAGGATAGAGGACAACTCTGTGGACTCAGTTCTCTCCTGCCTTCATATGTGTTCTGGGGATTGAACTGACATCTTTGGGCTTTTGCAGCAAGCACTTTTGCCCCCTGAGCCCTCTCATTGTCTCTCCTTTTCTTCTTCTTTTTTTTTTAAAGAGTAAACAGATTTTTAATGCTGTATATAATGGAATATAAAATCAATAATTTTCATAGAAAATAAGATTGTTAGCAAACAACCCTATTAAACCTAAATTTATGCTTTCAGCTTTATTTATTTATTTTTTTTTATTGATGCTTTGTGCATTCCATTAGGTTAAGGTTAAAAACAAATTGGTGCTTCCTGATCTCATAATGACTGAAAATTAAATGGAGAATTGTGAGAAGCACGACTAGGAGGGAGGAATTTCATTAGAACTCATCTATTTTGCTGTAGTTTTCAACATGCATTGTCAAAAGCTACTCTTATTTATTTTATTTTATTTTATTTTTGTCTTTTTGAGACAGAGTCTCCCTATAGCCCCAGCTGGCCTGGAGCTCACTGTGTAGACCAGGCAGGCCTTGAACTCACAAAGATCCACCTGCCTCTGCCTCCCAAGTGCTAGGATTAAAGGTGCGCGCCACCATGCCCGGCTTATTTTATTTTTTTATGTGTATGAGTGTATTGCCCGCATGTGTGTAAGTGTACCTATGTTGTACAATGCCCACGGAGGACAGAAGAGGGTGTCAGATCCTCTGGAACTTGAGTTACGGATGGTGGTTAGCTGCCATGCAGGTGCTGGGATTCAAACTCAGGTCTTTTGAAAGAATAGTCAATGCTCTGCTGAGTCATCTCTCCAGCCTGGAAACTACTCTTTTTTTTTTATACGGAGTTTCATGCTTCTCAATATGCAAGACTGGCTTACTTTCTGCAGCTTAGTTTCTGCTGTCAATAAACGCTGAATTAGTTAGCTAATCAGTGGACAAATACAATATGCACTTCTATCCAGTATTATTCAGACCATACTTGGAATATTATTTTCAGTTCTATGGAGGCACTGTTTTAACATTCATAGATCCATAATGGGCTAAAAAATGATTTATGAACAATATTGCGAGGTTTGGGGATATGCATTTTGAGAAAAAGAATACTCAGAGAAAACAATAGAGAAGTTTTGTTTTTAGCTTTTATTTCTGAGACAGGATCTTGTTATGTAGCCCAGGCTGGCTTCAAACTCGCTCTTCTCCTGTCTCAGCTTCCCAATGTTGGGGTTACAGGTATATCGCACTGTGCCCTGCCTTTAGCTAGTGATTTAAAAAAAATATTGGTAAAGCTTGTCTGTGATGACTGGCGTTTTTTTTTTTTTTCTAGATAATGACAGAGGTCAGAATAGCGATCACTGGTAGAGGTTGTGTGGAAGTGAACTGAGGCTTCACATGAGAAAGAGTTTCAATTATCTTGGGTTATTTAGGTGATTGAGATTGGACTTTTAAGGCCTTTTCCTGCTATGGATTATATGTAGGGGGGTTACAGGAACTGTATATGTGTGTGTGCATGTGTGTGTATGTGCACATGTGTGTGTGTGTGTGTGTGTGTGTGTGTGTAGAATGTGGGTCTCCTTCTGTACCCAGCCAAATTTTCTATGATATTTTTAGTAGTAGGCACACTGTTTGAGGGAATGGGAACATGGTCCACATATAGACAGACGTGTAAAGACACATGCTTGCATAGTGTTGTGTGAACCCGTTAAGCACTTTTCCCACACTGGGTACTACACTGACTACTCTCTGTGCGTTTTGTCATTTAAAGCTCCCAACCCTTGACAAGGACAAACCCATTTATTTATGTCACCATTTCACAGAGGAGGCTGAGGTTCTGAGAGGGTACAGGTAACATGTGCAAGACACACAGTTTGGAAGAGCTGGGGTGTACATCTCAGTGTATCTAACCACCGGCTTCATAAACTAGGATGTACCACTTATATTTAAGCATAGGTGCTCAGAAGACTGGACATATGTCACAGAGACCAGTGTTAAAGTGCAGAACCACACAAATGCGTGGCGCTACCCTTTTAAAAAAACTACTCATCTGGGCTGGGGAGAGGCTCAG
Organism: Rhizomys pruinosus; assembly: GCA_009823505.1. Lineage (NCBI taxonomy): Eukaryota > Metazoa > Chordata > Mammalia > Rodentia > Spalacidae > Rhizomys > Rhizomys pruinosus. Next base: position 1,798,628 of record VZQC01007605.1, read on the forward strand.
TAGGGAGAAAAAAAATCTCTTGCTGTGCAAGTCTCAGGACATGAATTAAAACTCCAGAACCCACTAAAAGCCTGATGCATAGCTGGAGTGTCGCGGCAATCCTAGTGCTTCTCAGAGGAAGGCAGAGACAGGAGAGTTCCTGGAAGCTTGAAGGCCAGCGAGCTACCCTGATATATATAGTGGAAAAAAGCAGTAAACAGACCCTATTTCAAACACGGTGGACGGTGAGAATCAGCTCCCTGAGCATCCTCTGACCTCTGCACACATACCCCATTCACACACAAATGTACACAAACACACAACTACTCCTCTGCAGATTATGAGGCTGGAGCTTCCAAAGCTTAGCCTCCCCTTTGAGCCAGCACCCCACCCCCACCCCTTGGACCCACTTGCCTCAGGTCTAAGGGCCCAGATCATGTCCTGATGTTGGGCCAGAGGTTTGTCTGGGGTTTCCTGCCCAGGGCCCCTCAAGCATTGTAAACCACCTGGGATTGTGTAGTTGATTCAGCCCATGAAGCTTTCTTTGGCTTACTTGGTAGGGAGGTGTTTTGTGTCTATAGGTCCATGTAAGCCTGTGGGGTTTGGGATTTGTTTTCCTAATGGCTGGTGTTGGGAGTGGAGTAGCTGGACTTCTTCCAGAAGACGGAAGCCTTCAGATGGATGGGGGTGGCTAAATGAGAGGACGGTGCTTTCCATAATTTGTCTCAAACAATTACTTAATGAGCACAGGAAATTTCTGCAAAATGGGTGAATAGCTGCAGTCCATTTTCCCAGGCCCTTGCTGAAGTAAAGCCCACCAGCTTTTAAGACCCAGGCACCAAATAAATAAATAAATGAAAGGGGAGGGTCTTTATCCTCACACACCAAATCTGTGCAGCAGTAAAGTGCAGGCTCTGACAGGAATTTCAATTATTTAATCAAAAAGAAAATGAAAGAGGTCTTAAGTGTTGTGATTCGAAGACAGCCTTTTCATAGACCAATCTAGCTAGCGCTCACATTGAATATGAAGCAAAATGGGAAGGAAATTAAGGCCCCTCCGGCTTAAATCATGTGATTGCAAATAGTAAATTAGTTTCTCGATGTTTTCATTCAAGTGTTTAAGTGGGAGGTTTTATTCCTAATGTAGTGACACAGAAGAGAACCCTGTGCAGACTCCAACTCGGGGGTCCTGGCAACAGCGATGCATTTGCCCTGGGGAAGGAGAGGGAGGAAGGCTGGGAAGATGAAGAAGCAGAGCGGCCACGTTAAGGCGCTTTTGTTTCCAATTGCTACCGAAGTAGCTTTCACAGCTAACTCATTAATCGAGCAGATGAGCAACGTCTGTTGAAAATGTACTAAGCGAAATGCATTTAATTTGGAAGGGAAATCAGGGCCCGCATTAGTTAGAGCATATAAATGGCCACATCACCCCTTCGGGTGTTGTTTTGTTTGTTGTGGACTCGTTGAATTTGTACTGAAAGGTTAAAGGAAGCGGGCCATCACCGAGCTGGAGAGCAGGCTCGGCCCTGCGCTGGCACAGCCTGGAGCTGGGATGAGCGATGAGCGGAGGTCACCGAAATCTCTTGGGAAAGCACTAATCGGGTTGGACCGAGTTGACCTCCGGATTGGTGCAACAAGTAGCCAGGGTCATGTCTTTGCAAATGAGCATCCCTTTGTGTTTGTAATTAGCTTTGATTGGTCGCTCGAAGCTTCCAGCCCTGCTCTGCGGGAAGGTCAGGCTGCGGATTCTCCTACACCAACAGCCAGAGGACTTTTAATATCAAATTAGGCCATGCGGCCTGGCATCTCTGAGGACTGAATTCGCCAGAGCTCTTTCTACAGCCCACAGGGGAGGAAAATGTGCTTTGAAATTGTGAACTGTCTTGACTCTTCTATAGTGACCGTCCAAGCTTGGTTAATGCACAGTTCAGTGCATTCATCTGACACCCACCTGCCCCAAGAAGAATTCCTTGCCCATTTCCAGCCAAAAACTCTTTAATTTTTTAAAAAACCTATATCAAGACTCCTAGAAGGTTTTGGTCACACACTGATTTAAGAAGCTAGCCGGGCGTGGTGGCTCAGGCCTTTAATCCTAGCACTTGGGAGGCAGAGGCAGGCGGATCTTTGTGAGTTCAAGGCCAGCCTGGTCTACAGAGTGAGTTCCAGGACAGCTGGGGCTACAGGGAGACCCTGTCTCGAAAAGACCAAAAGAAAAAAAAAAAGAAGCTACTTCTTGGGCTGGAGAGATGGCTCAGCGGATAAGAGCACCAGCTGCTCTTGCAGAGGATCCAGGTTCGATTCCCAGCACCCACATGGCGGCTAAGAACTGTCTTTAACTCCAGTTCCAGGGGAACCTGACACCCCCTTCTGACCTCCACGGGTGCATCAACCTACATGCAGACGGTGCAGTGCACTCATACACATAAAAAAGAAGAAGAAGAAGAAGCTACTTCTCAGGCTGGAGAGATGGCTCAGTGGTTCAGAGCTTTGACTGCTCTTGCAATCGGACCCAGTTTCGATTCCCAGCACCCACGTAGTGGCCAAGAACGGTATTAGGCTGGGTTGGCTGTGGTGGCTCATGCCTCCCTTTAATCCCAGCACTCTGGAGCCTGAGGAAGGCGGATCTCTGAGAGTTCAAGGCCAGCCTGGTCTACATAACAAGCTCCAGGGCAGTTGGGACTAAAGGGAGACCCCGTCTCAAAATAATAATAATAATAATAATAATAATATAATGATAATCATCATCATCATCTTCTCAACCTCTGTCCACTCTCACCCCTTTCTCCCCCTCTTCCTCTCCTCACCCCTTCTCTCTCCCCCCTCTTCCTCTCCTCACCCCCTTGTCTCTCTCCCTCCCTCTGTCCACTCTCACTCCCTTCTCTCTCCCCCCTCTTCCTCTCCTCACCTCCTTCTCTCTCCCCCCTCTTCCTCTCCTCACCCCCTTCTCTCTCCTCCCTCTTCCTCTCCTCACCCCCTTCTCTCTCTCCCTCCTCTTCCTCTACAACACTGCTGTGGATTGAACCCAGGGTCTCATTCAAACTAGCTATGAGCTCTACTACCTCCACTCTGTGCTGTTTAGGAAAGCACATTTCTTTTCTCTATGACTGCTCACACTGCTGTCCCATCCAATCAAACTGGTGATTCCTCAGTATCATTTACTATGTCATCCGTATTCAAATTTCCCATCCTCAAAAACATCCTTTGTGTCTGCTCTGGACCACAAGTGCCTTTGGTTTTACCTCTTATTTCTAAATTTAAAATTTTTATTTATTTTTATTTTATATGTATGAGTGTTTTGGTTGCATGGCAGTGCACCACCTGCTTGCAATGCCTGCAGAGGCTGCAGAGGATTTCCAATCCCCTGGAACTGGAGCTACTGATGGTTGTTTGCTGTCATGTAGGTGCTGGGATCAGAATCTGGGTCCTCTGCCAGAGCAGCCAATGTTCTTAACCATTGAGCCATCTCTCCAGCACCATGATTTTATCTCCTTTTTTTTTTGCAAAAATTATTTATTTATTTATTTATTTATTTAGTGTGAGTATGTATATAGGGACATGTGTCCCTCCATGTGCATATGAAGTCATTGGACAACTTAGAGGAGTTCATTCTCCCTTTCTCTGGGACGGAACTGAGATCCTCAGACTTGGGAGCATGCTCCTTTACCCATTGAGTCATCTTGTTCTTTTTTTTAGGGGGGTTGTCTTTTTGAGACAGGGTCTCCCTGTAGCCCCAGCTGTCTTGGAACTCACTCTGTACACCAGGCTGGCCTTGAACTCACAAAGATCCACCTGTCTCTGCCTCCTGAGTGCTAGGACTAAAGGTGTGTGCCACCATGCCGGGCTTTTTTTTTTTTTTTGTCTGATATCATCTTTCTTTACCTCTGCATAGAACTTCATTGTGTAGATGTACCACATTTTCTCTACCCACTTGTTGGTTGAGGGGCACTTGGGTTGGTTCCAGCTCTTCACTATTGTGAAGAGAGCTGCAATAAGCGTGGCTGTACATATATCTCTGTGGTAGGATGAGTCTTGTGGGTACATACCTAGAAGTGGTATGGCTGGGTCAGGTGGTAGGCTCATTTTGAGTCTTTGAAGGGTTCTCCACACTGCTTTCCATAATGGTTGTATGAGTTTGCATTCCCACCAGCATGGATGAGTGTTCCCCATTTCCCCACAACCTCTCCAGCATTTGTTACCATTTATTTTCCTGATCTTAGCCAGCCTTATTGGAGTGAGTTGATATCTTAAAGTGGTTTTGACTTGCATTTCCTTAGTTATTAGTTATGTTGAACACTTTTTAAGATGTTTCTCTGCCATCTCTATTTCCTCACTTGTGAAGTCTCTGTTCAGCTCTTTACTCCATCTTTTGAGTGAGTCATTTGTTTTCTTACCTCTTTGTTTTTTGAGTAGTTTATATATTGTGGAAGTTAATGCTCTGTCAGATGTATCAGCAGTGAAAGTTTCCTCCCACTGTGTGGGTTTTCTCTTCACTTCCCTGATTGTCTCTTTTGCTGTACAGAAACTTTTGAGTTTTATAAGTTCCCACTTGCCAATTGTCAACCTTATTTCCTGTGCAGCTGCTATCTGATTTAAAAAGTCTGTAGGTGTTTGGGCACAACAGCCTGCAGATAGGTTTTGCAAGAAGGATGCTTGTACTCATGGATTATCACTTATAGCTAAAAATGAAAAAAAAAACTGAGAGAAAGATGCAGGACAGTTATGGCGGAATGCATGATCTGGGATGGGGGGGGNCATTTTTATCTTTGTGAGTTCAAAGCGCCACCTGGTCTACAGAGTGTTCCAGGACACTGGGGGCTACAGGGAGACCCGGTTCGAAAAAACAAAAAAAAGAACATATAAATGTTCTGGGGCGGGCTGAATGTTCTGGCAGAAGCATAGTGGATATTAACACTCAAAGATGAGAGAGAATGGATGAATTGACATAATTACATTTACATTTTCCTTTCTCTTTCTTTCTTTCTTTCTTTCTTTCTTTCTTTCTTTCTTTCTTTCTTTCTCTTTTTTTTTTTTGGTCTTTTCAAGACAAGGTCCCCCTGTAGCCCCACTCACTATGTAGACCAGGCTGGCCTTGAACTCACAGAGATCTGCCTGCCTCTGCCTCCCAGTGTTGGGATTAAAAGTGTGTGCCACCACACCTGGCTGATTTACATTTTTTTTTTTTGTCTTTTTGAGACAGGGTCTCCCTTTAGTCCCAGCTGGCCTGCTGATTTACATTTTCAAATCATCTTTCTGGTCTGTGAGAAAAGGATTGGAGAGAGAGGAAAAAAAGAAAGAAAAAGAAAAAAAGAAACACAGAGGCAGAAACTGTTAAGCAGGGCGTGGTGGCGCACGCCTTTAATCCCAGAACTCAGGAGGCAGAGGCAGGAGGATCTCTGTGAGTTCAAGGCTAGCCTGGTGTACATAGTGAGTTCCAGAGGAGTCTGGTCCCTTGAAGCTGAAGCTACAGCTGTTTGTAAACTGCCTGATGTGAATGCTGGGATCTGAACTGTCCTTTGACAGAGCAGTATACACTACCAACTGCTGAGCCGCCCCTCCAGCCAGAGATACAGTTTCTTTAAGGATTATTACTTATGGTTACAGATCTGCTCAAATAACTTTCATTGTCTCAAACCCCACCCTTTCGTCCTCAAGAACCACCTCTCTATGTTTTGAACATAGTGGTCAAACTTCCCAATACTCCTGGAAGTGCCTGCTGTGCTCATGCTAATCTCAGTATCCTACAAGCCTACCTGCTTCAGTCCCCCCCAAGTAACACCTGTGTATGCTACTCACCTGGGCAGGAACCAGCCCTAATCTATCCCTCCAGATACCTCCATTCCTTGAAGGCCCAGCTCCACTCCACGCACTTATTGTGCTTCATACATAATTTAAATAAAGTTTCAAGACACAAAGCAAAAATAATGGGGTTTGTCAGTGGAAAAGATCCATCTCTGGACCTGTATAAGCCTGGATCTGAATAATCTTCTGCCACTTCCTAGATGTAAGGCCTTGTAAGGATCCTCTCTCTGAGTTTCAGTTTCTTGAAATGTGAAATGAAATTATTCATGTTTACTTTTCAGTTTGGATTAGAGAGGAAATGTGAATGTATCCAAAGTAATCTTTGCATAAAAATCAAGTGGTGGGGGGCTGGAGAGATGGCCTAGCGGTTAAGAGCGCCGACCGCTCTTACAGAGGACCCGGGTTCAATCCCCAGCACCCACATGGTGGCCGAAAACCGTCTGAAACTCCAATTCCAGGAGAACTCCAGTTCCAGGAGAATCCGACACCCTCTTCTGACCTCCGCGGCATTGCATGACACGGGTGCACAAACTTTCATGCAGACAGTACATTAATACACATACAGAAATAAATAAATGCTGGGCGTGGTGGCGCACACCTTTAATCTTAGCACTTGGGAGGCAGAGGTACGCGGATCTCTGTGAGTTCGAGGCCAGCCTGGTCTACAGAGTGAGTTCCAGGACAGCCAGAGCTACAGGGAGACCCTGTCTCAAAAAGACCAAAAAAAAAATTACTCTATTGATAAGATGGTTGGAATTTTGAACACTGTGTATTTGATAGTGTTTAGTAATATAAAATGTTTTAGGTACAATAATATTTTGATTATGTGTTTTAGGAGATACCCATCTGTATTAGTCGCTTATCTGTTGCTGTGATAAAACCACCATGAGCAAGGGAACTTATAAAAGGAAGAGTTTATTTGAGCTTACGATTGATGGTTCCAGGGAATCAGAGTCCATTGTGGCGGGAAGCATGGTGGCCAGGGCTGGAGCAGCAAGCC
>VZQC01007611.1:0-49075 GCA_009823505.1 Rhizomys pruinosus
AAAAACAAATGTGTAAATTAAATGCAAAACCTGATGATCAATAAATCTCAAATTCACAGCGTGTTAATTTGCCAGGGGGAAAGCCCACTTGGCTCACTTACACACAGTCCTGGGATTCCCTCCAACTCAGAACACAGCCCCAACATCCTATCCTGGGGTGGCAGGGACAACCCACGGGCCACTGGTGATGGGAATCACGAGATGTCAACAGGGCACACAGCTGTGTGGTCACTGGCCTTGACCCCGCCCTAACGTAGTCCCTTCCTGTCAGCATGGTATCATAAAACATAATTGCTGGCTCTGCTGGGCATATAGATGGGAAGAACAGAGCCAAGGAGCGTAGTCACTTTCAGATTATCAGGAAGATGCAAGCGTACAACCGTTTTCAGGCAGCAGAAATTGTCCTGGGCCCCTGGATTCACTAAAGAGCGCACTTTGGCATAGTGAAGGCTGCTCCAGGGAGGAACAGCTCCTCTTCTTCTTGTTACTCTGTGTGTGTGTGTGTGTGTGTGTGTGTGTGTGTGTGTGTGTGTGTGTGTGAGAGAATGAGAGAGAGAGAGGGAGATTTGAGGGAGGAGCGAGATGTGAGAGTGCATGGATGTAGAGGAGGAGGAGAGGGACGGTACGAGGGGAGGAGAGAGGGAGAGAGACGCTGAGCGGAGAGAGAGAGAAAGACTGACTCTAAGCTGGTCTCTCCTCTACTCACAACCACCACTAACAAGTACACAGTGGTTGAAAGATGGTGCCAAGATGTTTCAACCTCCAGGCAGAACTTATTACTTTTTAAATAAAGCCATGAGGGGGCTGGAGAGATGGCTCAGTGGTTACAAGCGCCAACTGCTCTTGAGCAGAAGACTGGGTTTCGATTTCCAGCACCGACATGGTGGCTACAACCATTCTTAAGCCAGCGTCGTGGGTGGCGCATGCCTTTTAATCCTAGGGCACTCAGAGCCAGAGGCAGTTGGATTTGTGTGAGTCCAAGGCCAGCCTGTCTACAGAGTTCCAGAGCCATTTGGGCTATAGGTAGACCCTGCCTCAAAAAAATAATAAATAAACTAAATAAATAAATAAATAAATAAATAACTAAACAAACCAGAGAGCCATGATAAGGACAAAAAAAAATTTTTTTAAAGGCCAATTTTTTCATTTAAGCACCACCACTGCAGCCTGACTCATCCTCCTTCCCATCCAGATGAATCACTGCAGTATATTTGCTTTGTTTTATTGCCATTGACACATCCACATGCGCCTGCACGTTCTTGTGAGGGCATATGCCACACACAGTGCACCTGCACACACTCTCCACGGCGGGCATATGCCCCACCACAGTGCACCGGCATGCTCTCACAGGCCTTGTCTGGCAGTCTTGCACTTGAGCATGTATTTTACAACTGGCCACTGCACCTCAGGATGAAGCCCCTGCCCAGCAGCCTTGTCTCCCAAGTGAAGAGGTTTCATAGTGGTTAGAGAACAATTAACCCCACTACACAGTGGAATTTCATTGAACCAGCTGCCTGGGTCCCACCCCTCTGCAGCCTTACCTTGTCCCTGCCAATTGGAAGGGGCATGGCAGTGTACAGATTCTTCCTTCCATCAAACACTGGTTTCCGGTCCCCGAAGATCTGTGTCTTAAAGTGCTGGACCATGTGCTCCACTATTTCCCTGTAATAGAATTCAGGCAAACCGTCAGTGAAGTCACAGGGCTGCCCAGCTGGTGTTTGCCAAACTGAGCTGAAGACCTTTTGTGAGGCCTGAGTTTCCTTCTGTCACATGGCTTTTGACCTCTTCTCTAACAAATCAGCCAAGAACCTTAAGTGACTTGGGCTCATTTCACATGGTCACACAAATGTGTGAGAACGTCCTAGCGTGTACACAGGGGAGATGCAGATACTTCTGTACCTTCCATTACATCCAGGGGCCCTGAAGAGGAGCCACTGGAATTTCCATTCCAAAGTTGCAGGCTGGCCACCCGTGCCTCTTTTGGGACTGCAGGCCCCCACAGTTCACGGACCACATTCTCAACTACTTCACATGGGATGTTTGGCTGCGGTGGGTATGACAGACTTAGTCTCTGCTGCTCCTGGGGTCCCTAGATTGGTGTGCCTGGGCATCAGTGCCCATGTAACCTGGGCTCCAGACTGAAGGCCTCGAACTTGACCAGAGTCCCAACCCAGTCCATGGGACGCCCTTGCCCAGCCACAGGCCCATGCAAAAGAGGATCACGACACAGATGCCTGCTGGTGCTGCTGCTACCGCGAGCCCTAAGATTTTTGGTTCTTGGCTCCTCAGGCATCACTGCACTGCAGCAGAAACCTGCAGCACACAAAGAAGCCATTCTGCTGCTCCCGTGGCTGCTCCAAGCTGATCCCCACCCAGACTCCCCTGCTGGCTCTAAGCCTCAAGAACTGTATCCCCAGGGCCCTCTGTGCCTCTGCTTCTGGAGGTCTTTCTTCTCCTGGCATTTAGGATGTTTTTGAGGTATTTCAGCTTAGCTTTCTGGCCACCTTCCCCTGGCACACAGCACCTACTGGAGGGCAGGCCACCAATCCTGCCCCCCCCCAGAGCCCACGCAGGGAAAAAGGACTCTCAAAGGAACTGACAGAGTCAGAGAGGAATGCAGAAGTTGACAGTGTGGAAAAGAGATGAGATGGGTCCAGGTTTAGCTCTGCTGGGTCCTCAGGGCAGAGCCTTGGCTGTCCCTCGTGAAGCAAGAATCTATCCAGGCACACCTTCCCTCAACTCCCGAAGAGGAACAAGCTAGCTCCCAGCTGTCCTTACCCAAACAGGCTTTGCGCAGCTGATCTGCGTCTATCCACCCACAGGGTGACTTTCTAAGGTCCAGCTTGACCCCAGGAGCAGCATTCTGAGCAGCAGACCATGTCCTAGAGCCACCTGTGAGGGTTCACCCAGTCACAGCAGGCCTACTCATGAGCGTGGCAGGCCCTGGGCTCCAGGTGCCCCCACATGTTTGATGGAACTTAATGCAGCCAGCCTAAAACGTGCTTGGAAACAACCAGCTCAGAGGCCAGTTGGTGTGCCAAGACAAAGCCAGCAGATCCTGAGGCCCGAAGAGCTGCAGTGACACAGGCAGGGAGCGGCTAGACCAGGCTGACCTGCAGACGCAGGACAGAACTGCATGTGTACCGCACGGACCTAGGAAGAAAGCACCTCATTTATGTGGAAGCAGCAGACCAGAACACACTCCCCAACCCTCTTCTTAGGGATCAACCCAGGACCAGCACATGCTAGGCAAGCCACAAGGCAGCCCGGGTATTCAAAGAAAGGTCCAAAGCCCCGAACACCTCCTGTGCTAATGCACATGGTAGGGAACTGAGTTCAAATTTCAACACAACTCCCTCAGCTTCCATCCTGGGGCCGATCTAGGGCAGGTCAGAGCTAACTCATCTTGGGCATCCAGCATGCAGCCAGCCTTAGCATGCCCTTCAGAGAAGGGAGCTGTTCATTCTGGACACTCACACATGGTCCCAGAGCACTGAAAGGGGCTCTTACCAGGGGGCAGCAGACAGCGCTGACCACTACCCAGACCCATGCTGCGAGCTCGTACCATGCCAAGGTCTGCATCTAGAGGGAAAATGCCATTTTGGATGAAGGACAACAGGCTCAGTAGCTATCGTGGGACGGTGACTCTGCTGCCCAGGTCTAAAACGGGGTCGTGGCCCTGCACAAGCACCACTAACTCCCTGCCAGGAATTTTCCTTCCTCTTTTCCTTTTTTTAATTTTGGAAAAACAAAACAAACAAAAACAAAAAAACCAACAAAACACTGCAGTTAAAACAGGAAACAAAATTTTTAAGTGTAGGGGGCACCAGCATTAAGTACAATCCCACAGGTATATAACCGTCGCCATCTATTTCCAGACCTTTCTCGTCTTCCCAAATGAAGCTCTTCACCCGCCCTTCTCCAAGCTGCGGGGCTTTTCCTGACCAGAGAGCAGCTGCGGAGCCATCTGAGAGGAAGCCCGGCAGTTGCTATTCCTGGAGTTAAGTGTGAATGCTGGAAGCCCAAGCCTGCGCTTTGTCAGCACTGCTTCCCAGAGATACCCCTGCACAGAGCACAGGGCACATTTGAGGCCCCTGCCCTCACTAAGTTGGAAAATCAAGTCCTCAGGACCACCTATGCACCAGCCCAGGGTGCCCTGGGTGTCCAAAGGAGCAACCTACACTAACAGTGGCAAACCGCCAGCTCTCATTCTCTGCTGAGTACTGTGGGAAAAACCCCCAAGAGAACCCAGGAGGTAACACTGCCATGGCCATTTTATAAGTGGGGACACTGAGGCACAGAACCACAAAGAGCAAAGGACAGTGGCCAGAGGCAGCTGCACACTCTCTCTTCCACATCTGGTTTCCTGGCCCTGGAGAACTGATAAGCGGAATGCCTGTGGGCTTGCAATCTCAGGGAAGCCAAGATGCCTCTACCACCTTGATTCTTCTCAAAGTTCTGAAAGTTTCTTCTTCCAAAAGAAGTTGTATTTCAATTAATTTCTAATTATTCAGGGTTTGTGTCACTACCTTATTTTTTATTTAAACTTATTTTTATTTTACGTGTATGAGTGTACTGCTTTGCATGTATATAAGTGTACCTTGTGTCATAGAGTACCCTCAGAGGACAGACATGGGTCAGATTCCCTGTAACTTGAGTTACAGATGGTCTGTTAGGTGCCCTGTGGGTGTTGGGAAATGAACATCAGGTCTCTTCTGCAAGAATAGACAGTTCTCTTAACCCCCTGAGGCCTGGTTCTAGTCCTGGCACTATATTCTTGATGTGAGAGACAAAGCTAAGAGCTCGCTCAGACTGCTCTGCATCAAACTGCTCAGAAGCTCTCCAAATAAGACCAACCCAAACTTTTACACAAATACACAGAAAATGACAAAAACACTACTTGTTTTTAACGTGCTTGTGTCATTCATGTGAGTTGGTAGTTACCTTGGAGGCCAGAGGGCATTGGAATCTCTAGAAGGTGGAGTTATAGATGGTTGTCACGCCATCCTATAGATGCTGGGAACTGAGGGCTGGAGAGGAGAGCCTAGTGGTTAAGAGAGCCAACAGCTCTTGCAGAGGGGACCCTGGTTCGATTCCCCAGCACCCACATGGCGGCCGAGAACTGTCCTAAAACTCCAATTCCAGGAGAACTCCAGTTCCAGGGGAATCTGACGCCCTTCTTCTGAACCTCCGTAGCATTGCCCGACACGGGTGCACAAACCTCCATTCAGGACCATACAATCACACACATAAATAAAAATAAAATAAAAATAAAAAAATCTAGATGCTGGGACTGAAACCTGGGTCCCTGCAAGAGCAGCAAATGCTTAAACCACTGTGGCATTTCTCCAGCCCCTGCGTTTATTTTTTTGACAGGATCTCATTTTGTAGCCAGGCTGGATTGGAACCCCTCAACCTCACACTAACCCTCCTACCACCTCAGTTCCATGCCACTTTTTTTTTCTTCTTTTTTTGGACAGGGTTCCTGTAGCCCTCAGCTGGCCTTGAACTCAACAGATACCCGCCTCGCCTGCCTCTGCTTCCAAGTGCTGGGATTTTAAAGGTGTGCACCACCAAACCTGGGCCCCCCTTTTTTTATATTGATTATCTAAAGCATGGTCTGGAGATGAGACTCTCCTTCTTTCAAGAGATCTTTCCTTATTACTCCACACAAGGTGGCCACACTGCCTGTAAACAGAGCTAGTATATACCATTATAGCTTATGAGTAACCGCTTATCACTGTGTCCTGTGTTTCTGGAGTAAGTGGTCACACTCTAAAAGGTTCCATCTAGTACATATGCTTTAGACATAAAAACTTAAAAGTGAATGGTAGCTCAAAGGGCAAGTGCTATTTTTGCTTTACTGTATGTCCACATGGGAGGCTAAGGTGGGAGTCTGAGCATACGCCTCCCTGCAGGGACCTAGCTCTAGCCACACCCTCAAGTAGCGTGGGCCTTGGCTCCCTCCTGAGGTTACCTCAAGACTACAGAAACTCTTATGGAACTCCAACCACCTTAGGGCTGAGTTTAAGGGGTGGATGGCACTACTGGAGAGAGGCACATGGAACTCACTGTGGTGTCCAGCACTAAGGGGATGACACATCTCCTCAGAGCCTTCACAAAGCCTCCATTTTGAGCCCTCCCATGTATACAGAGTAATGCTTGGGTCCATCTTTGATTTCACACAGATGTGGTGCACAGGGCAGAGGGATGAGGATGGGGTGCAGACAGCAAGGCAGATTCACACCCAGACGAGCCCACTTGGCCAAGCTGTCCTGCTGCACTCTTATGTACTGGGGGCAGAAGTGGAGTCCCGGGAGAAAGGATCACCATGACAACAGCTGCATGCTAGCTGGCTGCAGGAGGGCAGAGAATGGACCTACTGACCATCTACTGCAATTAACAGGGAAGAGGGAACACAAGTTTCACAGATCTAAGCAGCCAGCAACTCACTGGCTATCGGCAAGCGTAACAGACTGGCTCGGGTCCTGTCCACAGTCCAGCTGAGGAACTGTAAACTGAAGTTTCTCATCGCAGCAACCTTAGCTCCTTATACTGACAGGAGAGGGGCAGTTGAGTCCAAACCACACACAAACACACACACACACACCAACCACACACCCCCCATCAGCCACTGAGCCATTTGCCCAGTGTGGCCCGGATCCCCATGGCCCTTCAGAAAAAGATTTCCTGCACCCATGATGGCCTGAACGAGCTGACGGCACCACCTTCATCGACCCCAGGCACAAGTGTACCTTTGGGCCATCGTTCCAGTACTAGGGAGTCTGTATTTACTCAGTCTCCAGACTGAGCCCTATAGTTTTCCATCCCAAGAAACCTATAAGCAAAGCAATGTCACAGAGTCCGAAAACTAAATAAACGACCAGAAAGTACCCTCCGCAAAGACAGCCGCTCAGCCAGCAGTGGTGGCTTTTGTACAGAAAGCAAAAATATTTTTAACAAGCCCACATTAAAAGATTATCACTCAAAGCGGCAACCCGGTTTAGTGTGACACATGAAGGAGGTGAGTCCTGACACCATCACTCTCTCCTAGCAGCTGTGGCAGGAAAAGATGCTACAGTAAAGAGCACTCTGTCCATAAGGCACCAGCACCTCTGAAGGCACCAGTGTGCAAAGCAAACTGACTGTAGCTCTCCCAGGATGCATTGGGTTTAGACTGATCCTCAGGCCCTAAAATGTCTACCGAAAGAAAAAAATAAACAAAAAACGGGGAGGACCGTTGTTTTGGGGGCATTCACAAAAAAAAAAAAAACGCAGGTGGGATTACAGTTGCCGAGGGCGGGGAACAACAAGAGTTGGACATCGTAGCCCTGGAGCAGCTCCCAGGAGCTGGGAGTGCTTGCAGAGAGAGGTTCCAGCTTGGCCAGCCCAGATCAGGTGGCACGTCCAGAGCCAACGAGGTAGGGATTTCTAGGGCAGGACACCAGGACAGACAGCAACCAGAGAGACAGCAACCAGACTCTGTCAACATACTGTACATGACATACACAGATGAAACCAAAAATTACAATGTGAGTGTCTAATGCATGTAATCTACAATAAGGCCATTGACAGAGACAGAAGAGGGCAATGACAATATGCATGCTATCAGCATAAAAATGGCTACAGAGGGATTGGAGAGATGGACTTCAGTGCTCTAAGAGCACTGACTTTCTTGACGGAGACCTGGGTCATACCAGCAAAGGCACATAGTGACTGCGTGAACAACCATCATAGTCCAGTTCTAGGGGATAAGATGCTCTCTTCTGACCTTCCACAGGCAATGTATGACACAGATGCACTTTACATGCATGCAGGCAATTACTCATAAAAAAAATAAAAAGGACCAATGGCTACAGAAAAAGGAAACCGGTTAGTGTTTGGGTGGGGACTCTCCACCAACCAGAACAGCACCTAGACAAAAAATTCACTGCGGATTACAACAGTCCAAAGGAACCTCCAGCACCTGGGCAGGCGGCTCGGTCAGTAAAGCGCTCACCACATGAGAATGAGGCTAAGTCCGATCCCCTGCATCTTCAGTGGTGTGGTGGCATGTGCTTTGATGCGTGGACTCCTGGGCTCACTGGCCAGCCGGCTAGCCTGGCCTGATCTGGTAGCTCCAGGTCCCAGTGAGAGATCCTCTCACGTTAAAAAAAAAAAAAGAGAACAAGCTCCTGAGGGATGACAGCACCGGCTGCCCTCTGCCTTACAGGTGGGCGTGCGCGCACATAAGAGCTGCCCTCTGCCTTACAGGTGGGCGCGCGCACACATAAAAGCTGCCCTCTGCTTTACAGGTGGGCGTGCGCGCACATAAAAGCTGCCCTCTGCCTTACAGGTGGGCACGCGCGCACATAAGAGCTGCCCTCTGCCTTACAGGTGGGCACGCGCGCACATAAGAGCTGCCCTCTGCCTTACAGGTGGGCACGCGCGCACATAAGAGCTGCCCTCTGCCTTACAGGTGGGCACGCGCGCACATAAGAGCTGCCCTCTGCCTTACAGGTGGGCACGCGCGCACATAAGAGCTGCCCTCTGCCTTACAGGTGGGCGTGCGCGCACATAAAAGCAATCTTCAAGAGAAAGCAAAAAGTACCCCAACTAAGGGGGAAAAATAAAAGGAAGGACTTTGCTTTTCCAATCACAGCCTCATGACCTGCACCAGACCTCCCCTGACCTAGTGGAAGAGCTATTCTGAAAAGGAGAGGAAAAGGCCTAGAGAAGCCATGGCAGGCTCTTCCCACGCATCTGGAAAGGCGACCTACAAAGCCAGGAGGACACAAACAATCCTCGAGGAGGAACACAAACAAACGTCGGCCACATTATAAAGGAAAAGAAAATTTAACTAGACAGAGGAAAGTAGACATTACAGATGTGAACTGACAAGAATTTTGACTGATTTCATTAAACAAAGGGAGCTGGATTGTCAGAGCCCACGTAAACACACTGTAGCATGCTCGTGTACACCTCTCTCTCTCTCTTCTCTCTCTCACACACACACACACACACACACACCACATTTCTTTTTTTAAAACTTAAAAAAAATGTAAAAAAAAACCGAAAAGCTGGGCTAGCAAAACTGCTCAGGGAGTGAAGGTGTACCTGCTTCCAATCCTGACAAGCAGACCTGACTCCTGAAACCCACGTACAATGCAAGGAAAGCTGATTCCCATGAGGGCCCGATAACCATTACAAACATGCTCTGGCATGTATGCACATACACCCGCCCTTTTAAAAACTTAATTAAGGATCTGGAAAGAATGGCTCAGGGACAAACAGCACCAACTGCTCTTGCAAAGCGACCCCTGGGTTCAATTTCCAGCCACCCCCATGGCAGCTAAGGAACCATCTTTAAGCCTGGGCGTGGTGGCGCATGCCTTTAATTCCTAGCACTCGAGAGGCGAGGCAAGCAGATTCCCTGTGAGTTCAAGGCCAGCCCTGGCTACAGACTGAGTCCAGGCCAGCTGGGGCTTATAGGGAGACCCTATCTCAAAAAAAAAAAAAAAAAAAAAAAAAAAAAAATTAATAAAAAAAATCTTTAATGTTGGTCAGCTGTGGTGGTACACACCTTTAATTCCAGCATCTGTAGGGCAGAGGCAGGAGGATCTCTGTGAGTTCAAGGATAGCCTAGTCAACATAGTGAGTTCCAAGCTAGCCAGAGCTACAGGGAGACCCTGTCTTAAAATGACCAAAAAAGAAAATGACAAAAAACTTTTTGAGAAAAGGTCTCCACATGTTCACCTGGCTGGCCAGGAATTGACTATAGTGTCCAAACTGGGCTCAAAATCACGGAGATACTCCTGTCTCAGTCTCCTAGGTGGTAAGATTAAAGGCATGCATCATCATGCCCAGTTCAAATCACTCTTAAGAATTATAAAATATAGGGGGCTGGAGAGATGGCCTAGCGGTTAAGAGCGCCGACTGCTCTTACAGAGGACCTGGGTTTGACCCCCAGCACCCACATGGCGGCTGAGAACCGTCTGAAGCTCCAATTCCAGGAGAACTCCAGTTCCAGGGGAATCCGAGACCCTCTTCTGAACTCCGCGGCGTTGCACGACATGGGTGCACAGACTTGCATGCAGACAGTACATTCATACACATACAGAAATAAATAAAATTAATAATAAAAAAAAAGAATTATAAAATATAAAAGGGAGGCTGGAGAGATGGCCTAGCAGTTAAGAGCGCTAACTGCTCTTGCAGAAGACCCGGGTTCGATCCCCAGCATCCACATGGCGGCTGAGAACCATCCTTAACTCCAGTTCCAGGGGAATCCGACACCCTCTTCTGATCTCTGCGGCATTGCACGACATGGGTGCACAAACCTACATGCAGACAGTAGTACATTCATATACATAAAAAAATAAAGTTAAAAAAATACATAAAAGATAAGCAGATCCTAATTAATAGAGGAGCCAGTGTTCTCGTTGCTTCAATCACTGTGACAAACACTCTGACCAACACCAACCTGGGGAAGAAAGGGCTTACTCATCTTATATCTCCCAGGTCACAGTTCCTCACTGAGGGAGCCCAAGGTAGGAACTCAGGGCAGGAACATGGAGGCAGGAGCTGAAGCACAGGCCATGGAGGAGTGCTGCTTGGCCCATGCTCAGCCTGCCTTAATACAGAACCACCTGCCAGAGCTGGCACCCACAATGGGCTGGGCCCTCCCACATCACTCAACAATCAAGAAAATGCCCCACAGACATGGCCACAGGCCAGTCCAATGGAGCCAATTCCCCATTGAGGCTCCCCCAACCCAGGTGTGTCAAGTTGACACTAAAGCTCTCCAGCACAACCAGTCTGTCAATAAGAGACAACAATTAGGGCTGGCAAGACAGATCAGTGGGTAAAGGCACTTGCTGCCAAATCTGATGGGCACCACATAGTAGAATAAGAAAACAGACTCGGGCTGGAGAGATGGCCTAGCGGTTAAGAGTGCCGACCGCTCTTGCAGAGGACCTGGGTTTTATTCCCAGCACCCACATGGCGGCCAAGAACCATCCAAAACTCCAATTCCAGGAGAACTCCAGTTCCAGGGGAATCGGAGACCCTCTTCTGACCTCCGCGGCATTGCACGACACGGGTGCACAAACCTACATGCAGACAGTACATTCATACACATACAGAAATAAACAAAATTAAAAAAAAAAAAGAAAAGAAAAAGAAAACAGATTCCCGCTGGGCATGGTGGTGCATGTCTTTAATCCTAGCACTCGGGAGGCAGAGGCAGGCGGATCTTTGTGAGTTCAAGGCCAGCCTGGTCTACAGAGTGAGTTCCAGGTCAGCTGGGGCTGCAGGGAGACCCTGTCTTGAAAAGACCTAAAAAAAAAAAAAAAAAAAAAGACTCCCACAAGTTGTCCACATACACAATGTAATCTAAAATATTTTTTAAATCTTTTTTTATGTGTATGTACACATGTATATGCATAGAAGCACACCTGTGTTATGCAGTGCCCACAATTGAAAACATTTTTAAAAACAAATACTCCATAACTCCAGTTCCAGGGGATCCAAAGTCCTCTTCTGGCCTCCATGGGCACTGCACACATGTGGTACACATATATACATGCAGGCAAAGCACTCATACACATAAAACAACAATAATAATAAAATACATGTTTTGACCATAAAAGAAATTTAAGGAAAACTATTTTTTAAAGTTCTCCAATAGTTAGAAGTAAAACTAAACACTTCTATAAACCAATAGGTTAAAGAATTCACAAGGAAATTGTAAAAGTAACTCAATTAAAAATCAAAATGCAATACATCAGAACTTGTTGCTCAAGAGGAAGACCAGGCTTAGAGGAAAACTGGTGCCCAAAAGAAGACAGGTTTAACACGGACCCTGAGAAAATAAAGACATGAAAAAAAAAAAAAAAGAAAAAAAAGAAAAGAAAAGAAAAGCAGGCCAGACATGGTGGCATATGGTTTAATCAGCGCTTGGGAGGCAGAGGCAGGCACAGATCTCTGTGAGTTCAAGGCGGCCAGCCTGATCTATCTATGGTCTACAGCATGAGCTCCAGGCCAGCTGAGGCTACACGACTTCAGGCTCTCTGAACACTGAGAGAACCCAACAAGCAACTTTCTACTAGAAAATTAAATAACTTTTGTTAGTTACATGGACAGAATCATCGGAAAACACAAACTCTGAAAACTGACACAGAATGAAACAGAAAATGGAGTAGCCTGATACACGAGAAAACAAGAGTTGCAGAGACATTCCCTACAGACACCATGCCAGGTAAAGGTAAAACAAATTGAGTCAGCATCTAATGGCAGAAAGACCCAGATCGTTGTTTTACATTTTGTTCTTTTTATCCATATGTGCATGCATGCACATACGTCACTGCGTGTTCGAGATCAAAAGTCAACTTCAAGTGTCAGCTGTCACCTTACAACTTGCTTGGTCTCTTGCTCCCTGTTGCAAAGGCCAGGCTAGCTGGCGGGTACTGTCGCCTCTCCACTCCCCTCTCACCGCAGAAGCTACGTGTGCTACCCTGTCAGTCTTTACTTGGGGTCTGGGGATCTGAACACAGGTCCTCAGGCCTGTACATCAAGTGCTTTGTCTGCTGAGCCATCTCCCCAACCCTGAATATCTTACATTTTGCTCTTTCCGTATGCAGAGAACAGAACACCTTGCTGCTTAGGGAATTATACACTACACACCTGGAAGTGGAAACCCGACAAGAGAGAACAATTACTGATCTACACTGCCACTGACATAAATTCAACTCAGTCCATTTCAGAAAAATACGTCACAACTCTCAAGAAATGTATGGTTTATTAAAAAAAAAAAAAAAAAAAACCATACTCAGGAGGCAGAGGCAGACAGTTCTCTATGAGTTCAAGGCCAACCTGATCTATATCCAAGGTCAGCTGGAGTTACAGGGAAACCCTGTCTCAAAAAAAGAAAAACAGAACAACCCCCCCGCCCCAAAACTAACCAAGCAAACAAAAATTGTAACCCATCATGATACTGGCATGAAGGATAGAGAAGACATGACCAATAAGCAACTCAGCACTCAGCTGCAAGAGGATCCAACTGTACCAAGTATGCATCAAGCAGAGCACTCACTCAGGAAAGCCCACAGCCTGCATCGAATAATAAAGATCAATAGCTTCCCACTCAAGACCAGTAACAAGACAAGGATGTCCTTTGTAGTCAAAGAAACAAAATGCACTCTAAACTACAAAGAAGCAAAACCATCTTCTTAAAACTAATGAAAAACTGTGGGGTAGAGACATGGGTCTATGGTTAAGAGCACTACCTACCCTTGCAGAGGACCCAGGTTAGATTCCCAGTACCCACATGGCAGCTAACAGCTATCCATAACTTCAATTCCAGGAGATCCAATGCCCTCTTCTGAGCTTCATGGGCACTGCACAACACAGGTGCACCTACCTACATGTAGATAATAGTCATACATATAAAAATAAAAACACTCACAAATGCATAAAATTCACCCTCAAAAGTACACATCAATGGTTTGAGTTTGACGAGCACCACAGTCTAGTCTAACGTGTACTCATCACCCAGAAAGATCCTGTGTGCTGAGCAGCTGCCATTCACCAAGGTTCTGGAAAATGAAATTTTAAGATACTCATTACAAAAGCGTCAAAGAACACAATACACTTCAGTATCAAAAGCAATCACAATTTAAAAATTATGAGTGCTTCCTGGTAGAAATGAATTGGTGTTTTCTACAATGAGTCTTCTGGGCCTTTGCTTTTGTTTGTTGTTTAAAGCAAAGATCTAGAATAGTCAATTGTAAAAATAAGCCTGGAGGGCCGGGCGTGGTGGCCCACGCCTTTAATCCTAGCACTTGGGAGGCAGAGGCAGGCGGATCTTTGTGAGTTCAAGGCCAGCCTGGTCTACAGAGCGAGTTCCAGGACAGCTGGGGCTACAGGGAGACCCTGTCTCGAAAAAAACAAAAAAAAAAAAAAAAAAAAGCCTGGAGAACTCAGCAGTATCTGATTCCAGCCTTCTCAAGAGATGTGGTGTAGCGTCATTAATGGATGTGGGTGCAGTCCAGTGGGACAGAACTTACCTAGCATGCACAAGGCCTTCAGCTCAGTCATCAGCACCACAAACAAAACAAGTTGATAAGTTATCAGTCTAGAGAGAACAGAAGCAGGTTCCAGGACAGTGTGCGTGCACAGGCATACACACACACACACACACACACACACACACACACACACACACACACACAACTGGTTTTCCTTTTCAAATGCGCAGTGGTAAATCTACAGGAAAAGAAAAGCCTTTTCAAGACCCCTACCTCGCTCTGTACACAAAAATCAATTCAGGATGGAGCACGGAGGTGAATGTGAAAGCTAAAACCATAATCCTTAAAGAAAGCAGAGCAGCTTTATCACCCTTGTTGGCAAAGACTTTCTAGACAGGATGCCTGCCATTTCTGAAACTTCATAAACTGGACTTTAACAAAACTAAAAGTTTTACTCATAGTACACATGAGCACACATGCATATTCACAGCACATACCCAGACTTGAGTGAGACTATCCCTCAACACTAAGTAGCTACAACACACAGAACAATATGGGTGAGTCTCAAATAATGCTGGAAAAAAGAAGTCAAGACCCAAAGGAGATGCCTCATTGCAAGGTTTATGTGAGCAGGCAATAATCTAATGGTGACAGGTGTTGGGACCCTGAGTGAGTTTAAGGATGGGCTGACTTGAAGAAAGTGGTACGAATACACACCTGTCACCCTCATCAACCTAAGCATTCACAATGTAGGCATTTCACAGTAATCATATTACTTCCCAGTGCCAAAACTATTTTTAAAAATACAATGGCGATTTCTAGCCGGGCATGGTGACGCACGCCTTTAATCCCAGCACTCGGGAGGTAGAGGTAGGCGGATATCTGTGAGTTCAAGGCCAGCCTGGTCTACAGAGTGAGCTCCAGGATAGCTGGTACTAAAAGAGAGACCCTGCATCAAAAATACCAAAAAAAAGGAAAAAACTAAAAATATGATGGCAATTTCATGAGAGAGTGAGATCATCGAAGACCCGGTAAGTGCCCCCCAAGCCAAATGCTAAGCACAGGGGCTGGAATACCTGTTCACTCTCCGAGGACACTTCTCCGGCTTGATGTCCAGTTCATAGTGATAGATGTCGATTTTGGGGATGTCCATTTCAAAGAAATTGGCCTGTAGCTTGATTGTTCTCCCAGAGGTCCCAAAGTCCGGCCGTGGTGGAGGCTTGAAGGCATACCCTGTGAGGGGTGCAGGTGACGACGAGGGAGGGGCATGAACTAGAAAACAGTGCAGAAAAGCTAGTTACCAGGGATGCAAGAGCCACAGACTTGCTCCTCACACCAGGGCACATGCCCAGGCTTCCCACCCCCCCTCGGGTCCTCAGCTCCACACTTCCCATCCCAAGTACCCACTGTCCTGAGTGCAGAAAGTTCAGCTTTCCCAACCCCAGCGATCAATCACATGAGCACACATGTGTAATCCCACATGCACATGTCTGCACACACCTGGCACCACTCACTGCATGTGCACTATTGCATGACTTCTGCAGGCTGCATGGGCTCACACAGACACAAGTACCGGTTCTCTCTGGCCCTAGAAACCACCACTCAAGAGCCTCATCCTGCAATGGACCCAGCCACATCTCTAACGGCATGTCCATGCCAACCCATCAGCCAGGGGCATGCTGGGGTGACCTCTGGGTCTTCACACACCTCGGGTATATCTGTCCTGTCTTTCCTTGTCAATGGCGAAGTGACAGAGCGGCACAAATGACAAGGCCCATCTGTAACAAGTCAAAATGTCAAGGGATCCTTCCCACACTGCTGTTTAAAACCTTTAGTTTCTCTCGCTCTCTTTTTTTTTTTTTTTTTTTTAGTTTCTCTTCATTTTGGTTTTTTAGATAGGGCACTGCTATGTAGACCAAGCTAGCTTCATTCCCAGCCATGCTCCGCTCTCTTGTACATTTTGCCAGTTCAGTAAATGCACTGCTACATTGGGCTATTTGTAATTAGCTGTGGGAAAATATCACACCAACTAAAATTCCAGGAGAGAACAAGCTACAAATTTAGGAAAAATACAGCTAAATAGCTGTTTGATAAGAAACTATTTTCACACTGGGTGTGGTGGCACACACCTTTAATCCTAGCACTTGGGAGGTGGAGGCAGAGGCAGAGGCAGGATCTCTATGAGCTCAAGGCCAGCCTGGTCTATACAGTGAGTACCAGGGACAGCTGGGGCTACAGGGAGACCCTGTCTCAACCCCCCCCCAAATAATAATAGTATTTTTACTTTTCAATAGAATGTTTGTTTCAAGAAATAAACCATCTCTATTAAAAAGGGGGGGGGGCTGAGAGATGGCCTAGCGGTTAAGAGCGCCAACTGTTCTTGCAGAGGACCCGGGTTCGATTCCCAGCGTCTACATGGCGGATGAGAACCGTCTTTAACTCCAGTTCCAGGGGAATCCGACACTCTCTTCTGACCTCTGCAGCATTGCATGACACAGGTACACAAACCTAAATGCAGACAGTATATTCATACACATAAAAAAATAAAATTAAGTCGGGTGTGGTGGCACACGCCTTTAATCCTAGCACTTGGGAGGCAGAGGCAGGCAGATCTTTGTGAGTTCAAAGGCCAGCCTGGTCTACAGAGTGAATTCCAGGACAGCTGGGGCTACAGGGAGACCCTGTCCCAAAAAGACCAAAATAATTAATTAATTAATTAACTAATTAATTAATTAATTAAAAACCACTACGATCTCTATTGACAGTCATTGGGAAGAAGTACTCCACCAAAAATAGTACAGTAGCTGTTCTTACTGGACTCTCGGGTGGGAAACCTCGGAGTTGTGGCTTGCCTGCTTTCTATGTTATTTTCTATGAAAACACCAAGTGTTCTGAAAATCATCTGGAAGCCATCAGGTGTCTCCTCTATGCTAATGCAACCTCAGAGATGACACATCTACAGACTTTGAAAACACCCCTCCAGTAGGCCCGACATTCGGGGGTGGGAGGGCAGGCTAGGGACGGAGAACATAAGAACATAGAAACACGGTGTTCTCAAGCAGCTCCCAGAATCTCTGCAGGATCATCACCCAGCAGGAGGAAGTCATCCTGCTTTCATTAGCTCAGCAGGCCGCACGTCATTCTTCCTTTCACAGACCTTGACCAGGACACAGTGTCCAGATCAGCTCAACAAACTTGTCCCCTTCCTTCAGGTCAAAGGAAGGCTGCACAAAGAGCCCGGCAACAGGTCCCCTGTTCTCTGGGGGTCTCCTCCTGCCAAGAGGCGGCTTAGAATGCAAAACCAGGTAGCCCACCAGGAACCACCCAGGACGCACTCAGTGCAGAAGCCAAGGATCAAGCTTTGTTAAGCAGGCCCCAGCCTAGGTGATGGAAGGAGCACTTGGGGGACTACAGAGTCCAGGCTCCTCCCACTAGAGCCCAGGCTCCTCCCACTACAGAGTCCAGGCTCCTCCCACTACAGTCCAGGCCCCTCCCACTACAGTCCAGGCTCCTCCCACCCACCACAGCAGCTGATGGGGTCTTGTTACCTAGACCTAACCACATCAGAGCTCCACTCCCAGTTACCCCAAAGTTGCATCCACTGTGGGAGCCAAGGGGAGGCTTTAACCAACCTGGACTGCAGTGCAACTAACAAAGGCAGTGAGGAAACGCACAGATGTGAAGTGCGTGAGCTCTGGATCCTCAGTACTTCTGGCCACCTCAGGGGAAGGCACGTGGAACATAACAATCGTGTATCAGAAGCACAAAAGTGTCTGGCCCAGACCTCTTCCCGAGGTGAAGGCTCTGACCCCTCGAGGGGCCCCTGAGCTCCAGGAGACACCAGAGAACTATTTTTATCACTCCCAGGGAGTCTCAAGGGCACACTAGTAAACAAGCAAGAGTGTAAGACCCCAGACCCTGCAGGGGTCCTGGCTGCGCGAGCTAGCACCAGTTCTCTGTTCTGAAGACAGGACAGGATACAGCCAGATGCGTGGGTGTGGGCCAGTGGCCCCAACCAAGATGGAAGAGGATAGAGATTGGAATGTCTCAGCATGTCTGACACAGTTCCAAGACAAGCTCTGCCAAAGCAAGGGCCAGGGAAGAGCAGATGGGGAGTGACACAGCAAGGCTTCTTCAGGGAGCCAGAGTCCACCCAGACCTCACTGCCTGCCTGGCAGGGACTTGACTCCAAGTCCTTAAACTGGCACCCGAGACTCCACTTCACCTCCAGAGGTCAGCCTGCCAAGCCCAGAGCACTGTGAAACTGTTCTGCTGTCTCCATCATCCAGACACTGTCCATAGACACCTGCTGTCCTTCTCCCCTAGCCCCAGGTAGCCCGTCCCATGGGGAGGGAGAGCACTGACCCTAGGCACTGCAATGACACTGTCCTTAGACACCTGCTGTCCTTCTCCCCTAGCCCCAGGTAGCCCGTCCCACGAGGAGGGAGATCACTGACCCTAGGCACTGCAATGACACAACCGTTGGCTGGCTATTGTTCACTGGAGCGGGTTCCCTGGCAGGGAGACTCCCAAGGCCCAAACCCAGCACAGTGCCAGGGACAAGGCAGCACCCAGTGTTTGCTGACTTGCTGATCACTTAGCACATTTGTTTTAGGATTCCATTTTTAGAGCCACATCTCAAACGGCGAAAGGGAAACACAGTGAATGAGTAATCGACTTCCAGTATGAGCAACTGTGTCCAGGAGACCGAAAGATTTGGTGTTTGTGGCCGATGCCAAGAAAGGCTCCATCAGGAGGCCCAGGGAGCCTGCGATCTCACAGGAGGGTAGCAGAGCATGCTGGGACACCTGGCCCCAGACTATACCTCTGACCCCAGTCAGCAGCCCCTGGCCACGGTGCTCTCATCCCAGCCTCCCTCTAAGTATGGGACAACGATGAGAGGGAGCTAGCAAGGGGAGAAAGGATGAGGCCACGGGCAGGGTGGGAGGGACCCCGAGGGACAGCGGGGCACTGAGAAAAGCTAGCTGCCTTGCTGTATCCCTGTGATCAGGAACCAGGAGACACAACACAAACACAGGACCAGGGGCATGATGCTAGGATGGGGATGACTAGGTCTCAGGAGGGTCCTGCAAGCACCCTGCCGGACACCTTGGGATACTCCAGTTCCCCACCAAACCCCTGAGGGTGTGCAGCAGGTGGGCAACAGCATGACAGAGCTGGACTACCTTGTTGATCACTCTGCTTTTAAGTGAATCAGGTTTTTGAAGCCCCTGAGGGAAGTCCTAAAGGAATCCTGTGGCTCAGTACCCAGGGCCCAACCCAGCTACAGTACTGCCCGGTGTCTCTCACCAGGGCACTCTTCCA
Organism: Rhizomys pruinosus; assembly: GCA_009823505.1. Classification (NCBI taxonomy): domain Eukaryota; kingdom Metazoa; phylum Chordata; class Mammalia; order Rodentia; family Spalacidae; genus Rhizomys; species Rhizomys pruinosus. The sequence goes on from VZQC01007611.1 coordinate 19,332, forward strand.
CAGCGCTCAGCTGCCCAGCCTTCCACCCAGCACAACAATCACACCCTTGTAGACACACCTGCACACCCTAGCCAGGCTTCGGCCTCCCACCTACAGCTTCTCAGCTGTACCGCAGACTCCTGAGTTTCACTCAGAGGATCAGAACCCCCACCACAAGCCACGCCTGCATGCATGCCTGGTGCTTCCTGGCACTCAGAGTACACGGTGGACACAAGGCAACCAGAGGCTGCTCCTTGGGCTGGGCCCCCTCTAGTCCACTCTCACTCTGGCCTGCTACCTTCTGCACTGTGACTGTCTTTTTTATTTATTTATTTTTTTCAGCTAGTCCCAAGCAGCCCAGGCTGGCCTTGAACTTGCTGTGTAGACAAAGATAACTTTTGAATTCCTGGTCTTCCTGATACCACCTTGCCAGACCAACTCTGCCAGGTGAACTACACCCAGTCCCCAAGATGCTTCTTTTTACAGCCTTGTTCCTTTGAGAAGCTGATGGACTCTGGGCAGTGCCTCCTCAGGACCAATGCCACACCCCAAACCTGGCACCTACAGACATCTCAGCATAGCTGCTTGGCCCTGTCTGTACCAGCACCAGCCCTCACTGGAATCGCTAGTGGCAAGAGGCCCACTTAGCCCTAAGGACAGGGAAGTCACCCCAGCGGAGGTTCTGGTCTCCCACAGGCTGAAGCTTCTACTCCCGTATCTCGGAGGCCGCAGACTCTGGCAAGCAATAAGGCAAGGTCAGTGGTACCATGGCCAATAGGGCACCCCTGTCACAGGAGCCCTTACCAGCACCACAGAGTAATTTACATCACCCTCCTGGACCTTGTAACTACACAGGGCGAAGAATCCTTTATTCCATGTCACATATTTGATTTGGTATTTTGATGGCTGTAATTCAGTATGACTGGTTTGGTCTGTTGGCCTATCTATTTCATTCTGTTCTTGAAAGCCATTATTCTAGAAAAGAATCTCTCACAAGCGTCACCAGGCTGACAAGGGAACTCGTGACCTGAACGCGTGAGAACCAGCTCCCTGGGGACCAGCATGGCCTCATCTCTAAATGTGGAAGCTGCTGCGTGTCCCTGAGAACATCACCAAACCTGGTTATGGGGAGGGAAAAGTGCTCTTCCATGGGGGCCACCCAGGCACTGTGACACCTGCCTTCCAGTGGGCAGGAACGGCTGAGGACAAGCCCGCACCCTGAAGATGTGCTGGGGACTTCGCTGTCTCCATGGCTGCAGTGATGTGCGTCAGTTCACCATTTACTGCTACCATGACAACCAGGCTCTCCTGCGTCTGCATGGGCGGGACTCAGCTGGAATCAGAAGGCAGTGTCCTGGGGAGGCCTGACAGAGCACCATCACACTGCACCACACAGAGCCAGCATGAAGCCTGGGACCTGACGCTTGGGGCCCTTTGGAGCGGGTACGAGAAGTCCCACAGAAGTGCCATGGACCAGTAGCAGATGGGCATGAGTACTCAGATTTTCTAAGTCCTCAGCATAGGAAGCTAAAGTTCAAAAGCCACTGCTCAGAGCTGGGTGGCACACACTTGTAACCCAATGTGCAGGAGGCTTGAGCGAGGAGGGGCATGACTTAGGGGCCAGCATGGGCCACACAGGAAGTCCTTGTCTCCAAAAAGAAAAAGAAAAAAAAAAAAGAAAAAAAAAAAAGAAAAGAAAAATAGCATGAGGTGGAGTCTCAGGTGCCACTGTCAGGTCAGGTCCCTGTGGTCAGGCATTCATTGAACACCTACTATGTAACAAGAATACTTCTTGTTGCCACTGTATACCAGTACCAGCTCAAGACCCTGACCTTGACCACAGGTGTCATGTGACAAATCACAGACCATGGAGCAGGAAGTCACCTAGGAAACAGAGATGGTAGAGAATAACCCAGCCCCCGCCTTGAGCAGCCTGCGCTGAGTCACCAGGCTCAGGTCTGCGTATTCAGAGACCAATGAGCTGGGACTAGGGGGCTCAGCAGGGAGTGGGTAGAAAAAGGGAAGCAGAGGCTTCCCAGAAGGGTGGTGACGCTGCTGCCACTTCCTGTCACCACCACCTGCATGCTGCACTCCTGCCTCCATATCTTAATATGAGTTATGTGACCTTTAAAAAAAAAAAAATCAAAGGTCTGCATGACTTCACTCCTGGGCTACTTAAATGTTCCTTAAGAGGGGCTGGGAAAATGGCTGTCTATAAAGTCCTTGTAACACAGGCATGGGGACCCCAAGTTCAGATACCCAGCAGCCATAGGAAAGCTGCGGGAGGTCCGTGGTAGCAGATCCCTGGACCTGGTCAGCCAGTCCAACCAACCAGTGAGTTCCAGGTTCACCAAGAGGCTGACTCAAAAAACTATGGTGAAGTGCCACTGAGGGAGACAGTGACGGCAGCCTCTGGCCTCTACAAACATGTGCACAAATACGTGCACACAGAGAGACTCAGTAACGTTCCTTATGAAAATCCCACATACACAGAGTAGCTCAAGAGGTCAACAGTAAGCAATTGCCTGTAGTCCTAGCTAGCACCCAGGGAACTGAGGCAGGAGATTGGCTTTGAGTATGAAGCCTCCCTTTGATACACAGTGAGTTCCATTCTGGAGTCAGAGATCCTGTCTCAAAACACACACCCACACCCACTCCCCTACACTGAAACATGTCTTGCAGGGGAACATGGGGCTCTTCTCTTAGAATCAGGCCTAGCCTTGGCACCCATGAGGGAGATGAGAACATTTCAAGACCGGGCACTCAAAGGACACAGCCACTGCAGAGCTCTTTCCAAGGCTTCAAGTAATTAAGGAGTGCTAAAGGCCCAACCCCACCCCCCATGCTAAGCACTGGCCAGAACTGATAAAGTGACATAAGGGACTCAGGGTCCCTGAGCACCTGGGCCACACACTAGGCATGGACACCATATCCTCTGATCCTTTGTGCCTCTGGTCAATCCTGTATGGGAGTCATCCCCAGAGGATTCAGGGTCAGTCAGGTTCCTTGCTATGTAACAGCCAAACAGAGGGATCCAGACAGCTTGTGGAGCACAGACTGACAGTAGGTGCTATCAAATGGTAGGAGCTGTCAAACAAGTGCTCTCTGGAGACTCAGGACATGTGTCTGACAATTCCACGATCACTCAGGCAGTCAGTCATATGTTGGAGGGCCATGGTAGCAGATCCCATGCTGGCTGAGCTGCACTAAATACTCAGCCTTTCTGGACGAACGAGAGGGGCATCTGGAACATGCAAGAAGAATGGAGTCAGAACCCTCTGCTCCATTGGCTAGGAAGAGAACGTGACCACCAGCACATCCCAGAAGCATGGTTAGGTTAGACCCAGCAGCCCTGGCCAACTGTGAACAAAAAAAAACACAAAACCAAAATCTAGCCGCACTCCAGAGGAATGGTTTTCATCCCTCAGGAGCACTCACGCTCACGTCTGGCTCATGTCTGGCTCATCTAGTCATGGCCAACTACAGCTTGGATGGGAACCCTGCCTGCGGTCAGATACCTCCTGTCCCAGTTATGACTCCCAGAGCTTGGCAAATGCAACTCTAAGCTGCCCAAGTGTTCAAGGATCCAAGGAAAAGACAATGTAGCCAGCGTGGGATGAAAGCCCCGGGGTCTTGCCTTCTACGTCCTGGCTCCCTGGAGACTACTGTGAAACTTGGATGAGAAGGGGGTGCACAGCACCCTAGAGCCAAAAGAGTGACCCCCCAACCTTGTTGGCCGCTTTCACAGTCCCTTCTGACCACAGAAAGTAGGCACTGACAGAGACCTGGTAGAAATCACTAGCATACTCTGGAATGGGGTTGCATGTCCTTAGAGGTTGGTTGGGGTCACTATGGGATTTAAATGAAGTAACCAACATCCCACATTGTAAAAGGCCTGGAATACCAACCCGTAGCCAATGTCCCTGTCTCTTGTTCCTCTTGACAGACCCTCAGGACTTCATGGGTCTTCCTTCAGTAACCACTTTTATCCTGTGGTGTGGGATTAGGGGACCTCCCTCTGACATGAGGAGAGGACAGGACAGGACAGGAGAGGACACCTGTCTTGTCTGTTCTGTTACGCAGAACAGACAAGACAGGTGCCCCAAAGGAAGCCTGGGAATGGGTCATCTTCGCAAGCTGGGGTGGTTCCTGGAAGTTTTTGACTTCTGTCATCCCTTAGTGAAAACCTTCTGGGAATCTTCCCATCGCAGCTGGTTTGGGGGACACCAGAAGTGAGACCCTGAAGCAGAGGAGCTCCCAGCGGTACGAGGGTGCTGGGTAGCAGCAGCAGGCCCTGCTGTGAGATCAGGGCCCCCCTGCAGGTGCGCACAGGGGAGTGCTGCCACTACGGTTCACGAAGCTCTTTTGGTTTAATGAGTAATCTACTAAAAATATCTTGACCCTATTTCAGTGCCGTATAGTGTGCTAGTGAGCACAGGGCACACGGCAGCTTGGGTTCACAGGGACGTAAACACTCAAGTCACCCTGTGCACAGGACTAACCACTCTTCAGCTGCAAACTGCGCTGCCTTATCCACAATGGGGTTTTTAATGAGTTTTTGTGATTCAATCTCAAAGTCCAACCATGACTCTTTATAAGAAAGGGTCTCAGCCGGGCGTGGTGGCTCACGCCGTTAATCCTAGCACTCGGGAGGCAGAGGCAGGTGGATCTTTGTGAGTTCAATGCCAGCCTGGTCTACAGAGTGAGTTCCAGGACAGCTGGGGGCTACAGGGAGACCCTGTCTCGAAAAGACCAAAGGAAAAAAAAAAAAAAAAAGAAAACTGTCCCTCTAAATTCACATCACTTGATCAGAGGGAGACCCCTGTCTCAAAAAGACAAAAAAAAAAAAAAAAAAAAAAAAAGAAATGGTCTCTAAATCCATCCCTTGATCTGTAAAAGAAAACTTTTTTTGTCCAGTGAACGCTGAACAAACTTTCCATCACAAGTTAAAAGGATACCATGAGACGCAGTGCCTCTTCTGCACTTTAGAGCACTAAACACAAGGAGTTCAAGAAAGGCAGGTGTGTAACTGGAAGCTCCAGGGCTGTCCCCAGTCATTGTCACTGTGACCACTCCTGTCTGGCCTGGCTGCTCCCTGCACCCGTCCAGAGCTGGCCCCACGACATACACCTTGACTCGGTGAAAAAACAGTGAGTGGGACATCTGACCTTGCCTCTCCCACCCTCCCCTGTGCCTCAGGGGCTGACATCCCCACTGACTAGTACCTGCCCCTACCAGACATTATGTCCCTTTCTGCACACCTGCTAGCTGATCAACAGGTGAATTAGAAAGTATCAAATGTCAGTCACTCTTACTGATTTATAACTCAATGCTATGTGTCTAGAGAAAATCCTGAGCCTCTGGAGGGACTACTGTTTCACATGGTCAGCCAGCTCAAGACCACACATGAAGAAGTTCAGGCCTCAACATGTTCACACTTATCCTCACAACCATGCTTTCACGCCTGTGCAGCCTGCACAGCCTTTGTGGCACGGGCGGGTGGGGGGGTGGGTCTTGGGCCAGGTGGTAGTCCCACTTCTGCAGCAAGATCATAGGCCAGGGACTCTGATGTCCAAACCTGTACCAATCACACCCACCAGCTCAGCTGCCTCCCTCACAAGAGCCTAGATGGCATCTCTGGAGTGACAGGAAAGAACCCTTTTCTTCAAAACCCTTTCTCTATCCCAAACATTCATAAATAAGACGCACCTCCTGTGTTCCCCATCTGTGTATTCAGCAGCTAGGAAAGCCCCACAAGGCCTGTTGTGCACGCTTACTGTCTTTCTGGACATACACACACACACCCCTTTCCTTCTGATTTTAAGCTCCAATCATGTAAGAAGTTGTTAAAACTGTGGTAGACACTAGGCCAGGCTGCATATTACCTAGGCAAATCCATCAACAACCAGGCAGATAGGACCCCAGTTTTACAGGCGGGGATCAGAGGTTCTTGGACTCTACAGCGAGACTGGGACAACATGGCCCTGGAGTTCCCCAGTCACAAGGCTTTGTGCCCTTCAGAGCACATATGTTTGGATCCAGCCAAAGGATGCACTAGAACTGAGCTGTGTATAAGGCTGTGTCCTCAGCAAGTTGACCAGGTATCCTTGATAACACCAAGCAGCTGTAGGTGACAGAGGCACACAGCACAGCCATCTCCAAGGAACCTGTCTTCACAGGTGACAGACGACCAGATGAAAACCAGCGTGTGCCCTACAGAGCATGCAGCCACCAGAAGAGATCCACGGGCCAAAGCAGACAATCACAGGATGCACACCGAGAGGACAAGACGCGAATGCTTCTTTCCATATGCTACAAAATAACCCCCATCCCCATGCCAAATTATAAATATTTCAAGTCAAACACCCGCAAAGTCTGAAAAATTTAATAATTTTTAAAAATAATTTTGACATAGGAATGCTTTCTCAAAAGCAAATGGAAAAGCTACAAAGTAAATCCTAGCTTGTCTACATAACAGTTGGGGGGACGCTGTGACAAGCTTTTGTTTCTGGACTCAGGCTGGCCAGAACCCATGACAATCCTCCTGCCTCAACCTCCCAAGTTTGAAAGGTATAAGCCACCATACCCAGATCATAACAGCCTTTACTTTTTTGGTAATGAGGATATTGAACTCAGGGGCCATCCCTTACTAAGAAGTTTCTCTACCATTGAGCTACAAATTGAGCTCATGAGTTATAAATTCTCCTAACCACAAAACAAAATCAGAACATGTGTATAAAGTAAAAATAAAGTCAAACATAGTTTTATGAATTAATAGAAGACTAAGACCCCCCCCCAAACAGGAAATGGACAAACAGTGCCTATAAGAAACACTGGTAGCGAAACAAAACATTGAAACTTTCATCAAGGAAACAGAAACTAAAACTGTAAACAATTTTTGGCCTCACCAGCATGAATGAACAGACAGTCCCAGGAGTGCTAGGCAGTGTGAACTGCTCCACAGCCTCCACAGACTGTCAGAACCAGACAGAGACTTGAGCCATAGGCAATATCCTAGGCAGGGAGCACATGGCCCACAACACAGAGACTGTCCCAACATCCCCAGGAGACAGGCTAAGTGAACGCTGACCGCAGTGATCACAGAAAGGTGGGGGGGGGGGGGGGGGCACGCCTGTCATCCTAGCATGAGACAAGAAAGGTGGGAGGCTCAGAGCCCAAAGTCATCCTTGGCTACACCGAGAGTTCCAGGCCAGCCAGTAAGACCTACCCTCAAAATGCCAAAAGAAATTAAAGTATAAAAAGCTTTCAAAATCAAATGTGAACACACTCGAGAAGGAGGAAATTAAACAAATGTTCCGTTTCTGACATTCCCAAAAGTTAAAGAAAATAAAAGGTCAATGTGAGCAGCCACTGCCCCCTTTGGACCAGCAGACTTAGAAATGTGCCCAGCTCAAGGCCCAAGCTGGGCCCGATCCCTCAACGTGGAGCACCCGTCACGCAGATGCCTAGAGTTGGGCAGGTAGGCATCAGGTGCTTGGCTCTGAGTCATCACTGCCAGACAAGGGCCTCTGTGCTGTGCGGTGGCCACAAACCTCTTTCCTGAGGATACCACTGGTGTCTTCCAGCCCCCGGGGCCCGTGGACCACAGCCAGCCCCCCTGCCACTTGAAACAGATCAAAAGCCCTAATCTGGGTTTACATCATGGGTAGGGACACGCACACTGAACCCACAGAACATAGAAAAACAACAACGCAAAACTCCAATGGCTCTGGTATTGCCCATCACTGTTCTAGGTGATGCCCACTGCCCCGCCAGCGTTCGTACTCCACTCAGCACACAGAGAGGCCCCTTCTTTCCCCAACTTCTCCCCGAATGCACAGCTGAGTCAGCCTGTGGTGGTGAGCAGAAGACACCTTGTTTCTGTGCCCTCTCGGCAGACACTGGCAAGGAGTGGCTCCAGGGCCACAATGTTGGCTGTGCGGCATCTGCAGGGGACTGTGGAGTGCAGCATGTGCAGGGGACACCCCCCCCCCCGCCTACTAGGGAAAGTGCCATCTGCACACGTGTGACCATCGATGATGTATGCTAGAAAGCAACTTCTCACTACGAGTGGCAGATCACCAGGCCTAGCTGAGCTGCTCCAGTTCTTTTCTGTAGTAGCTATACTGTGTGCTACACCAAGGGGGCTGGGGCTGGGCTGGGGCTGGGGCTGGGACAGGGGCAGGGGCGGGGACAGGGGCTGGAGGGGGGGCTGGGGCTGGAGGGAGGGCTGGGGCTAGGGCTGGACCACCAGCTTCCCAGCCTAAGTTGAGCATGGAGGCCTGGACCTCAAACCTGAATCTCTAACAGGCCATGAATAAACCACCACTCAGGTCTGCTGAGTCACTCTGATCTGCTTAAGGTTAGACTATATCCTTACAGGATATGAGGTCTGATGAATTTGAAGAGAAAAAACATCAGGAAGAAAATGGTACACCAAGAATTAATGAACATGGGGTTGGGGCTGCAGCTCAGTACAGCACAGCACTTAAGTAGAATACAGAGGGCCGTGGCTCTAACATCCCATCACAGAAGGAACACAAAAGTGCCCTCTCCTGGGTTCCAGGTTCAACTGTCACAGATCTACTGGCCTGCCCTGGCCCTCTGCCCTTCCTGGAAAGGATAAACACCATATTCTCCAGTGAAGTAGCGGAAACCATGAACAGGTCCCTTCCACTCAAGCCCAGGCAGAGATCACCTGCCACCTGGAGAACTGGCAGGTGGCCCTACAGCAGGGGCCTGGAGCAGACAGCAGCTCTGCTTCAGAGCTGGTTGCGCCCACAATCTAGGAAGGATGGTAGGTTGATGGAGGGGTGGGAAGGGGGCAAATAGCCCTCATAAGCCAGACAAGGACACAGCAACTTGATGGGAGGAGACTGTTCAGTATCTGAGGCCGCTGCACCAAAAAGATCCACTGAGGACAAAGGCAGCAGACTTGACAGGACCCAGGGCCCAGGCTAAGCCGGTCAGGGTAAGGCCTCTTAAAGCAGGTCCCCCACTCGTCATCAAGCCCCCTCCCAACTCCAAAGCAAATGAAGTACTGTGGTGTGGCTCTGTGACATCAAAGGCACCCGGCACCACCTGGACCCCACTCCACACCACCAGCTGGGTGCCATCGGCTTATCCTTCTCCCTCCATCTCCTGGCCTGGAACTTGCAGGGGTGGGTCCCCATCCAGCTATGCTCAAACACAGAGCATGGCTTCCCATGCTCTCTATGTGGAGCACTCGGGGCCCAATGTCCTGTGAGACTCTGCTCTATGTGGAGCACTTGGGGCCCAATGTCCTGTGAGACTCTGGTGGCCCCCTCGCAGCCCCTCTAGCAAGGTGCCCATCCCACAGAACTCTGAGAGGTGTCTACACTGGCTAGTTCCAAATCCCACCCCACCCTCTCCCTCCAATCAGGTAGGGTCTCTTGATCACTCTATCACTGAGTAATCATTCCCACCCACCCTGGTAAACACAGTAGAGATTCCCACCCACCCTGTGTGCCTGACACGGGGCTATTGGTCAGGCAAAAACTGGGTAAGAGAGGTGTCAACCAATGGCTCTTCCATCCGGCCTTGCCCCTACCCTTAAAATAGCAAAGTGAGCTTAGACAGTGCTGACTCTGTTCAGGGCCCCCTAGGGTAAGGCGCGACGTGAGCAGATCAGCCATGGGATGGATGCATGTGTAAGCGACCCCCAAATACATCCTTCCCCTCCAGGCTGAAGTTGCTATGGCTGAATCCCTGGGCGACTGCATGCCGCAGAGCACCTGAGCCCATATCTGCTGTGGAGGAGGAACCAGCCTCTGAGGCTGGGGATGTAGCTCAGTTAGTAGAGTGCTTGCCTAACACACACAAGGCCCTGGGTTCAACCCCCCTCCCCCAGTACTAAAAGAAAGAAAACAAAAGAACCAGCTTCTGCAGGATCTGGACTCTCAAACCCATGTGGTCCAGGGTCTGTTCTGTGCCCACTGCATCCATGACCTCCACCTCCTTCAAGTCACTGTGTTCCTGGTGGAAGTTTCCTTGCTTAGAGAAACGACAGTACTTAACTAGTAGAAGAGTACACTGCCTCTGCTCTTGTTGTGACAAAGGAGGTTCCTCGCCACATACCAGGCAGCCCCAGCAGGGCCATCTGGGATCCTGTGTGCCATGTAGGCTGCTACAGTAAGAGAGAAATGTGTCCTCCCCAGTGATGTTTCGAAGCCCAGTGTCTTGCCTTAGGATCACTTCGGGTGTAAGAATACTCATATTTATCTTAAATTGCAATCACAACCTCTCATACACAGAAACACCGCCTTAACACTAATAAAACAGCACACGCTGAACAGCAAGCCACGTGGCACAGTGTGTTAGGGAGCTGCGATGTTTCTTCCAGACAAAACCTAGAATGTTGCCAAAAGTAAAAAAAAAAAAAAAAATCAACATGATAAGTCAAGTCAGCCTCAGCTTGTGCATTCTCCCTAGGAGCCCCAAGGCTTCCTTGCTAGGGGCTTCCTTCCCTGGGGCTCCACACATGCAACTGAATGCAAATTCCACTTTAATGTCAGGCACTTGGACCAAATACAGTACCCCATAGGGGAGGTTTAAAAGCAAATTTAACAAATGACAGAAACCAGAAACTGTCCCCAATTTGTCCCCCTAGCTGCTTGAAATGTCACTTTTATATACCATCATAGCATAAAGAGACCTTTTTTTTTTCCTAGTCAGTATAATTAATTAGGAGTAAATTGTTGAAATCAAGCAGATACAATCCACAGGACTGCTTAGCTTCTTTAATCAATTCCTTCCAGAAGAAAGACAGGCTGGCAATTTAAAATAAATTGAAACAGTGTTCCACATTCCTCAGAATACTGAAAAAAAAAAAATAGTGATAATTACAGGCAGTTTGAATTGTGGCCGTGCAGGATGCAGGGCCTAACTGCTATCTTTTAAATGACACCGTTATGGAATTTTCCTGAGACAGGATCCAACTCTGACACAGCTTCTTATCTACTGATGTCTGTAAGGTGACAGGTGAGGGTGATTGGCAGAGGCTGGTGCTTGGGTGTCCTGAGTAGTGTCCTTAGCAAAAGAATCCCTCAAGTCACCCCAGATCCAGTGGACCAACTTCCTCACAGCGAAGGTCATAGCCTAACAGATCAACTAAGAGCTGTCTGAAAGCTGGCCAGTAAGTGTGCACAGAGTGGACAGTGGTGCGGCTTAGTGTGATCGCTACGCAGCATCACTGTTAGCCTAATTCCAGATGCCTCCTCCACCCCCAGGTTCCTACTACTCCCAGCCCTTGACATCTGTTGCTGTGGCCCTTCCTGTCCTGGCCACTTCCTGTAATGGGAACCACAAGGGTGTGGGTTTGGCCCCTCACTCGGCAGGGCGTTGTGAGGCCCATCTACACCATAGCTGCATTGCAGCTTTTGAACTGGGGGAAACACATCTGGGCCATCTACTGGACATCTCCTATCTCCCCATCTCAAACTCGGGCCCTGCTAGATGACGTCCCGGAACAACAGGTTCATGTCCCCAAGGGGCTTGCAAGAGTGTTTGCCTGCTTCTGCCCACAATCATGAGACCCCACTGTCCAGAAGACTGACCACTAACTCCGCTGATATGGCCCTTCCATCCAGGCACAGAGGACCAAGGTGGCCAAGCCACTTAAATGGCTCCATGCCCAAGTGAGTCACACAACCCCAGCCCAGGAGGGCTGTGGCTTTAAGCCAGATAACACTAGGAAAATGACACATTCTTAAATTAATCAGTCACTGTCCAAGGTTACCTGTGATGTGGTCTCTTCTAGGAGCAGCTCTGAGCCATCTTTTAAGAACTTACGTGACAAAATGTCTAGGACCCTTGAGTGGCCTGGACAGCTCAGGACAGATACTTAAACCAAAAGTAAAAGGGCAATGCTGAGGAGACAGGAAGCACGGCACTACAGAATGCCTACTTGCTGGTGGTTCCGCTTTCAGACAAATGTTCACAGATGACGAGGGAAACTGGCCACGCGCCCACACTTCTGAGCCCGGCAGTGGGCAGGAAGCCTTCTCTCCTTCAATGCTTGATGTGAATGTCAAGTTTGAAAAGTTTTAATCTGTTCCATCGTTGTCGCCTGAGACAGAATCTTGCTATGTAGCTCAGGCTGGCTTTGTATTCACAGTAATTCTCCTGGCTCAGCCTCCTGAGGTACTGGAGTTACAGGCACAAGCCACCGCAATCCACTTGTTTTATATATTTTTAATTAAAAAAAAATTTTTATTATTTTTACCTTGTGTCTGAGTATATTGCCAAAATGTCTATAAGTGCCCCTGTGTTGTACAATGCCTACGGAAGTTAGAGCAGGGTGTTGGACTCCCCTGGAAGTAGAGTTAAGGGCAATTATCTGCCATGTGGGTGACGGAAACCAAACCCAGGTCCTCTGCAAGAGCAGCCAGTGCTACTAACCACTGAACCATCTCGCCAGCCCCTCTTTTTTTATTTTTGAGACAGGGTCTCACCATATAGTCCTGGCTGACCCAGAACTCTCTATATAGACCAGGCTGGCCTCCAACTCACAGAGATTTCTCTGCCTCTGCTTGTCAAGAGCTGGTATTAAAGATGTGTGCCACCACACCCAGCATGTAATCTTTTTTTAATTTGTATGTATATGAGTCTTATGCCTGCATGTATGTAAGCACATCCATGTCACACAGTGCCCTTCGATGACAGAAGAGGGCATTGGATCCCCTGAAACCGAAGTTATAAACGGTTGTTAGCTGCCATGTGGGTACTGGGATTCAAACCCGGGTCCTCTGCAAAAAACAGTCAGTGCTTTTAACTGCTGAGCCATCTCTCCAGCCCCGATGTGATTCTTAATGCTTGAAAAAGTTTGACAGTAGATCAGCCAGGCATAGTGACAGACATCTTTAATCTCAGCACTCAGGAGGCAGAGGCAAGTGGATCTCTGTGATTTCAAGGCTAGCCTGGTCTACATAGTGAGTTCCAGACCAGCTGGAGCTACAGGGAGACCCCGTCTCAAAAAACAAAAACAAAAACAAAGAGTTTGACACCAAATGAGGGCACAGAATGGCACTATAGCTGCCACTGGTGTTGCCAGAGCCATTGTTAAGTGACAGTGAACAGCTGTCCCTTCAAAGCCTTGAAAGGGGCCATTGACCTTGCATGCCAGTCCAGACCAACACCTAATTCCCAACAGAGCTCTCCTGATTGTAAACCTGGACAAGAAAAGGGCTGGTGGCTAACTCAGGTGGAAGCCAGATGCGGAGCTAGGCAAGGAAGAGAAAGGCCAAGTGTGTGCAAAGGCTCCCGCGGCTCAGAGCAGGAGGGGGACAGGAAACCTAACAGGTCTGTGCAGGGAAACAGCAAGAGAGCGGCCGAGGACGGGGGATGCTGGCGACCACCCTCCAGGCTTTCTGTGCCTGCAAGAACTGAGGCATACTAAACACAGCCAACACCAGGCACCAGGCACAGACTCCGATGACCTCTAGAATAACTCAGCCAGACAGGTGGTAACACGTAAACTCAGCAAGCCTCTTCACCAACACCGTGTGCCTTCCCAAGAGCAGAGACACAACGCGGAGCCACCATCTTTGCATGGAAACACTGTAATCCACCTAAAGGGGCCAAGTGCTTCTGATCCAAGGACCAGGCCCAGGTCAGGTTCCAACAGGGCTGAACTCACCCTGGGGACCACACCTCCTGGACCCTAACACCTGTGTGCTGAGTCAGCCAATGTTATATGGCTGGCTGTGCTTGGAGCGAGGGGAGACAGAGTGGGCTGGCAGAATCTAGTCCATCCGTCCCCAGGGTCGCTGTGCAGTGTGGGATGAAGGCCCTGTGAGCAGACCATGAGCTGGGATAGTACCAGGTACCTGCTGTTCAACTAAGGGAAGGGATAGGGAGATGGAACTGTTTGGCTGGTTCCCCAAGAAACTGGTTTAGAGCAGGTCACAGGCAGAAACTTGCACTAGGAGAAAGGGGCAGCCCAGCCTGGAGTTACATTGGGCCCTACAGTCTGCTCTGGAGTCAGAACGGTCACAGGAGGGGCTGAGAGCCCCTGGGATCTTCCACAGAAGAGTGCAGCAATGGCAGGCTGATACGGTGGCCCTGTGGCGGCCTCTTCCTCCAGCCCCACCCCTACCCCCACTCTGCCAGGCATCTGGGTCTCCCACTCCAGCCTCACTCTTGAGCACACACAACCCCTTAACCTGCAAATCTGCACCCTTCATGATGCTCCTTATTCAGGCCCATGGACACCCATGTCAGTCTCCAAGGTCCCTGCAGGCAGGAGTGGCCCATGAGAGTCAACTCTTCCTCCACAGCACCTGGCACACAGCCAGACCCTGTACTCCCAACAGCCAGCAAGACAGACAAGACAGAAATCAGAGACATGGTTTGGGGAGACAGACACCTACTAGTGACAGGCAGCCAGGCTGTTGTTGTCCTTGCCCCAGAACATGGAAGACAGGCCAGCACTCAGGAGGACCATGTGCAGATGGGAACCAACGAAACCCTGTCCTTCCTGGGTCGTGTGTCACCCACCGATGCTGGAGCAGGCCAGGACATCCCAGAAGGACCTAAAGCCCCATTCTAGAGAGCCTCTAAAAAGAGACTCATCCCTGCACCCCAAGACCAAGCCTTGTGGGTTCTGGGCTGCTTCATGGAGAGCAGGGGAAACGACAGCCATGCAGGGGAGGGGCAGGGAAGCAAGGGCGACAGCGATCTTCACTGTCGCCCTGGCTAGACTTGGAATCATCCAGGAGACACATCTCTGCATGTATCTGAGGATGATTCCAGAAGCTCAGCAGCACTGGGAGATGGGGGCATCTCATCCCACGACAGACATGGGGCAGAGACAGAGCTTCCAAAACACTCCCTCCGACTCAGCCTGTGCAGCCACTCCAGACAACAGACTCACATCAGGAAGCAGCTGGACTACAGGAGTACATTTCTGGAACACTCTGGAGTCAAGTACACACACACACACACACACACACACACACACACACACACAGCCCCTATTATTCTGAGAATGAAACACTCCTAAATCAACAGTTCTGTATGTATGGCCGTGGAACCTCAAGGGCTCCCGCCAAGGTCAAAACGCTGGTATGTGCCCAGTGGTGTGCGCACTGATGGCTTCCTGCAAATTAAAGTTACAGTGTCATGGACATACAAGCTGGGCAGAGCTCCCCCAAACCCTTAGCCACAGGACCTCAGACACCATGAAGGCAGCTCACCTTAAAATGTCCTGAGCTGGGGCTGGAGAGATGGCCTAGCGGTTGGGAGCACCGACTACTCTTGCAGAGGACCCAGTTCGATCCCCAGCACTCACATGGCGGCTGAGAACTGTCTTTGGCTCCAGTTCCAGGGGAATCCAACGCCCTCTTCTGACCTCCGAGGCATTGCACGACACGGGTGCACAAACCTACATGCAGACAGTACATTCATACACATAGAAATAAATTAAAAAAAAATATCCTGAGCTAGCCATGCGTGGTGGTGCACACCTTTAATCCCAGCACTTGGGAGGCAGAGGCATATTGAGCTCCAGGCCAGCTGGGACTAAAGGGAGACCCTATCTCAAAAATGAAAAAAAAAAAAAAAAAAAGTGCTGCGCTGGGCCAGGAGAGATGGCTGACCAGTTAGAAGCAGCACTGGCTGCTCTTGTAAAGGACCAAAGTTCAGTTCCCAGCACCCACATGATAACTAACAACCACCTATAACTCTGGTTCCAGCAGATGTGATACTTTCTTCTGGCCTCCATAAGCATTGCACAACATAGGTGCACTTACATACATGAAGGCAAAAACTTAAATTTTGTCTAATTAAAAAAAAAAAAAACCTAAGCCTTAAGCGGGCGTGGTTGCGCACGCCTTTAATCCCTACCTAAGCGAAACTTTGGGAAGGCAGAGACAAGGAGGATCTTTGTTGAGTTTTCAAGGCCCGCCTGGTCTAATAAAAATCCGAGTTCCAGGCTACGTGGGGCTACAGGGAGACCCTGTTCTCAAAAAGAACAAAAAAAAAAAAAAAAAAAAAAAAAGCCCTGCCAGACATAGTGGTGTACACCTTTAATTCCAGCTCTTGAGAGGCAGAGGCAGATAGATCTCTGTGAGTTTGAGGTCACCCTGCTGTACATAGCAAGTTCCAGGCCAGCTGGGGCTATAGGGAGACCCTGTCTCAAAAAGACCCCCGCCCCCGCCTAAGTCAAGCAGAAAAAACTGTCACATAACCATACCCATGCTTGTGTAAGAAGGTAGGGGATACACAGATCCCTAAGTGTGATGCGACTCTAAAGAAAAGCAGGATAGGCTGGAGATAGATGGCTTAGTGGGTTAGAGTGCTGGCTGCTCTTGCAGAAGACCAAAGTTCCATTCCCAGCACCCACATGGCAGCTAACAACCATCCATAGCTCCAGTTCCAGGGGAATCTAACATGGGTGCACATACATACATATATACATACATACCTACATACATACATAATACAGCCTTCTTTCAAAGGAGACCAGAATGAGAGTCAGGCAGACATTTTCTTAAGGATGAACCAAATGACCCAACAGCAGAGAGAAAATGGCTCGTTCGAATTCCAGCTTTAACATGAAAATCAGAAAAGAAAACTTCAAAATCAGCACCACCCACACCATGCGCTGAAGCTTCCAAATGCTGGGCTCCAGTGAGAAGCTCTGGTCATGAATCGGCTGTCTGGATCTCGTGGAATCAAATGTGTCAATATTTGGAAGATCTAGGAACTCAGGAAACTATGTTCCCAATGGCTGATAGAAGATGTTACAAAATCATACTTGGCTACACCGCCCAACAGAATTGCAACTGTCCAGGGAAGTGCCGTCTGTACTGCAGCCAACTTAAAAAAAACCTCTCTGGGGCTACAGACATCAGCTTGTGAGAGCTTGCTACTCTTGTAGAGGAACCGAGGTTCAGTGCCTAGCACCCACGTCAGACAGCTTGCAACTACCTAGAACTCCAGCCTCAGGGGATCTGACACCCTCTTCTGGTCTCTGCATGTGCACATGCTCACACACATGTACACATACACATACATAAGAATACGGGCTGGAGAGATGGCCTACCGGTTAAGAGTAGCGACTGCTCTAACAGAGGACCCAGGTTCTATCCCTAGCACCCACATGGCAGCTGAGAATCGTCTTTACCTCCAGTTCCAGGGGAATCTGACACCTCTTCTGACCTCCGCAGCATTGCACGACACGGGTGCACACACCTATGAGCAGACAGTACATTCATACACATAAAAATAAATAAGATTTTTAATAAAGCATAAAAACAAGACACCTGGGAAGAGCAGACCCAGTCGGGGGACTGCCTCCTTTGGACTGGCCTGTGGCCATGTCTGCGGGGCATTTTCTTGGCTGTTGGGTGATGTGAGAGGGCCCAGCCCACTGTGGGTGGTGCTGTACCATATAAGAAAACAAGCTGAGCACAGGCCAGAAGGGCAAGCCAGTAAGTAGCGTTCCTCTATGGTCTGTGCTCTAGGTTCCTGCCCTGAGTTCCTGCCTTGGCTTCCCTTGATGATGGACTTTACTTATAAGCCAAATAAACTCTTTCCTCCCCAAGGGAGTGGAAATTAATTAATTTATTTATTAAAAAAGAAAGAAAAGAAACCACTATACAAACTGGGGAGGCTGAGGTAAGGCAGCTACTTTGTGAGACAAGATCTCAAAAATACACATAGCAGGGGGTTGGAAGCTGGGCGTGGTCAACTTTAATCCCAGCACTTGGGAGGCAGAGGCAGGTATATCTCTATGAGTTCAAGGCCAGCCTGGTCTACATAGCGAGCTCCAGGTCAGCTGAGACTAAAGGGAGACCCTGTCTGAAAAAGACCAAAAAATACTTATAAGCAAATCCTAACACACACACACACACACACACACACACACACACACACACACAGAGAGGCCTGGCATGCCAATACACATCCACAATCCTAGCACTGGGGAAGCAGAGTTCAGCTACAAAGCAATTTTGAAGCCAGCCTGGGCTACATTGAACCCTGTCTCAAACAGAAACCAACAAAGACACACGCACGCATGGGGAAGAGAGGAGGGAAAGGAATATGAGGGGAAGAAGAAAAGGAGCAGAGAGAGGGGCCCAGGAGAGAAACTACTAGGGGTTGGGAACCCGAAATCCAAACACTTGGGAGCAGTATTTCTGATTTCCAAATATTTGTGGCTATAAGAAAGAGCCATCTTGGGGAAGAGAATCAAGTCTAAACACACCATAGCTTACTGTACACTTTACACACACAGCCCATGGGTTGCCTCATTTAGTACTTTCCTGCTCAGCAGCATTTTTTGCACCCTGTCATCACAAGGCCAGGGGGAAAATTCTACTTACAGTATCAGGTCAGGGTTGGAAGTTTTGGATTTTGGCTTTCCAGATTAAGGGTCCTCTGCTCGTACTTGCGGAGTTCTGCTGTGACAGAAGCGTCTGTCTGAAAAGGCTGCTCAAACACCAAGTCCCCACAGAATGAATGCAGAAGCCAACCTCCACCCTTAGGAGGGTCAAAAGGTTTGCCAATCAATAATTCCCATTACATCTTTCTTTAGCAAAACTTTCACAGAAATATAACATTTAGGCTGGAATGATGGCACAGCTGTTAAGAGTACTGGCTGCGCTTGCCAAGGACCAGGGTTCATGTTCATAACCCAGCACCCACATGGCAGCTAACAACTGTCTGTAACTCCAGTTCCAGGGGATCAGGCGCCCTTCTGTCCTCCTCTGGCACTGCACAACACAGGTGGCACTTACACACATGCAGCCATAACACTCATATGCGTAAAAATAAAAAACAGAAATATTTATACATATTTGTATACATATTTATAATATGTATACAATACATATTTGTCTTCTCACTGCCTCTTCAGTGTGTCACCTTTGTTTGGTGGTTTTTTTAGTTGTGAGGTTTTGTTTGCCTGCTTTTTTCCTTTCAGACAGGGTCTTGCTGAGTAGCCCTGTCTGGCTTCAAACTCAGAAATCTGCCTGCCTCTGCCTCTTCAGTACTGGGATTAAAGGTATGCCTCACCTGGCTGTTTGGCTTATTTTTTGAAACAGGGTTTCAGTGTAGCCCAGGCTACTTCAAACTTGACATCCTCCTGCCTCAGCTTCCCAAATGCTGGGATTACAGTCATGTGTAATTCGATTCTACACCTGGCTTATGAGATGCTGGAAATCAAGCTCAGGGCTGCATGCTAGGTAGGCACTGATAAACAGAGCTCCATCCCCAGCCCATTTTAAATCCTATTTTCATGACTAATACAGCACACAGATGGACAGAACTACAGTCACAGATGAAAGGTCTTCAGAGTCCTCAGTAACTGAACAGTGTAAGAAGTGCCATGCTCAGCACGCTTGGGCTGTGGTCTGAATCTTGTTTTGTGAGCTCCAACTGTCTCCCCAGTATTCTCTTGAAACACCAGGGCCCCACCTGAGGCATCTGAGGAATGAGGGGGCATCATCAGCACCAAGGACACATGGACCCTCAACAAGGACAGGGAAACATCTCACCCATCTCAAGAAGCCCATGCTACTCAGTGAGGACAGGCTGGTCTTCCATCCTTAATAACTAGGTCTGTAGCTGCTGCCTTGAGGCTCCTCTGAGCAGCCAGGCCATAGCCATGGAAACTAAAAGACTCAAAGCAGAACTTACAACCCAGTGTGTGGTGCTGGGCTGAGTCATGGGAGGAGAGGCACAGTGTCTGGTAGGAAGCCACACAGAGGCACCTTGCTATCGGCAACCACCATCACACACCCATGACCTGGGATGCAGGGCACACCCCGGAGCTCGCCACTGACTGCACTGTCCCTGATGGACCCAGTCATCTTAATGCCAATAGCCCACGATCAAGGGTGGGTGGGCACATGTGGTCTGTCCAGCCTGGGCTTTCAGAATCCCATAATTAGGACCCAGACACATATCCTACACCTTTCCGGGAGGTTTGGCAAACCACTACATTCCCAGTAGAGTTCTCTAGAACTCCAGTTCAAATGCCCACCTGTCAAGTGCTTAGCTCAAAAGATGGCAAGCACTGTTCACTTCATACTATGGAAAATTTCACTAGGGAAAGAAAGCAGCTGAACGGGGCACCTCCCAGTGAACAGCATTCCCTACCTGCTGGCCAGGTCAAAGGTTTAACGGCCAGAGGGACTGTGCACCTCATCAGCACTGGGTTCCTCCAGACAAGCAGGCCAAGCCCAAGTGTGGCCTTCCTTCTGCTTTGAGTGCTTGGGTTTAAGTTTTTAAAAACTTTGTCAGCCAGGCATGGTGGTACACACCTTTAATCCCAGCACTTGGAAGGCAGAGGCAGGCAGATCTCTGTGAGTTCAAGGCCAGCCTGGTCTACATATTGCGTTCCAGGCCAGCTGGGTGTATACAGGGAGACCCTGTCTTAAAGAAAACTTTTGTCAGGCATGGTTGTGCATGCACTTAATCCCAACACTTTGAGGCAAAACCAGACAAATAAATGTCTGTGAGTTCAAGGCCAACCAGGCCTACACAGCTAGTTCCAGGCCAGCCAGAGCTCACAGTGAGACCCTGTCTCAAAAAAAAAAAATAATTCTTTCAAAGGGTGGTGTAAATGCTGGTGCCCTCCTGCTCCAGCCCATGGAGCCCCAGAAGGACAGGTTACCACAGATCTGAGTGCAGTGGGCTGGCATGCCATCACCTAAAGGGTACAGCTCAGGGCGCACCCCTCCCCCGAAATAACCAGGAGATGGTTAGGCCTTTCTCATTGTTCCTGGCCCCACCAAGTGCAGCTTTATTCTGACAAAAAGGTATGGAGGGTGGAGCACCTTTACATCACAAGAGGGCGGGGCAGGGAGCTAAGCCCAGCCCCGGGCAGTGCACTTTGGGAATGGGCCTGGAGCAGACAGGGGTGGGTATTTTGTGCTCTGACCCCACAGAAGCCCCAGCCCACAGCACTCAGAGGTCCACAGCCACAATAAAAGCAAGGAGAGTCAAAACTCAAGCCAGTATTTTTATTCAAAATAGCAGCCTTAAAAAAACAAAATCCATTCAAGCCAGGTGTGGTGGTACATGCCTCTAACCCCAGCACTTGGGAGGCAGAAACAGGTGGATGTCTGTGAGTTCAAGGCCAGCCTGGTCTACATAGCAAGAATTCCAGGCCACCTGGGGATACAGGGAAACCCTGTACCTATATCAAGAAGAAAAAATCCATTCAACCAATTATCCTTTAGACATCAGAAAATCTAAACCCAGTAAGATCCACATCAGTTTTCCCTTTTATTCACCTATGAAGTTGGCTGTTTCAGAGTTCTAATCCAGACAGCTCTGGACACTTGTGCTAACCCTACCCGGCTAACCATCTCCACGTTGAACATCTGGACCACAACCAAGCCAAGTTGTGGACCCTGAAGGCCCTGCTTGGTTCCCAATGTTAGCCCTGACAGGGCCAAGGCCATAGCGCAGGCCAGCTACCTGCTGGATGGCACAAGTCAAGGCCATAGTGTGGGCCAGCTACCTGCTAGATGGCCCGAAGTCAAGGCCATAGTGTGGGCCAGCTCCCTGCTAGATGGCCCGAGTCAAGGCCCTAGTATGGGCCAGCTCCCTGCTAGATGGCCCAAGTCAAAACCATAGTGTGGGCCAGCTCCCTGCTAGATGGCCCAAGTCAAGGCCATAGTGTGGGCCAGCTCCCTGCTAGATGGCCCAAGTCAAGGCCATAGTGTGGGCCAGCTCCCTGCTAGATGGCCCAAGTCAAGGCTCTAGTGTGGGCCAGCTACCTGCTAGATGGTCCAGTCAAGGCCATAGTGTGGGCCAGCTCCCTGCTAGACAGCCCAAGTCAAGGCTCTAGTGTGGGCCAGCTCCCTGCTAGATGGCCCAGTCAAGGCTATAGTGTGGGCCAGCTCCCTGCTAGATGGCCCAAGTCAAGGCCCTAGTGTGGGCCAGCTCCCTGCTAGATATCCCGAGTCAAGGCCCTAGTGTGGGCCAGCTCCCTGCTAGATGGCCCGAGTCAAGGCCCTAGTGTGGGCCAGCTCCCTGCTAGATGGCCCGAGTCAAGGCCCTAGTGTGGGCCAGCTCCCTGCTAGATGGCCCGAGTCAAGGCCCTAGTGTGGGCCAGCTCCCTGCCAGATGGCCCGAGTCAAGGCCCTAGTGTGGGCCAGCTCCCTGCCAGATGGCCCAAGTCAAGGCCCTAGTGTGGGCCAGCTCCCTGCCAGATGGCCCGAGTCAAGGCCCTAGTGTGGGCCAGCTCCCTGCTAGATGGCCCGAGTCAAGGCCCTAGTGTGGGCCAGCTCCCTGCTAGATGGCCCGAGTCAAGGCCCTAGTGTGGGCCAGCTCCCTGCCAGATGGCCCGAGTCAAGGCCCTAGTGTGGGCCAGCTCCCTGCCAGATGGCCCAAGTCAAGGCCCTAGTGTGGGCCAGCTCCCTGCCAGATGGCCCGAGTCAAGGCCCTAGTGTGGGCCAGCTCCCTGCTAGATGGCCCGAGTCAAGGCCCTAGTGTGGGCCAGCTCCCTGCCAGATGGCCCGAGTCAAGGCCCTAGTGTGGGCCAGCTCCCTGCCAGATGGCCCGAGTCAAGGCCCTAGTGTGGGCCAGCTCCCTGCCAGATGGCCCAAGTCAAGGCCCTAGTGTGGGCCAGCTCCCTGCCAGATGGCCCGAGTCAAGGCCCTAGTGTGGGCCAGCTCCCTGCTAGATGGCCCGAGTCAAGGCCCTAGTGTGGGCCAGCTCCCTGCCAGATGGCCCGAGTCAAGGCCCTAGTGTGGGCCAGCTCCCTGCCAGATGGCCCGAGTCAAGGCCCTAGTGTGGGCCAGCTCCCTGCCAGATGGCCCAAGTCAAGGCCCTAGTGTGGGCCAGCTCCCTGCCAGATGGCCCGAGTCAAGGCCCTAGTGTGGGCCAGCTCCCTGCTAGATGGCCCGAGTCAAGGCCCTAGTGTGGGCCAGCTCCCTGCCAGATGGCCCGAGTCAAGGCCCTAGTGTGGGCCAGCTCCCTGCCAGATGGCCCGAGTCAAGGCCCTAGTGTGGGCCAGCTCCCTGCCAGATGGCCCAAGTCAAGGCCCTAGTGTGGGCCAGCTCCCTGCCAGATGGCCCGAGTCAAGGCCCTAGTGTGGGCCAGCTCCCTGCTAGATGGCCCGAGTCAAGGCCCTAGTGTGGGCCAGCTCCCTGCCAGATGGCCCGAGTCAAGGCCCTAGTGTGGGCCAGCTCCCTGCCAGATGGCCCGAGTCAAGGCCCTAGTGTGGGCCAGCTCCCTGCCAGATGGCCCAAGTCAAGGCCCTAGTGTGGGCCAGCTCCCTGCCAGATGGCCCGAGTCAAGGCCCTAGTGTGGGCCAGCTCCCTGCTAGATGGCCCGAGTCAAGGCCCTAGTGTGGGCCAGCTCCCTGCCAGATGGCCCGAGTCAAGGCCCTAGTGTGGGCCAGCTCCCTGCCAGATGGCCCGAGTCAAGGCCCTAGTGTGGGCCAGCTCCCTGCCAGATGGCCCAAGTCAAGGCCCTAGTGTGGGCCAGCTCCCTGCCAGATGGCCCGAGTCAAGGCCCTAGTGTGGGCCAGCTCCCTGCTAGATGGCCCGAGTCAAGGCCCTAGTGTGGGCCAGCTCCCTGCCAGATGGCCCGAGTCAAGGCCCTAGTGTGGGCCAGCTCCCTGCCAGATGGCCCGAGTCAAGGCCCTAGTGTGGGCCAGCTCCCTGCTAGATGGCCCAAGTCAAGGCCCTAGTGTGGGCCAGCTCCCTGCCAGATGGCCCGAGTCAAGGCCCTAGTGTGGGCCAGCTCCCTGCTAGATGGCCCGAGTCAAGGCCCTAGTGTGGGCCAGCTTCCTGCTAGATGGCCCAAGTCAAGGCTCTAGTGTGGGTCAGCTCCTTGCTAGATGGCCCAAGTCAAGGCCATAGTGTGGGCCAGCTCCCTGCTAGATGGCCCGAATCAAGGCATAATCAGGTTCAGTGAAGCCTGTTGTTGGCCCTGGAATTTTTTTCTTTCTTTTTTCTTTTTCTTTTGTTTTTTTAGTCTTTTTGAGACAGGGTCTCCCTTTAGTTCCAGCTGGCCTGGAACTCGCTTTGTAGACAACGCTGGCCTTAATGGCCCTGGATTTTTAAGCCAGGACAACCCTGTGTGTGTCCACCTCAGGCACACTCCATGTCGCTGAAACCATCTCCTTTCTTGGGTGCCTTGGCCCCTGCCCTCGGCCTGGCTTGAATTAGAGCTCACTATTGAGTTACACACTCAGGTGTCTGCTCTGTCTCTTCCACTGCTGTGTTTAGAAAACAACTTTGACAATGTCCAACCAAATACCTGCAAAGTCACTTGTGAGAACAAAAGATGTCTGTTCCCATTCAACGTTTTATAAGGACCACGTGCTTACGTCACTGTCCAATCTAGCCTGTGGTCTCCATCTGCAGCCTTGGACCTTACTCAGAATACCATGGAAATGCTACAGGCTGATGGGTGACCTGCTGCATGAGTCCCACTCCCACGCCCCACAAGTACCCAAAAGCTGCAGGGCACTCCTTACACACTCTGCACTCACAGAGACAGTAAACAAGACAGTGTGTCAGGGGCTGAAGAGATAGCCTAGCGGTTAAGAGTGCCGACTGCTCTTGCAGAGGACCAGGTTTGATCCTCTTCTGACCTCCGCGGCATTGCATGACATGGTTGCACCAACCTGCATGCAGACAATACATTCATACACACATGAAAATAAATTAAAAAAAAAAAAAAAAGACCATGTGAGCGCCTCTACAGAGAATTCACCTCCACAGAACACTTGCTCCACGTAATACAGTGTGACTGCTGGAACACCTCTGAACCAGTGATCAAATATTGACAGTCACTTGATAGTTGATGGAATTCTTTATTACTATTGACCACAGATAAAATTCAATGTGCTGGGGGCTGGAGAGATAGCTCAGCTCTGCTCTCGGAGAGGACCCAGGTTCAATTCCCAGCACCCACATGGCGACTAAGAACCATCTTTAACTCCAGTTCCAGGGGAATCCGGCGCCCTCTTCTGACCTCTGCAGCATTGTACTACACAGGTGCACCAACCTACATGCAGACAGTACACTCATACACATAAAAAAAAAAAAAATTGGCCGGGCGTGGTGGCGCACGCCTTTAATCCTAGCACTAGGGAGGTAGAGGCAGGCGGATCTCTGTGAGTTCAAGGTCAGCCTGGTCTACAGAGTGAGTTCCAGGCCAGCTGGGGCTACAGGGAGACCCTGTCTTGAAAAGACCAAAAAAATAAATAAATAAAAATAAAAAAAGAGAAATATTACTAAAAAAAAAATACAATGTGCTATGCTAATTATTCTTAAACTTGTGGTAATTTTTTTTTAATTGTGTGTGCGCATGCGCATGCTCACACATGAGACCAGGTGCCTGTGGAGTCCAAAAGCAGGTGTTAGATCCCCAGGATCTGGAGTTTCAGGCAGTTATGAGCCACCTGAGGTGCCCAGAAACTGAACTTAGGTCCTCTGCAAGAGCTGTGCATGTTCATAACATTAAGCCCCTACCTGGAATAATTTTATGTGAACATATGGCAGTTCATTAAAATAACAGCAACTGGCACTATTATTGCTTCCATTTTACAAACGGGGAGAAGAAACCCAGAGAGCCAAGTGCTGAGGAAAATCAGGGAGTGAGCCCTTTACCCCAGGCTGGCTCCAAGACTGCAGAGTAGGTGGTGGAGGAAATCCTCTGCACCCACTGAGCAGTTCCCACCCAGAGGGCACTCAGCAGAGTCCCCTGACCCCATCTCACCTTCTCAGGTGCAGGAGGGCACCGGGCAGGAATTACCTCAGAAGTCCAAGAGCCATGTCTTAGCATGGATTCTTTATACCCAAGTACCCTGTGTTTTCAGGAAGCAATCTGCCTCCTGTTCCCCATGTGTACAGACAACCCCCACCCCTGCCAACTCATTGATGCTCTTCACTCAGTAGTAACTGTGCTGGATACTGGAGATGCAGCAAAGAGCAGCCAGCCATCCTGACAGGCCACCATTGCATTGCTAGTGATGCATGAAGGACTGTAAAAAAGGAGTCCCCAAATGAAAGGAAGCCTGCAGCACTAGCACATGAGTGCAGACACTCACGCTTCTCGATAGGTCCAAGACCCACTGTGGTACCCACTTTGCCACATGAGAAGAGGCTCAGAGCTGTCCCTGCCCTGTGACAGGCCCCATCTGACCCAAGTGCAGCCGACGCCATCTTATTTTGTCTTCTAAATTCTCTGGAGTGCACATACCTTTTTATCATGAAGAACAAATTAAAAAATAAAAAAATCCTGAATCAAAGGCCAGGGTGGCCGTGGGGATGGTGCACAGCTGAGAGGACTGACAAAGTCAACATGGAGGCCGGGGAGCCAGAGCCACCTCTAGGATAATGCTGCCCAATCAGCTCCACACAGCAGCAGATAGTACATGCCACACCGTATCACTGATGCGTGGCAGATGACCACCACTCACCTCAATTGTCAGCCTTCCCAAGTTGCCACCCATGGCTTGGGCACAAACTTGGTGGTGATTCTAGAAGCACACCCTCTGTGGACCAGTAAGGGACTGCCCAAGTGGCAAAAGCCGGGGCTCGAGCTTCCTACTGCTCAGATTCCAACCACTGCACGGTGACCATGTAACTGTCTGCTACAGACCCTCAGCCCCCACAAGCACGGAGGCCCTCACTGCAGGACAGGGGACAGGTAAGACAGCGGTGCCCTCTAGCCGAGCTGAGCACAGAAGGCACAGTCCAGATGACAGTTGAAGGAAGAAGATACCACAGAAGATGAGATGCACTGAGGATGGTGCAGGAGGCAAGCCACAGCCACCAGCCGCCAGCCCCAAGCATCCAGGGCTCTGTATCAGCCATGGTGGGGGGGGGGGGGAGCTAGCTGTGAAAGCAGCACCCGTTACACTGCCAGGCCAGAAACAGGAAGACAGGGTCCAAGGCAGGCTGTGTGCACAGGGCTCTCTAGACATCATCAGCCACTCTTACAAGGATATAGGCACTGAGTTTAAACAAAGAGCCAACTACACTGGGTAAGGAAGGCTGGGCTCTTCACCCGCTGACAAAGCCACAGCTGAGGAAGGGGGAGGCAGAAGCCAACCTGAACCCTGGCTTCCTATGTTAAAACAGGAGTCGGCGTGCTGAGCAGAGCAATGCAGTGCTTCTTGGCTGTACCACCAAAAGGACCAAGGGCCACCCCAACAGCAATGAGCACCCCAGCACCTCATTTGTGGCTAACATCACTCCACTAAAGAAAATGTGCTCAGGTGGAAGAAGCCCTGATCAGCTGGAGCGTGTGCAGTGAGCAAGGACCACATCCAAATGTGACAGGCAAGGTCATAAGAGACAAAGACAGATGGGGACCACCAAGGCTCCCACAACACAGGGGTGAGCTGGAAAGGCAGCAGAGGGTGAGGGCGAGGTCCGAGCACCCTCCCAGGTGGGGTCAAAACACACACCCTCATAAACTTCCTGGCTTCTATAACTGTTCGTAAGACTGGATGGACAGGACAATGACATCAGGGAGCTGACAGGTGATTCTCAACCACACTCCTGTGCAAGGCTGTTGTGCATTCAAAGGGTTAAGGGAGGAGCCTATGTTTAGGGTGCAGGCAGAAAAGGGAGGGGAAAAAGGAAGGATGCATGTGGGGCTGGGGGATGGACAGAGCTGGTCCAGAGGCCAGGCTGGACCATCTGCACCCTCAGATCTGTGCATCCCACTCTGGATGGAGCTGGCCAGCTCCAAACAGCCTCTGCCCCGCCATACCTCCCTCTGGCTCATAGTTCCCCTCCTCAGCCAGACAACCGTGCCCTGAATCTCTCCAGCTCTACCAAGGTCACTTGTAGTATTCCCCGGACGTGCAAATGACCCTGGGTTCCCATCAGTGCCCCCAACTCTGAGCTCACAGGCAGGAGCTGAGCCATCTGGTACTCACACCCCACCTAGAGTCTAGGCTGCAAACTCTACAACATAGCCTGAAGAGATGAGCGGATTGGATCCCTCATCAGTAAGTCTGGGGAAAACATGGAGACTTAACATCTTCCCCACCAGCCTGGTAGTGAATAAAATACGCCAGAAATGGCTCACTACTTAAATACTTCTAAACATGTCACGTGCTACAAACCTGTAACCCTAGCACTCTCGATGTAGAGGCAGGCGAGGCAGGAGTTCATGGCCAGCACCAGCTACCTATCAAGTCTAAGGTCATCCTGAGAAGACCCTGCCTCAACCACTCTTCTCACAAAAAAACTTTTTAAAAATTGCCGAGCGTGGTGGCGCACGCCTTTAATCCTAGCACTTGGGAGGCAGAGGCAGGCGGATCTTTGTGAATTCAAGGCCAGCCTGGTCTACAGAGTGAGTTCCAGGACAGCTGGGGCTACAGGGAGACCCTGTCTTGAAAAGACATATATATATATACCAGGCATGGTGGTGCACGCCTTTGATCCCAGCACTAGGGAGGCAGAGGCAGGCAGATCTTTGTGAGTTCAAGGCCAGCCTGGTCTACATAGTAAGTTCTAGACCCGCTGGGACTAAAAGGGACACACTGTCTCAAAAAAGACCAAAAATAAATAGAAGGACCTCAAAGAGAACAAGTAAGTGGTGGTACATCCATACCATAAAATATTATGTAGCAATGAAAATTCAGAGCTTAGCAATATTGTGACAGTGCAGGAACTCAAGACCAGCCTAGGCAACCAGCGGGAACCAGCTGGGTGAGGACAGTGGGTGGGAGGAAAAAGGAAATGAAGTTTCCTTGAGAACAGAAAGCTCAGCAAAAGCAGCCAGATACACCCATGATTCCAGGCCTTTCCCCCAAGATTCCATTCCAGATTGGGCGACTCAACAGAGAACAGCTAATTGGCTCCCAGAGGCTAGGAAGAGATGTGGCCCTTAACAAAAATGTTTTAGCAGTAGGAGGCAACACTGAATGCACTAAAAGCTGCTGAAATGCTACTCTCTGTCTGTGTGGTATATGTATGTGCACATGTGTGTAAGGACGTCACTCCCTGCCCTATTCTTCTGAGGCGGAGACTCTCCTTGAACTTGAGCTTCGTACCTTTCGGCTAGGCTGGAAGCTACCAAGCTCCACCCACTGTCTCCATCCTGCTCAGTGCTGGGGACCATGCCTAACTTGTTAGTCAGGATCTCACAGTAGTCCCAACTAACCTGGAACTCCCTATGTAGACCAGGCTGGCCTCAATGCCATAGAGATCTGTCTGCCTCTGCTTCAAGAGTGCTAGGAATAAAGGTGTGCTCACCACACCCAGTTTATGCCTAGCTTGTTATCTGGGTGCTAGGATCCAAACTCCAGCTCTCAAACTTGCACAGCAAGCACTTTTAACCCCTAAGCCATCTCTCTAGCTGCTCAACTGGTCTTTTTTTCAGTACACAAATTTCACTATTTTTTTTAAAGGTTGACATTCTTAAAGCCATTCTCTCCCTCTGTTGCCAATGCAGACCCACTCGGACTAGACAGCAAAAACAGTGCACACTGGGTCAGCCACATCCTGCAGGGTCCGACTCTGGGTGAAGATCAGGAAGGAACCTGCACGGGAGCAGTGGGAAGCCCCAGGGGCCACACCAGGAGCCCAGGGCTGAGCGACAGGAAGTGACGACAGCCATCTGCGGCTGCATCTGAGTCCACAGCAAAGATGACTTGGCAAGATTTAACACTTGTCATTTTGCAGCATGAATTATTCTAGCCAGGTGTGATGGCAGGCAGATCTCTGTAAGTTCAAGGCCAGCCTGGTCTACATAGCAAGTTCCAGATCAGTAGGGACTAAAAGGGAGACCCTGTCTCAAAAAAAAAAAAAAAA
>VZQC01007611.1:49652-93774 GCA_009823505.1 Rhizomys pruinosus
AAAAAAAAAAAAAAAAAAAAAAAAAAAAAAAAAAAACACCTTATTTCAATAGAAATGTGCCAAAAGAAAACAGAAACCACATTTCAAATAGCTGTTCTTTGGAGTGATGCTGGGTCCGGGCGGGCTGGGGCTCTTTTGCAAGCACCACCTCTCCACCCTTTTCTCCTGTGGCAGGTGCTGATGACCAATCATGGTGCTCTCTCTGAGAAGCCCTCACAGGTGCTCAGTCTCCTGGGAGCACTGAGGCAACTCCCTCCTGCCCCAGGCAACTAAGATCCTCTGCGCAGGGAGACCCAAAGGAATAAAGTTGAGATCCCTCCAGGGACCAACAGCACACACAGTGCCACCCAGGGTCCCCAGCAGCTCTTCCATTTACTTTACAGGCAGCATTTATTGTTCGGAAAAATTTCCGCTCATGACATCCATTTTGTTCCGTGGTTAAGCCCTGGAGTTTCATCCTCAAGAGCAGGTGAGGCACAGCATCAGGCCACAGGAACTCCCAGACTCCAGGGGAACCACAGTCCCACATTCAGTCCCCAGGTCACATCCCTGAATAGCAGAGGGTACTCAGCCACTCCCACCCCACCCAGAGTGCTCCAAACAGCCCAGGCCACTAGACATCTGTCCCCGTCCTGGTCCTCACAGGAAGGGAGGCTACAGCAGTGTCCTCATTTACCATGAAAACAGCCCAAAATAGACTCTACAGCCCCTTTAGAAAAGACCAGGGCTCTGCCCTGGCCTCCCTTGGCTGCCAACATGGTACCCACATGCCAACACCCTTGACTCACCACTTGAATTAGAACTGTCGGTTCACAGCATTTATCTTGTGACATCATCTCTGAACGGGACTGACAGTGCTGTTTCCCACTCCACACATGGCTGGACATGGCATGGTTCTGAAGGCCAGAACCACGACCTGAGCGAGCTGCTCGTGAGACTCTTCTTAAGTGTGCACCAGTTTCAGTGCACAGAATCAACTCTTGGGCTTTTTAGTGGTTTCTTAAATAAGTAAGTGTAGTTAAAAGAAGCCAAGGCCAATCATGGGAAGATGATGAAAAGTTAAGAGAGAAAGCAGTGGACAGAGAGGATAGGTCAGTACGTAGGGGTCCAAGATCTCAGTGCTCAGAAGGCAGAGTCAGAACAGGTCAGTACATAGGGGGCCAAGATCTCAGTGCTCAGAAGGCAGAGAGGACAGGTCAGTACACAGGGGACCAAGATCTCAGTGCTCAGAAGGCAGAGACAGGACAGGTCAGTACATAGGGGGCCAAGATCTCAGTGCTCAGAAGGCACAGTCAGAACAGGTCAGTACATAGGGGGCCAAGATCTCAGTGCTCAGAAGGCAGAGAGGACAGGTCAGTACACAGGGGGCCAAGATCTCAGTGCTCAGAAGGCAGAGAGGACAGGTCAGTACATAGGGGGCCAAGATCTCAGTGCTCAGAAGGCAGAGACAGGACAGGTCAGTACATAGGGGGCCAAGATCTCAGTGCTCAGAAGGCAGAGTCAGGACAGGTCAGTACATAGGGGGCCAAGATCTCAGTGCTCAGAAGGCAGAGACAGGACAGGTCAGTACACAGGGGGCCAAGATCTCAGTGCTCAGAAGGCAGAGTCAGGACAGGTCAGTACATGGGGGCCAAGATCTCAGTGCTCAGAAGGCAGAGACAGAACAGGTCAGTACATAGGGGGCCAAGATCTCAGTGCTCAGAAGGCAGAGACAGGACAGGTCAGTACATAGGGGGCCAAGATCTCAGTGCTCAGAAGGCAGAGACAGGACAGGTCAGTACATAGGGGGCCAAGATCTCAGTGCTCAGAAGGCAGAGACAGGACAGGTCAGTACACAGGGGGCCAAGATCTCAGTGCTCAGAAGGCAGAGAGGACAGGTCAGTACACAGGGGGCCAAGATCTCAGTGCTCAGAAGGCAGAGAGGACAGGTCAGTACATAGGGGGCCAAGATCTCAGTGCTCAGAAGGCAGAGACAGGACAGGTCAGTACATAGGGGGCCAAGATCTCAGTGCTCAGAAGGCAGAGACAGAAGAGGTCAGTACATAGGGGGCCAAGATCTCAGTGCTCAGAAGGCAGAGAGGACAGGTCAGTACACAGGGGGCCAAGATCTCAGTGCTCAGAAGGCAGAGAGGACAGGTCAGTACATAGGGGGCCAAGATCTCAGTGCTCAGAAGGCAGAGTCAGGACAGGTCAGTACATAGGGGGCCAAGATCTCAGTGCTCAGAAGGCAGAGACAGAACAGGTCAGTACATAGGGGGCCAAGATCTCAGTGCTCAGAAGGCAGAGACAGGACAGGTCAGTACATAGGGGGCCAAGATCTCAGTGCTCAGAAGGCAGAGACAGAACAGGTCAGTACATAGGGGGCCAAGATCTCAGTGCTCAGAAGGCAGAGAGGACAGGTCAGTACATAGGGGGCCAAGATCTCAGTGTTCAGAAGGCAGAGTCAGGACAATCTCCTCAGACCAAGGTCAGCTGGCGCTACAGTGAGATCCTCTCTCAATAGAGATAACAAGATGGCTTTTCTTTACCCAAACTTGTAGGAAATACCAAATTTGGTAATTTGCCAAATACCAGAGACTTCATCCTAACTGCTCCCTCCCAACCTCTGCCCAGAAGCTGACTTCTTTTTCAGTTCGACACAGCCTCTCAGCACCTGCCCCTCCTTGGCAGGGGAGCGGTACCCTCTGCAGCTGTCCTGCCATCTTCCTGCCCCTCCCTGCTCTCCTTCTGCCCTCGAATGGGGAGACAAATGGGGAGACGTCTGCTTCCTCATCACTAAGTCACACCAACTATGCCCGGCCACGATCAGCAGCACAACTGTGGGAGGCACTCTCAATCTGCTGGGAGTGAACAATGACCCAAAGAAGGCTATGTGGACCCACACAGGAAGGAGCACGGTGCACCGCACCCAGGGTTCCGGATGGCAGGACACGGATGGCAAACCCAGCCAGTGTCCAAGGCGGAGAGGAGATCTACAGGAAAGCCCCACCACAGGGTGGCTTTGCGGTGAGGGTGACAGACCACACACCATGCCCTTGCCCACTGTAAAACAAGCGACTGAGCAGGTTTCAGTACTCAACCAACCACATACCTGGAGGGGGGGGAGCCCCTGAGCAGCGAGAACTGCCCCCCCAGTCTCCTCCAGGCACTATCTGCCAGCCCTGGCAGCAGTACAGACCACGATCAGGGTGCACGATTTGGTGGTCTTTGGGCAGCACTCTCCAGAGTGAGCTGCAGTGGCTTCCACCTGCCCAGGCACCACACCCCACAGCCCGCTGAGGTCTGTGCTTGCCAAGCAGCCTCAGATGGATGCAGAGTGCTTGGAAACCATCGCCTACCAGGGACATGCCTTCCTCGAATTTTTTTTCTCCTTCCTTGCTCGCAAAATAAAGACCCAGAAGTCAATGAAAACCTTCTGTAGCCCGAGGGAGGGAGGGCCAGGGAAGTGGGAGAGAGAGCAGTGGCCAGCTGACCCTTTTTCCTTTTTTAAAATTTTGGTTTTATAAGTCCAGTGTGGTGGCACACGCCTTTAATCCTAGCACTCGGGAGGCAGAGGCAGGCGGATCTTTGTGAGTTCAAGGCCAGCCTGGTCTACAGAGTTCCAGGACAGCTGGGGCTACAGGGAGACCCTGTCTTGAAAAGACCAAAAAAAAAATAAAAAGCTTTATTTTATATGTAAGAATATTTTTGTCTCCATGTATGTAAGTGCACCACATGCATGCAATGCCCATGGAAGCCAGAAGAGGCCATCAAATCCTCCAAAGTGGAGTTATGGATGGTTGTGAGCCACCATATGTGCTGGGAACTGAACCTGGGTCCTCTGGAAAAGCACCCAGTGCTCTTAACTGCTGAGCCATTGCTCCGCTCCAGTGGCCCTTTCTGTGAACATGGCGAACAACTGTACTGTGTTGTCTCAGTGGACAAAGTGCTACTTCTACGGTCTTCACTGCTATGAAGGAAGACTGGGGATCCTCAAGGAAAGGGAGGCAAGCACCCACTCCTGAGTACGCTGAGAGGCTACGCACAGCGATGTTCACGCCCAACACCCCCAGAAGCCCCAGACCCACAGCTATATGCCAGGTTGGCCCTACAGCCAACCTCGGCTTCTTCCTGTCTTCTCCCCACTTTTGTTCCTACAAAATAAGGCCCCAAAATAGCAGTCTCTGGAAGCCCAGCCTGGCTTCCTCGTTCCCTCCTCTACCCACTGTGTGTGTGGAGGAACTCCCTCAGGGAGGGGACAATATGGAAGACAGCAAGTGCTGCAGGAGAGAAGCAGCCCACCTGGAGCAGCACAACTCCTTTGTGTCCCTCCTAAGCTGGGCTACAGTAACACACAAGCCCCCAGCGGTGCGGGGACCACAGATGAGGCCACAAGCTCCATCCACCTCCTCTGCTGCTGTGCGACACCGAGACAAAACGCCAGCAGCTGCACCGCCTTCCCGAAAAAGCCTAACAAACATCTCCAACGACCGTGACCTTCAACCTACAGTGTTGAGCTTCTTTATGTGCCAGCATTTCTGGCAGCGTCCCTCTGCACACTCGCTCAGAGTGCGTGCTGGAACCCAGAGCCGAGACGTACAGAAAGAGCTTGGGAAGAAAGTTCAGGGCTGCCGCCCGCCCGGGGCTCCTACATAGCAAGGTTCTCAGGACAAGAGCAGTGTTTAAGCCCAGGGGATTCAGGTTTGATGCTCCTGGGAACTTCAGCCTAGCCATTCCCAAGCCTTGCTGCTCTGGTTTTTTGTTGTTGTTATTTTGTTTTTTACCCCGGGAGAATGGAGGGTAGTGATTGAGGGGAGTGCCGATTAAATTTTTTCTCTTCTTGGCTGAAAGATGACTGAGAAAGGTAAAGTCATTAGCAAAAGGGAGCCACTGTGTGCTTCTAACTTTGTTTTGAGTGGATCCTACCTCCAAAATGCTGTGTCTAGGTCAGTCTGGGGCTGTGTGTCAGGCCACTTCAACCAAGCAAGAGTGGGCAGAAGTCTGCTTTCATGAGAACTGCTGCAAGCTGAGATTCCTCTTGCGGCTCTTCTGATTTGTCATTGTCTGGTCACTTTTGGTTCTGTGAGAGGGGGTCACCACTGATAAAGTCACCAGTTGTCTGGTGCTGCTGATGTGGGGGCGGGGGACTTTCTGCTCTTTGTACATGCACAATCACCCTTCCTTAGCTCCTAGTCATATGCTCAAAGGTCCCTGCACCCCAATTCCAAGAAAGGAACAGACAGGCCACGTTCACAGCAGCTCAGCCCAGTGGTCCCTGGAGCAGGCCCTTTAAGCTTTTTCAGAGAGACTGAAGCAGCTGGAAATGGACTTTCAAAGTCCTGCATGTCAGCAGAGGCGTGGTCTCCTCGCCATCTGCAGCCGGTGCCTGAGCACTCAGGCCTGTCCAACCCAGGGTTCGGGCACAGCTGTATGCTCAAGAGCTTTCAGAAGGGCTCTGGGCTGCTGTTCACCCTCCCACCAGCCCCACCCCAGCCCCTCAGAGCCCCGCTCCCTTCAGAACAGCAGTCACTGGCACCATGTAGACACCCTCAGATCTAGGTCTTCAGGTGGACTCTGGAAGGCTACAGGCGATCTAGACTTTTCAGCCCAGGACCATCTCAGGGTGGTAGGGGCAACTCAGTTCCAGCTATGATGGGTGGAAGTAGGTCATGCCCCCAGCCAAGAAGCACCTCCTTCTGGCTTTTCTAAGCCCATCCGGCACTGGACACTTCGATGGGTCCTTGCAGCATCCCAAACCCAACACCCCCACCCTGTCTGGAGCCCACAGGTAAT
The DNA here is from genome assembly GCA_009823505.1 of Rhizomys pruinosus. Taxonomy (NCBI): domain Eukaryota; kingdom Metazoa; phylum Chordata; class Mammalia; order Rodentia; family Spalacidae; genus Rhizomys; species Rhizomys pruinosus. The sequence continues at coordinate 55,425 of VZQC01007611.1, forward strand.
CACTCCTTGTTTCGAGGTGTCCCTACCAGCAGCAATGCAAGCTGGGCTACAGTGAAATCACGGCCAGGAAATCACTGATCCAAAGTCCCCTTGAAGGCAGCTGTCAGGACAGGTGGTGCCCTGCCCATCAAGGTCTTTCTGCTCAGCAGGACCTCATGCTGAGCTCATAAAACTTCATCAAGCAGTACCATACTACAGAGACTCACCCACCTATCAGGATGGTGAGGGAGGTCCCCATCGTGGGCTCTGACCAATCACTGACAATTTCTCCTTTCCATGCCACCCCCAAGCAACACAGCTGCCAGCTCCAAACACACAGAGTTGTTGGACACTTCTAGAACAAGTCTGACCCAGCACTTGGGACCCAGTCTCTCTCTCCCTGATGCACAGGGACTACTGAGCATCTAGACCTGCCCAGCTAACTACTCCCACAGGAGCCTGCCTGGCCTCCCAGGGCTCCATGACAAGTATTTCCTAGGTCCCAACTCGCTCCCCCTCCCCCCAACCACAGGCACTACCCAGCTACCTAACGCCCCCAACCCCCAGGCCACCTCTCAAACAGGAGAACCACCCAAGTGTCCTGACTTCCTGCTCTTCAGTGACCCATTTAAGATATGTCCAACAAGCAGTTGGGAGTGATGCATACTGGAAACAACAACAGAAAGGACTGCATCAAAGAACTGACTGAAACAGTGAACTTCTGCTCAAAACAGTCAACTTCCTCATGGAGAATATTGAGAAAGACTGAGAAAGAGATGAAAAGCATGTTTGGCAGAATGCATGAGCTCTGGCGGGGTGGGGGGATGGGGGGACATGGGTCTAGATTTGATAAAAAAAAATATATAAATAAAATAAAAATTTTAAAAATTAAAAAAAAAAAAGATGTGTCCAAGGCAGTGTCTACAGGTGAGCTCCCTGGGAGGGGGCCTGGAAGGGGCAGGGAGCCAGCAGCCAGCGCAGGCACGGGCACCGACAGAAGGCAGACACCTTTTAATGCCCTATGAAGCCTCATATTACTCCACTGGGTCTTGAACACGTCCTAAGAACTGCCTTAGAACTCACATAAGTTTAGACACTGAACAGGCAACGTGAAGCATGACAGTGCGGGGGATGGTGGCCGAGGTTCTGAGAGGCCCTGCCTGGACCTGAGCAGCCTTTTCTGCCAGTCCTGCGGAATGCGTCTGGGTCAGCAGGGGAGTGAGGGTCGTGTTGCTCCCCTTGGTGCACGTGGGGCTGGGGAGGAAGAGGAGCATCCAGCTCACAGGGCAGCATCCAGCTCACAGGGCACAGTCATTCCGTCACAAGGAGCAGGGAGCAGAGAATAAACAGGGACTTTGGGTTCTTCAGCTTGAAAGTGGACAAATTAGTTGTAGTTCATGTTATTTCACCACGGCAAGAGTTTGACTTAAACCATCCAGAGTGAAAAAAGGTGGCTCAGCCACGGCAACCCAGCTGGGTTTGGGCCAGCACAGGCACTTGCCTCCGTCTTCACTACCCATGCCATAGCAATGTTGGCAGGGTGAAGCTCAACATGTACAGGACGGTCTGGGCAGGTAAGGGGAGCGGGTGCAGAGGACAGCATGGCTCCTCACCGCAGGCCTGAACCCAGATCCAGTGGGGGAATCCATTTGGTGACTGTGAGATCTAAATTGCACAAGGACACACATCACCATGCTTTTCTACAGTGGACATCACCTACACTGACAGATGGCCAGGGCCGGGCAGAACCAGGCTCCTGCTATGACCGTCAACTGGACATACAGAGTAACCTGTATAAAAGCTCCCAGGGTGGTGGAGGCAGAGTCAGACAGGGACAGGTCACTCAGAGAGGGACAGGTCACTCAGACAGGGACAGGTCACTCAGACAGGAACAGGTCACTCAGACAGGAACAGGTCAATCAGACAGGAACAGGTCAATCAGACAGGGACAGGTCAATCAGACAGGAACAGGTCAATCAGACAGGAACAGGTCACTCAGACAGGAACAGGTCAATCAGACAGGAACAGGTCAATCAGACAGGGACAGGTCACTCAGACAGGAACAGGTCACTCAGACAGGAACAGGTCAATCAGACAGGAACAGGTCAATCAGACAGGAACAGGTCAATCAGACAGGAACAGGTCAATCAGACAGGAACAGGTCAATCAGACAGGAACAGGTCAATCAGACAGGAACAGGTCAATCAGACAGGAACAGGTCAATCAGACAGGAACAGGTCAATCAGACAGGAACAGGTCACTCAGAGAGGGACAGGTCAATCAGACAGGAACAGGTCACTCAGACAGGAACAGGTCAATCAGACAGGAACAGGTCACTCAGACAGGAACAGGTCAATCAGACAGGAACAGGTCAATCAGACAGGAACAGGTCAATCATCGCGGGACCGGTCGTCAGAGCGGGGGACATGTCAGTCAGAGAGGGCACAGGTTCGCCGAGGAGTGGACAGTCAGTCCTAGACGGGACAGGTTCACTCAGAGGGAGAAGGGGGGGGGTGGGTGGGTGGGGTGTGGGTGGGTTGTTTGGGGGGGTGGTGTGGTTGGGTGGTGGGGGGGGTGGGGTGTTGTGTTGGGGGGGGGGGGGGTTTGGTGTTGTTGGGTTTGGTGGGCGTGGGTGGGGGGGGTGGGGGTGGGGGGGGTGTGGTGGGGTGGTGTCTGGGGGGGTGGGTGTGGGGGGTGTGGGGGGGTTTGTGATGTGGGGGGGTGAGGGGGGTGTGGGGTGGTTTGGGGGGTGGGGGTGGGGGGGGGGTGTGTGGGGGGTTGGTGGTGGGGATCCCTGTGACGAGGTAGGGGTAAGGCGGCGGCGGGGGCGCGGCGGGGGCGGGGGGGGTGGTGGTGGGGGTTGGGGGGGGTGTTGGGGGTTGGGGGGGGGGTGTTTGGGGGGGGGGGTGGGGGGGTTGGGGGGGGGGGTTGGTTGGGGGGTTGGTGGGTGGGGGTTGGGTGGGGTTGGGGACAGGTCAGTCAGAGAGGGACAGGTCAGTCAGAGAGGGACAGGTCACTCAGACAGGGACAGGTCACTCAGAGAGGGACAGGTCACTCAGAGAGGGACAGGTCAGTCAGAGAGGGACAGGTCAGTCAGAGAGGGACAGGTCACTCAGACAGGGACAGGTCACTCAGACAGGAACAGGTCATCAGACAGGAACAGGTCAATCAGAAGGACAGGTCAATCAGACAGGAGACAGGTCAATCAGACAGGAGACAGGTCAATCAGACAGGAACAGGTCAGTCAGACAGGAACAGGTCACTCAGAGAGGACAGGTCACTCAGAGAGGGACAGGTCATCAGAGAGGGACAGGTCATCAGACAGGAACAGGCAGTCAGACAGGAACAGGTCACGTCACAGAAGCAGACAGGACAGGTCAATCAGACAGGAACAGGCCACATCAGACAGGAACAGGTCACGTACAGAACAGGCCAGATCAGACAGGAGACAGGTCACTCAGACAGGAACAGGTCCAATCAGACAGGAACAGGTCACTCAGACAGGAACAGGCAATCAGACAGGACAGGTCACTAGACAGGACAGACAGGGAACAGGTCAGTCGACAGAAGGACAGCAGGACAGGTCACTCAGAGAGGAACAGGTCACTCAGACAGGAACAGGTCACTCAGACAGGGACAGGTCAGTCAGAGAGGGACAGGTCAAGTCAGAGAGGGACAGGTCAGTCAGAGAGGGACAGGTCAAGTCAGAGAGGGACAGGTCACTCCAGGAACGGTATCAGCAGGAACAGGCACAGACAGGACAGGTCAATCAGAAGGACAGGTCATCAGAGAGGGACAGGTCATCAGACGAGGGACAGGTCAATCAGAGAGACAGGTCAATCAGAGAGAGGAACAGGTCACTCAGACAGGACAGGCACTCAGACAGGAACAGGTCAATCAGACAGGGACAGGTCAATCAGACAGGACAGGTCAATCAGACAGGAGACAGGTCATCAGAGAGGACAGGTCAATCAGACAGGGACAGGTCATCAGACGAGGGACAGGTCAATCAGACAGGGACAGGTCAATCAGACGAGGAGACAGGTCAATCAGACAGGACAGGTCATCAGACAGGAACCGGTCACTCAGAGAGGACAGGTCACTCAGACAGGAGACAGGTCACTACAGCAGTAACGGAGACAGGTCAATCAGAAGGGACAGGTCAATCAGACAGGACAGGTCATCAGACAGGGACAGGTCAATCAGAGAGACAGGTCATCAGACAGGAACAGGTCACATCAGACAGGGACAGGTCACTCAGACAGGAACAGGTCAATCAGACAGGAGACAGGTCACTCAGACAGGCAACAGGTCACTCAGACAGGAACAGGCCAATCAGACAGGAACAGGTCAATCAGACAGGAACAGGTCAACTCAGAAGGAACAGGTCACTCAGACAGGAACAGGTCAATCAGACAGGGACAGGTCAATCAGAGAGGGACAGGTCACTCAGAGAGGGACAGGTCAATCAGACAGGAACAGGTCACTCAGAGAGGGACAGGTCAATCAGACAGGAACAGGTCAATCAGACAGGAACAGGTCACTCAGACAGGAACAGGTCACTCAGACAGGAACAGGTCACTCAGACAGGAACAGGTCAATCAGACAGGAACAGGTCACTCAGACAGGAACAGGTCAATCAGACAGGAACAGGTCAAGTCAGACAGGAACAGGTCAATCAGACAGGAACAGGTCACTCAGACAGGGACAGGTCACTCAGAGAGGGACAGGTCAATCAGACAGGAACAGGTCACTCAGACAGGAACAGGTCAATCAGACAGGAACAGGTCACTCAGACAGGAACAGGTCAATCAGACAGGAACAGGTCACTCAGACAGGAACAGGTCAATCAGACAGGAACAGGTCACTCAGACAGGAACAGGTCAATCAGACAGGAACAGGTCAATCAGACAGGAACAGGTCACTCAGACAGGAACAGGTCAATCAGACAGGAACAGGTCACTCAGACAGGAACAGGTCACTCAGACAGGAACAGGTCAATCAGACAGGAACAGGTCACTCAGACAGGAACAGGTCACTCAGACAGGAACAGGTCAACTCAGACAGTGAACAGGTCAGATCAGACAGGAACAGGTCAATCAGACAGGAGACAGGTCAATCAGACGAGGAGACAGGTCAATCAGAAGGAACAGGTCAATCAGACAGGAGACAGGTCAATCAGAAGGAGACAGGTCAATCAGACAGGAACAGGTCAATCAGAGAGGGACAGGTCACTCAGAGAGGGACAGGTCAATCACAAAGACAGGAACAGGTCACTCAGACAGGAACCGGTCATAGACAGGAACAGGTCATCAGACAGGGCATCAATCAGACAGGAACAGGTCAATCAGACAGGAACAGGTCACTAACAGGACAGGATCAGAGGGACAGGTCACTCAGACAGGAACAGGTCACTCAGCCCGCAGGTCAGAGAAGACAGGTCATCAGACCTAGGGACCAGGTCCACTCAGAGAGGGACCGGTTCACTCCGCCAGGACCCCGTTCACTCAGCCCGGACGTCCCTCAGCCAGGACCAGGTCCTCGACCGGCACAGGTTCACTCCGACCGGGAAACAGGTCCCTCCAGACCGGACAGGTCACTCAGCCAGGCACAGGTCAATCCGACCGGAACCAGGTCCCTCCGACAGGCACGGTCACTTCCGCCAGGGCCGGTCCTCCGCGAGGGACAGGCCAGACAGGGACCGGCATCGGCCGGCACAGGTCCCCTCAGACAGGCACCGGTCACTCAGGGGCCAGGGCAAACACGGTCCCCCGCCCGCACCGGTTCCATCAGAACCGGAACAGGTTTCAATCAGCCCGGGACACAGGTCATCGACGGAAACAGGTCACTCAGCCAGGCCAGGTCCCTCGCCAGAACAGGTTCACTCAGAGCGGGCCAGGTCATAGGCCCGGCACAGGTTTCCCCCGACCGGAAAACGGTCCTAGACCCGGACAGTCACTCAGGAAGGACCCCGGTCCACTAGAACAGAACCGGTAATCAGCCGGAACCGTTCCCTTCCGACCAGGCAAGGTCCCCTCAGACAGGAAAAGTTCACTCATACAGTGCAAGGTTCAATCGAACGGAACGGTTCCAATCAGCCAGGGGACAGGTTCACTCAGAGCACAGGGCACCCGGTAAGGAGGGTCTGAATGTGGGCAGGTTTCGGGGGACACCAGAGACTCTCGGGTCAGAGATGTTAAGACATTAACTCTTGGAAAAGAGATCAAAAAAAGGCACAAGCTGCAGGGGCCTCTAGTGTAAAGCCTCCTGCAAGCAACACTAGGGTGTGTGCTTGGTGTGTTTCCACATCCCATCCATAAACCCACTCAGAGGCTTGAGGCAGGACGATCCTTCCAGAGGGCCACGGCCTGCCAGAAACCACACTGTTTCTTTTTTTCTGTTTTTTGTGAACTGAAAAAGCCCCAGCCTGGGCAAGATACAAAAACGCTGTTAAAAAAAAACAAAAAAGATTGAAAAACCGAAGTTATGTGTTATCTTTTGCTAAAATTCAGATTTTTTTTTAAAAAATTTTTTTTTTTTTTCTTTAGTTATTTCCGTATGTGTATGAATGTATTGTTTGCATGCAAGTCTGTGCACCCGTGACGTGCAATGCCGCGGAGGTCAGAAGAGGGCGTCGGACTCCCCTGGAACTGGAGTTCTCCTGGAATTGGAGTTTCAGACGGTTTTTGGCCGCCATGTGGGTGCTGGGGATCGAACCCGGGTCCTCTGCAAGAGCGGTCGGTGCTCTTAACCGCTAGGCCATCGCTCCAGCCCAAAATTCAGATTTTTTTTCAATATTTTATTTTTATTTTATGTGTATGAGTGTATTGACTGGATCTGTGTTGTGCAGTGCCCACAGAGATCAGAAGAGGGTGTCAGATCCCCTGGAACTGGAGTTACAAACAGTTGTTAGCAGCCATGTGAGTGCTGGGAATTGAACTCAGGTCTTCTGCAGGAGCAGCCAGAGCTCTTAGCTGCTGAGCCATCTCTCCAGCCCCCTAAAACTCAGATTCTGAAACCAACTGCGATCTCACTTTTGAGGCTGAGAAACTGATGACCACCAGATGTAATGATACACTAGCCCAGTATGTTGGCACAGGCTGTAATCCCAGCACTTGGGAGGCAGAGACAGGCAGATCTCTGTGAGATGGAGGCCAGCCTGGTCTACATAGTGAGCTTCAGGCCATCTGGATTACAGGGAGACTGTATCGAGAAGAAAAGAAATCAAAACAGAATGAAAAACATCCCTGTCCATATGCACACTTATATGTCAGGATGAAATGTCCCAGAGGGAACAGGAAGGGGCAGTCAGAAGCCCAGATGGGAAACACTGACCCCTGCCAGCTCCAATGGTCAAGCACAGACAGTAAGGTGCTGGCCCTGCTGCTTCCATTCGTAAAACCACTTCACAGCCGGGCGTGGTGGCACACGCCTTTAATCCTAGCACTCAGGAGGCAGAGGCAGGTGGATCTCTGTGAGTTCAAGGGCAGCCTGGTCTACAAAGTGAGTTCCAGTCCAGCTGGGGCTACAGGGAGACCCTGTCACAAAAATACTACAAAAAAAAAAAAAATTCACTTCACAAAAGAAATTTTAAAAATCATGTGATCCGTGGGGCATGGTGGTGAGCTCCTTTAATCCCAGCACTTGGGAGGCAGAAGCAGGCAATCTCTGTGAATTCTAGGCCAGCCTGGTCTACATAGGAGTTCCAGGCCAGCTGAAGTTACAGGGACAGCCTGTCTTTAAAAAAAAAAAAATAGAGGGCTGGAGAGATGGCCTAGTGGTTAAGAGCAATGACTGCTCTTGCAGAGGAACTGGGTTCGATCCCCAGCACCCACATGGCGGCTGAGAACCGTCTGTAACTCCAATTCCAGGGGAATCCGACACCCTCTTCTGACCTCTGCAGCATTGCACGACACGGGTGCACAGACCTACATGCAGACAGTACACTCATACACATAAAAAAAAAAGATGTTACATTTTCTACAATAGCAATTCACAAAACTTCTTAAAAAATTAAATAGAAACATTTTATCAGCCCAGCTATATCAAAGTGGCTTGATTCATAAAGAATAGATCAGCAGCTTTACAGACAGAGAGCCCTGCTCGGTGTCCCACACCTTTAATCCAGTGCTGGGGACGCAGAGGTGGGCAGGTCTCTGAGTCTAGCTAGTACAATATAGTAAGACCCTGCCCAAAACAAAACAAAACAAAAGAAAACAAAACAAAACAGAACAGAACAAGCTGGGTGTGGTTGTCCACACCTTTAATCCCTACACTCAAGAAGGAGGCAGCTGGATCTCTCTCTGAGATCAAGTCCAGCCTGGTCTACATACCTAGTTCCAGGCTAGCTGGGGCTACAGAAAGACCCTCTTCCAAAAACACCAAAAAAAAAAAAAATCTTTAGACAAAAATTCAAAAGTCACAAAATGTTGCTAAGACCACCTAAGTCTTAAGAGTTAAGGCTTTTACATCTTTTTTGTACCCTTATTTAAGTTCTTCCACAAGCTACCAGGAGGTTTTGTACTTGGCCCCCTGCTGTGCTTTCCAGCCCTTGGCAGCAATGTTCCAGGCATAGACCTACAGGCTGCAGTGGTAAATGGAGAGAACCGTGACATCCAGAGACAACTGGGAGTCAGGCCTAATAGGGTTGATGAGGTAACTGCACAGCATTAGACACCACAGGGGGAAGGGGGCCAGGATTCCAGAGCAGAGGTTATTTGTAGCAAATACTTCTGAGATGCAACAGATAGGTGAGGAAGTGAACCCACCTTGCAGGGGGCAATACCACGGATACAGTTTGAGGGTCCTTGGGTGGGGGAACACCACAGCAACTGGCTATGAAATTTCAGGGTGAATGGAGAACCCTCCTGTCCTAAACCATTAACCCCACCCAATAGTGCAAAAAACGCAAGAGAAACGGTGACATTCCTGACCTAGGCACCCAGACACCAACTTCCCACATGGTTTTTGTTTGTTTTTTGTTTTTGTTTTTGTTTTTGCACATGTAACAGCACTTGTAACAGACATCAGGGCCCGCTACAGCTCTATTTTTAAAGTTAATTTGCTATTTTCTTAGTATTAAGATTGGACATAGCAAAACTACTTGTAACTTCTAGAATTCAGATCATGTCTTTCTATTATTCTGAATTTGGAAATCTGACAGTCTACTAAAAAAAAATCCTTTGAAACAAAATTAAAAGCCTTGGTGTGTTGTATAAAATGGAACTGCACCCCAGCCTGGTAATTACAGCATGCTAGCCCACCTGAAACTTGAGCTCATTCCCGGCCTGCCATTAGCAAAGAATTATCCTACAGGCTTTTCCTGTCACCCAAAGGTTTCTGGTTAGAGGGGACTGTCTCTCCCTCAGGCCACAATGCAGGGGCCCACGCACCAGCAGCCATCTTCAAAGCTGGCAGTGTCCAAAATGAACCGGTTGATCCAAAGGGCTATACAGCATTTTTACAAAAGACAACAGCCGACAACATCCCCATTTATTACACACAGTGAACTCTTATTTCCATAGGTGTGTGGGAACCAGCCGGACCAATCCAGACCGAACAGGTACTACCTTCCAATGGTGGGTCAAGGTCAAAGGGACTGAAAGGCACTTCTCTAGGGAGAGCTCAAACAGGTTGCCCTAGGGCTTGTTGGCTCCCGGATGTTAACGGAGCTCCCAACCTCCCTGAGCCCCCCCCAACCCCCCCACGACCGTCTTCAAAATAAAGAAGACACATCACCAATTCAGCAGCCTGAATGGACCAACAGCAAAGCGTTGAGGAAGGCTTGGCTCCCTCCCCACCGAAGTCACTAGAAGCTGACACTCTGAGAAAATGGACAGCCTCTGAGCTAAGGTTTGCTGGGTTTCCCCACTGTGCTGAGCTGGAAGGTTCTCCGGCTGGCAGGGAGTCGGCCGCGTCCACTTAAACAGGGGCTCTCCAGAGGCCAACATCTGCCCCCCAGGACCGGGGCACCTCCCAGATGCAGGGCTAAACTGATCTTCAAATTGATGAAAGCCCAGTAAAGGGCTTAGAAGTTGGCCAGCCAGCCTTCCAGGAGCCCGAATGACATCAGGCAGAGAAAGGGAAGACACTCAGTGCGCATTAGGCTCAGAGCTCTCTCCAAGAAGGAGCAGCCAGCACCGGGGGACCCAGGCTCGCCGAGCCTTCCGCCCCCATAGTGGGCAGGTCTGGGGAGGCCCTGTGCCGCAGCCTCCCGCCCCAGGCCAGGTGGGCAGCAGGGCCGGCCCGCGGGCGCCAAGGGAAGCCAGGCGGACAAAGGGGGGCAGGCAGAGCCCGGGCAGACGGTGGGGCAGCCGGGAAATTTAGGAGCCACGTGCCTGGCGGGAGAAGGCGAAAAAGCCTCTAACACTTCACCGCTCCCAGCCCGGCCTGCCGACCGCCCTCCGCTCTGCACTAGAAGCGGGTGGGAAAACGTGTTCGTGCTTTAAGTTTTTTGGAACTTTTCCAAAGAACAGAGGATCGCGGGCAGGCAGGGTGCTCCCGGGCACCCGCGCCCACCTCTCCCCGAAACCCGCCAGGGGCGACCCGCTCCGGGATGCCGAGGGCGGCGTGCCCGCGTCCCCGCCGGCCCGCGCCCGCCGCCCCCGCCCGAGGCCCCGCGCGATCAGCGTATCCACTTTCCGCGGGAGCCGGAGGAGCGCTGCGGCCCGCCGCCCGCCGCGGCCCGCCCGCCCCGCCCGGCCGCGAACCGCCTCGGGCGCAGCGCGAGGCTCCGCACGGACTCACCGGGGCCGCCTGCTGCGTACATGGTGGCACCGCCGAGGTCCCGGCCGAGCTCGGCTGCGCGCCACGGGCCCCGACGCCGCGAGCCGCGAGGAGCCGCCGGCCGCTCGATCCGCCCCGGCGCGGCCGCCTCGCCAAACAGGTTTACCCGACGCGGCCGGGGCGGCGGGCGGAGGCGGCGGCGCGAGCGGAGGGGGAGGGGAGCGGGAGGAGGGGGGAGGAGGAGGAGGAGGGGCGAGAGGGACGGCGAGGGAGGGGACAACGGGGAGGAGGGGACGGGAGGAGGGAGGAGACAGCGGGGAGGGGATAACGCAGCGGTGAGGGGTGAGGAGGTGAGTTGAAGGGAGGGGAGGGGAGGGAGGGGAGGAGGAAGGATGCCGAAGGGAGCAGTGGAATGGGAGTAGGGGCCACGAAATTGGAGTAGTTTAGTGGAAGGGGAGAGGGGGACCTGAAGGAATTATGTTGCTAGGGCAGGGGGGACCTAGTGCGCTAGTGAGGTGATGTGGGGGAAGGGGGGATCAACCTGGATTAGTCGGTTCGGGGATATGTCAAGGACGGTTGCCCGTTGTTCAGCCGCTCGGTCTTGGAGATTTCCTCTTCTGATTTTAGGTTCCGGCTTGCCCTTTTCCCGTACGGCGTGGGTTTTTCCGGCATCTTGTTATTTTCTGGGTGGCGTCTTGCTGGCTGGGCTTATGCGCAACTCAGGACATCTTGACGGGGGCGAGCTGGGTCGGAAGAAGGTTTGGGCGGGTATTCGGGCTAGGTCGCTGCTTGCGTTGTGGCGTACGTATAGTCCGGCCGCCCAGTCTTCTGACTTCCAAGGCCCATGGGAGATAGAAGAAAATAGGGTACGCCCGCGCATAGTGTTCCCATCGATTGCTGGGAAACCGAATAAGAATCCGGCCGGGGCTATACGACATATTCTGCAGTACGCCAGCGGCTTGCTGATATTCCTTTTCCTTTCCCTGCTTCGTCGCAATTCTACCGCTCTTCTCGCTTATCTGTCCCCTCCCATCTCTGCTACCACCCCCCCGCCCCGCTCCTCCACTCTCGCGGCTGCTTATCCCCTGCTCGCCCACCCGCCACAGCACCTCGGCCTGGCTCTTTAAGTTATTAACGAAACACAAATGTCGGGAAGCTAGCTCCCACCCACAGCTGTGAACTTGAAACAAGTACTCCCTGGGCGCATGACCACACAACCGCACCGTGGCTCGCCGGCGCGGCCGTGGAACATAGATACTGAATAAAAGCCCTAAAAAGTCATCCAGTGTAAAGAAAAATTTGCGCAGCCGTCATGGATCAAAAAATTCTCCCGCTTAAAGAGATGAGAACCCCCAGTTTCTGCGCTGGGGCTTCAGGGTCCGACGTGTTCGTGCATGGCGGTACTATGTTTGGTCCTGGGTGCTGGCGTGTCGCCCCCCGGTCCTGCTGTACCACTGTTATCCTGGACCTTTCTTGTACTGCAGAAGCGGCAGTGGGTGGGCAGGCCGTTGTGTGGCGTCTAGCAAGTCCCTGAGGGCCTGGCCGAAGGATAGACAGAGCCTGCTTGCAAGGACCCCCGCATCTGGAAGCGGTCCCTTGTTAGAGCAAGAAGAAAACCATCTCTCCTTCCAACAAACATCAAAAGGACAGAGGAACTGGCTAAGGCCGAGCAAGCTATCGTCCTAGCGACTCAGAATGCTAAGGGGGTTGGATGGTGAGCTGTAACCAGCCTGGGCTACAAAAAAGGACGTGTTCTTCACCAAGTGGATGACATAAATGGGTCATCATTCTGGTCCTAACAGCCCACACCTGTAGTCTTCGTTACTCTGGGGATGGAGGCTGGGTCTCTTAAACTCAGGAGTTCAAAACCAGCCTGGCCAACATAGCAATGATCTTGATCTTGAATTTTTAAAGGGGCGGGGGTGATAGAAGGGAGCTGGGGGCGCAGCTCAGCAGTAGAGTCCTATCCCATCTAGCTTGAACAAGACCCTAGATATTCTCCCTCCCAGCAACCGGGGCAAGCAAGAAAAAACAAAAAACATAGTCATGAAATCTGTTTCTGAGGGCTGGACCTGAAGCTCAGTAGAGTGACTTGCCTAGCAAATTCAAGAGCACCACCTAAACTGGGGAATGGCTGCCACGTCCTGTAATCCCAGAATTAGGAGGTGGAGACAGGGTTCAGGCCACCTGGGTATACATGAAACCCTGGTCCGAAAAAAATTAATAGTCATGAAGTTGGTTTCTGAGCAACAAGAAGCCTGTGCAGCGCCGGGCACACCTGCTCAGCACAGCATGAATGGGCAGCACTGGTCCCCCGCAGACTGGACGAGAAACGGTGTCTGTAGAGTGGGATCGCGCGGCTGAGAGCGGCAGTGTGGAACGGGTCCTCAGCTAGCAAGCCTGGCAAGTGTGACCTCATTTGTACAATTTCTAACAGCCAGGTATTGGAGTCTTTTGCCACTCGTAATCACAGCCGTTCGGAGATCCCTGTCCCAGGGGAAAGAAGAAGAGAGGTAGGGAGGGAAGGAAGGGACGTTTTCACGAACATGCAAAGTTAACCGAGGATGCTTTAAGTGGTACACCCTTCAGAAAGCAAGGTGGAGTCACTGTAAAGTTTCAGGCCAAGCAAGCATGGCTCTATGGAGGCAAGGGCCCTTGGGCATCCGTAGGCACCAATGTCCCCCTGTTCGAAGAGCGAAAGCCGCGGGCCCCTTAACTGCACCATGACGTATCTTGGGTCCCCTTGTTTTTGGCAACTTTGCTTGCCATACACTGGAAGAAATTCCCCAACCTGTAAACCTTGCTGGCCCGGCCTTCTGCGCTCCCCGTGGACGGCGGCTTTGTCGGGCAGGTGGACCTGGGTCCCATTTCCATCCCAGGCCTGCAGATCTGCCTGGAAGTTACAACCCTGTGTGGGCAACTTTGTTGCCAGGCAGGATCTCCTAAATGCGATTGTGTATCTGCTGAGACCCAACACTCCCCTCTGTTGGTGAGAGGATGCCATGGCAGCTTGTCGCTCTCTTCCCAAGCCCTAGAGCCCCCAAAGTACAGGGCTCCAGCCCTCTCACTCAACACACCGTTTTCCTTCTATAGGGTGCCAGCCCTGACCTGGTACTCCATCCGAGGATCTGCAGGCCTATAGCCCAGACCAAGGCCTCCATCCATCCCTCCCTCACTCCACCCATGCACTTCTCAGGCCACCTGCCTGCCCTGCCAACCAGGTGCTTTCCGGCTCCCCATGCACCAGGACACCCTCCCACTGCCTGCTCCGTCCCCTGCAAGCTGGGACTTCCATTTGCCCTGGAACAGAGTCCTCTCCACTCACAACTCAAACCCTGGCACTTGGCACTTTGTCCTGTCCTGGAGGCCACTCTGGCCTTGCGGGCCACCCTCCTCCCTCTCTGTGTTGGGGAATTCTGATGCTTGAATGCTGCTGTGGGCTTGGGCACAGGCTTGGATGGTGAGGTGGGGTAGTCATAGCTTAGTACCCAGGTTATACCCAGTTTTGAGCAACAGTTGCCCAGGAAAGAGAAAGCAGAGCCACAGAAATGCGGGAAAAGTGAGCCTGTGGCATCAGGGCCTGAAGGTGTTCCACATCAGGAGAGCTTAGCTGCTTCGAGGCTAAAATGTGTAGCCGGGTGTGTTTGTACACTTGTTATCCCAGCAACCAGAAGGCGCAAGGAAGGAAAAAGTGCTTAATGCCCAGCATGGGCAAGACCCTGACTCAAAAACAAAACTGCCATGCATGATGACGCACACCTTTAATACTGGCGTATTGGGAGAGCAGGCCGGCAGGATCTGTGAGTTCAAGGACCAGCCTGGTCTACAATCAAGTTCCAAGGCCAGCTGGGGCTGCGGGAGACCACCCTTGTCGACAAACAGACTACAAAATGAGCAAACTAAAAGCTAAAATATGGGCACTGAATAATTCAGTTGGTTTGCAAGCATTACTAAGAAATAGGGAATTGGTGGGCTGGAGATATGGCTGTGGTTAAGAGAGCCTACTGTTCTTGCAGAGACCCAGTTCAATCCCCAGTGCCGCCCGCCTCACATGGCCGTCTGAGAACCGTCTTTAATCTCCATACACAGTGGGGAATCCGATGCCACTCTTTCTGACCGTCCGAAGGCTTGCACAACGCATGGGTGCACAACCTAACATGCACATTCATACGACACAACACCAAAAAATAAATAATGGACTGAGAGATAGCCTAGCGGTAAGAGCACCCGACTGCTCTTGCGAGAGGACCTGGGTTCAATCCCCACACCCACATGGCGGCTGAGATCCGTCTGTAACTCCAAGTCCAGGGGAATTGGAGGGAGAACTCCAGTTCCATGTGATCCAACAACGCACCCTTCTTCTGACCTCCGCGAGCATTGCACAACAACGGTGCACAAACCTGCATGGCAGACAGTACATTCAGTCACATAGAAATAAAGTTTAAAAATAAGAAATAAAATAAAGAATAGTGGATTAGCAGGGCGGGATGGTAGCACAGCCTTTATCCCAGCAAGGCAGGGCAGCTTCTTGATTCAGTTCAAGAAGGCCCTCCCTGGTCTACATAGTGAGCTCTTAGGGCTAACTGGTAATAAGGGAGAACCTGTCCTCAAAGAAAGGCAAAGAAAAGAACAATAGTGGGTCACACACACAGCACTACAGGACATTGACTACAGGACAAAAACAGACTTTTCTAAACATTGTTCTTTTTTTTTCTTTTATTTTTTTTTTTCTTGATTTTTTTTTTCCCTGTAGTCCCAGCTAGCATGAAACTCACGATGTAGACCAGTTGACCTAGAATGGTGTCGTTAATTCATTTTCTGTTGCATGTAACTGAACACCACAGCCTGAGTGCTTTAGAAAAAGTGAGAGACTGGTACATCTCAGGGTCACGGAGGACTCAGCCCCGGGACACAGCAGGCAGTGTGCCGCCTATCTCCAGTCCATGTGTCAAGAGAGCCCCTCTCACCCCAAGATGACACTAGAGCTCTCTGTGGCCCCTCCAGCTTTCATACACTCATAAGATCTTTAGAATAATAGCATGCTTCCCACCTGTAACCCCAGCAACCAGGGAGGGGCCACGACTTCCAACCCCCCCCTTTTTACCTGGGCTACAACAGTGAATCTGAGGCTGCCTTTTCTACATATTGAAAAGCCTGTCTCAAAAAAAAAACCACACATTGTTTTTCTGAAAGAAAGAGGCTCAAGAGCATGGGTGTGTTTGGCACATGTTCCCATAGTGGGAACAGAATTCACCTGGAAGCAGTGCACACACAGTGACCCCAGTGGGGGGTGGGAAAGCCCTAGTTTTGGGATAAATGCGCTCGCCCTGTCATCCTCTACCTACCCCAAAATGTCCACGGAGCCCCAAGGAAACAGGTGATCAGGCCCTGTCTACCTCCCATGAAAAAAGCTGAACTCACTGGGGCCTGAGGGGGTCCCCATACCTTCAGCAAATAGAAGGGTATCCCATTTCTGACCAACAGTACAGAGAGACTAGTGTCCAGCGCCAGAATGTGCCCTTTCCTGCTTGTGAGAAGGAGAGGGTACATGAAGGACAGACCCAGGAAGAAACAGGAACACTACTGGGAAATCACTCACCGCCAAGAGGCAGGCTTACAGTTTCCATAGAAAAAAAAGGTATTTTTTTTTTCATTTTCATATTTATTTCTTGATATGTATGAAGTACTGTCTGCAGCAGTCTCGTGCACCCAAAAATGTCGTGCAATGCCGCAGAAGGTCAGAAGGGGGTCTAGGATTCCCCTGGAACTGAGTTTTCCTGGAATTGGAGTTCTGGAGTTGGAGTTTCAGACCGTTCTCTGCCACCATGTGGGTGCTGGATCAAACCCGGTTCATTGAAGAGCAGATCGGTGCTCTTACCCTAGAGCCACATTTCAGCCCCATAGAAAAAGTTTTAAGGACTCCAAGTACCAAACACGGAGTGGCACAGATGTGATACTCTGTGTGTGGTGTGTGTTGCATGCGTGTGCATTCTCCCAACAAGAAGGATAATCCAGATAGTGGGTTTAAATAATATATCATGGTTGGAGAGATGGCTAGGCTATTGGAGAGCACCGGCTGCTCTTGCAAGGACCTGGGTTCGATCTCCGCACCCACATGGCAGCTTAAGAAACGCCTGTAACTCCAATCTCCAGGAGAACTCCAGCTCGCAGGGGAAGCAGACACCCTCTTCTGACCATCCGCGGCAATTGAACACACGGGTGCACAACCTACATGCAGACAGTAACACATACACATAACATTTAAAAATACAAAACCAGTACCTAAAAAATAGACAAAAAACAACCTTGAATGAGATACTTCAGAAAAAGACACTGGCCAGTGAGCATGTGAACAGGACTCTGGACTTGCTGGTGACACACTGCCACAGACCCTGGGCTCATAAGATGGTGAAAGGGAAGGCCTTGGGGCGCACCCCATCCTGACGCTACAGCACTGTGACGAATGTTTCAGACCTAGAGTGGCTTCTCCTTCACTTGCTCCAACTCTGCCACTGTCAACCCTGGCCACCCCATCCCTCCCTGTGCCCCCCCATCTGCCCGGTCAACCCTGGCCACCTCCTCCTGTGCCCCCCCATCTCCCACCGTCAACCCTGACCCCCTCCTCCTGTGGGCCCCCCATCATCCCCCACTGTCAACTCTGACCACCTCCTCCTGTGCCCCCCCATCTCCTACTGTCAACCCTGACCACCTCCTCCTGTGCCCCCCCCATCTGCCACTGTCAACCCTGACCACCTCCTCCTGTGCCCCCCCATCTGCCACTGTCAACCCTGGCCACCTCCTCCTGTGCCCCCCCATCTGCCACTGTCAACTCTGACCACCTCCTCCTGTGCCCCCCCATCTGCCACTGTTAACCCTGACCACCTCCCCCTGTGCCCCCCAGGTCTCCCACCGTCAACCCTGACAACATCCGCCTGTGGACCCCCATCTCCACGACTGTCAACCCATGACCACCAGCCGCCTGTGCCCCCCAATCTCCCACTGGAACCCTGACTCCTCCTGTGCCGCCCCATACATCCCACTGTCCACCCTGACCACCTCCTCCTGTGCACCCCCATCTGCCACTGTCAACCCTGACCACCTCCTGTGCCCCCCAGGTCTCCCACCGTCAACCCTGACCACCTCCTCCCTGGGCCCCCTCCATCTCCCACCGTACCCTGACACACCCCCCTCCTTCTCCTGTGTCCCCCACTCCCACCGTTTAACCCTGACGAAAACCACCTCCTCCTGTGCCCCCCATCTCCCACTGTCAACCCTGACCACCTCCTCCTGTGCCCCCCATCTCCCACTGTCAACCCTGGCCACCTCCTCCTGTGCCCCCCCATCTGCCACTGTCAACCCTGGCCACCTCCTCCTGTGACCCCCCATCTGCCACTGTCAACCCTGGCCACCTCCTCCTGTGCCCCCCCCATCTGCCACTGTCAACCCTGACCACCTCCTCCTGTGTGGTGGCTCCCCCCCATCTGCCCCCGTCAACTCTGACACCTCCGCCTGTGCCCCCCGATCTCCTACATGTCAAAGACGCTGGCCACCTCCTCCTGTGCACCCCCATCTGCCACTGTCAACCCTGGCCACCTCGTCCTGTGCCCCCCCATCTGCCACTGTCCACCCTGCCACCTCCTCCTTGGCCCCCCCTCTGCCCCTGTCAACCCTGAACCACTCCTCCTTTGCCCCCGCTACTGTGCCCCCCCCCCATCTGCCACTTGTCAGCCCTGACCACCTCCTCCTGTTCCCCCCCTCTCCCACTGTCAACCCTGACCACCTCCTCCTTGCCCTCCCAGCTCCCCTATCAACCCTGGACCACCTCCTCCTTTGCCTATGCCACCCCCCACCCCCGTCTCCCACCTGTCCCAACCCTGACCACCTCCTCCTGTGCCCCCCCCAGGTCCTACCACTGTCAAGCCCCCGGCCATCTCCTACCTGGTGCCCTCCCATGTCTCCCACTGTCAAGGCCCTGCCCTTTCCGTCGCGGTGCCACCCCCAGCCCTTCGCCCACGTCAACCTGAACCGACCTCGCTTCGTGCCCCCGCCTAACACCCATCCCTTCCCCCTCCACCGCCCTGGCAAAATGCTGGAAATCAGTCGAGAACAAGTGAGCAACTCCCTCTCCAGGCTTCTCCAGGCTCTACCTTTCCCAAGGGCATTTTTCTTTTTAAATGTATTTATATGTATCATTGTATTTCTGCTTTATATAAATTCATCCATGTCCTTAAATTCCTACGATGTCAGAATAGTGTTGTTTTATTCTTGCCGAAACTGGATTTACAGGTCGGTGGTTGGACACTCCCAACGTGGGTGCTGGTAATTGAACTTGGGTCCTGTACAAGAGCAAGCACAGTGCATCTTAAATTCTGAGATCATCTCATTAGCTCCAACATTTTTTTATTTTTATCTTTTGGTCTTTCTTGAACTCACTATGTAGACCAAACTGCATGAGTGCTAGAGATTAAAGATGTGCACGAGATACATGTAAGTGTAACCCTTATCGCAAGTGCCCTCAGACAGTCAGAGAAGAGGGTATCATTCCCCTGGAACTGGATTTATAGATGGTTTGGTTAAGCCCCCTGTGGGTACCAGGTCGTTGGCAAGCGAGGCAGCCCATGCTCTCAGCTCAGTCCCTTATGTGGTGTGTTGAAACCGGCTCCTGGTAGCCTATTGGGCTGGAATTCAATTATGTAGACCAAGCTGGCCGTGAAGAACCCAGAGATCTGCCTGCCTCTAGCCTCCAAGTGCTGGTGCTAAAGGCGTGCACCTGGCCCTTTTCTTGATTGTTTCTTTCACCAAACAGAAGGGCACAGGAGTAGGGCCACAAACAGAATCGCTTCTCCTTCCCAGCCACAGGCTTGCTCTGCCAAAATGAGCCGGCAGGCCTATGCTGCTTCTGTAGCTCAGGCACCTGTTCTAAGGCACTGACCAAGGACCCCATGCTCATCTCACAGGTGGGAACTGCGGCAGCAGACCCCCACAAAGGAGCCCAGCTGCTTGCTCTACCTGTTGGCATTTCCCAGGAGGCGCCTGGGGCTGGTCTCTGGGCTGCTCCTAGGTCTGGGTCTGAGAGAGCTGGAAACCACTTGGAACACTTCTCATAAACTCCCAAATGAGCTGACATATTTACCCCCTACACATTAAGTTTACACCTAAAATACTACACAACTTTAAACAGATACAAAAGGCAGCTTCTCGTATTTGTAAATATTGACACTTAGATGTTAAACTGTCATCACCATAAAGACGTGGCCAGATGGGACCTAACCACAGGGGTTACACCTCACAGAGGCTCCCAGGAGCAGCTTTAGATGGAAGTGCAGGGTACACAGAGCCTCCACTCGCAGGACTGCAGGTCCATCTTCATTCTCCAGAGAGATTTAGCCACAGGTCATATTTTCATCCTTAAAAGTCTCAGTGATCAGTCTACATCCTTCTCTTACACAAACTTGTTCTTTAAAGATAAGTGGGTGAACTGCAGTCACACCCACTTTATTTTTTTAATTTTTATATTCTTTTGTATGTGTATATGAATGTAACTGTCTGCGTGTAAGGTCTGTGCATCCGTGTCTTGAAATGCCGCGTATTCAGAAGAGGTCCTCAGTTTCCCTGGAACTGGAGTTCTCCGGAATCGGAGTTACAAACAGTTCTTAGCCTCCATGTTGGGTGCTGGGGACCGAACCCGGTCCTCTGCAAAAAAGAGTCGTGCTCTTAACCGCTAGGCATATCTCATCCAGCCACGACACAATTGTTTCTTATGGCCAGGCTAGCTAGTAATATGTAGCCACTCTCTCTCAAAAGCAAAACAAAAACAAACATACATCAAGGTGGCTCAGCAGAGGAAAGCTGCAACGTCCCCCTTTCCACCGAGTGTTCAACCACACAAGGAAGGAAAGAATTGACTTTTACAAGTTTTCCTCCAACCTACACTTATGTCCCATGGAAAACATGGGAAATTACATGTAACAACAGAACAAAATAAAGTAAAAATGCATAATAAAATATATTTGATTTATAAAACATACAGAGTTAAATGGGGCTGGAGAAATGCCTCTGAACCCCAGAGAGTATCCTCAATGTACATACCCACAACAGACACATAATTAAAACATAAAATCCATTTTTATTTTTAAGACAAGGGTCTCCCTGTAAGCCCAGCTGGCCTAGAACTTTTTTTTTTTTTTTTTTTTTTTTTTTTTTTTTTTTTTTTTTTTTTTTTTTTTTTTTTTTTTGGTGCTGGGATTAAAGGCTGACTAAATGCAAATGTTACAGTATTTGGATACAGATGACCCAGTCAGCTCTGTACTGAGAGATGTCAGGACATCAGTGAAGCATAGTCCAGCGGTCTGTGCGGGAGTGTCCAGGCCACTCACAGCTGTATCCAGACTGTGAAGGACTGTTGGGGATGGGGCAGGCGTGGTGGGGTCTGGCTGAGGAGTCCGCTCACTGGGGGTGCCCCCGATGACTGCATCTTGCTGGCCGCTTTCCATCTGCCATGAAGATGGACAGCCTCCACTTCCACTCCGGCCACCAAGCCGTGCTGTCCAAGGATGGAGCCAAGTACCATGGACCAAGGTCCCCTCACCCCCAGTCATGAGCTGAAAGCGAGCTCCTCTTCCTTGATTCCTCAGGAATTTTGTCAGTAATGGACTGCTTTGAGAATCTGAAGAAGTCAGCCATTTTGGGTTGGATCATTCTGTTCTGATTTTTTTTCCGAGTGACTGGGGATGAAGCCTGGGACACACCAGCTCAGTGCACTCAGTGCCCTGAGGCCCTAGCCCTGGAAGCATCTCTCAAAAGAAGAACAGGCCTTTCTTCTCCATGAATTGCGGCATCCAAGGAAAGCCAGGCAGTTTGCTGCTGGCCACAGGCATGAGGGCGCTCTCCTATTCTCTTGCCCATTTTTCATTTTCTTTTTTTCCTTCCTGATACAGATCAGGTACCTAGCAGCATTGCTGGGTCCGTGGTGGTTTCCGGGGGGAGGGGAGGACCAGAGCTAAAAATGGTCAATAGCTGAGCTTGATGCCAAAATGGTTCGTAGCTGCTTTTATACCAAATTGTGACGGGAGCTGGCTTGATACCAAATGGTCGGAGCTGGCTTGATACCAAATGGAGCTGGCTTGATACCAAATGGAGCTGGCTTGATACCAAATGGAGCTGGCTTGATACCAAATGGAGCTGGCTTGATACCAAATGGAGCTGGCTTGATACCAAATGGAGCTGGCTTGATACCAAATGGTCAGAGCTGGCTTGATACCAAATGGTCGGAGCTCGCTTTATACCAAATGGTCGGAGCTGGCTTGATACCAAATGGTCAGAGCTGGCTTGATACCAAATGGTCGGAGCTCGCTTTATACCAAATGGTCGGAGCTGGCTTTATTTATTTTTTTTTTTGTTACCAACTATTTTTTATTAATTTTATTTATTTCCATATGTGTGGCATGTCTGTCTGCATGTCGGTTGGTGCCCCTGTGTCCGTGCAGTGCCGCAGAGGTCAAGAAG
Source organism: Rhizomys pruinosus (assembly GCA_009823505.1). NCBI lineage: Eukaryota > Metazoa > Chordata > Mammalia > Rodentia > Spalacidae > Rhizomys > Rhizomys pruinosus. Next base: position 77,634 of record VZQC01007611.1, read on the forward strand.
AGGGTGTCTCTCGTTTGCCCCTGGACAGGGAGTTCTCCTGGATATGAGTTTTCATCCGCGGTTTACATTTTCGGACTCTCGGGCGCCATGTGGGTGCGGGGATCGAACACGGGTCCTCTGCAGGCCGGTCGGTGCTCTTAACCGCTAGGCCATCTCACCACCCGGATCTGGCTTTATACCAATGGTGGGGTAAGGAGGTTAGAGAAGGCTGGCTTGATACCGAATGGTCGGAGCTGGCTTGATACCGAATGGTCGGAGCTGGCTTGATACCAAATGGTCGGAGCTGGCTTGATACCAAATGGGCGGAGCTGGCTTGATACCAAATGGGCGGAGCTGGCTTGATACCAAATGGGCGGAGCTGGCTTGATACCAAATGGAGCTGGCTCGATACCAAATGGAGCTGGCTTGATACCAAATGGTCGGAGCTGGCTTGATGCCAAATGGTCGGAGCTGGCTTGATACCGAATGGTCGGAGCTGGCTTGATACCAAATGGAGCTGGCTTGATACCAAATGGAGCTGGCTTGATACCAAATGGTCGGAGCTCGCTTTATACCAAATGGTCGGAGCTGGCTTGATACCGAATGGTCGGAGCTGGCTTGATACCGAATGGTCGGAGCTGGCTTGATACCGAATGGTCGGAGCTGGCTTGATGCCAAATGGTCGGAGCTGGCTTGATACCAAATGGTCGGAGCTCGCTTGATACCAAATGGTCGGAGCTGGCTTGATACCGAATGGTCGGAGCTGGCTTGATACCGAATGGTCGGAGCTGGCTTGATACCGAATGGTCGGAGCTGGCTTGATACCGAATGGTCGGAGCTGGCTTGATACCGAATGGTCGGAGCTGGCTTGATACCGAATGGTCGGAGCTGGCTTGATACCGAATGGTCGGAGCTGGCTTGATACCGAATGGTCGGAGCTGGCTTGATACCGAATGGTCGGAGCTGGCTTGATACCGAATGGTCGGAGCTGGCTTGATACCGAATGGTCGGAGCTGGCTTGATGCCAAATGGTCGGAGCTCGCTTGATACCTAACGGGGCCATGGCCCTGCTAGGGGGGCGCACAGCACCTGCCAGCAGCTGCTGTAAAGAGCTGGCCTCCAGCATACGAGACCAGCCGGCTACTTTCCTAGCCACAGCCTGGGTGGTAATTCCATCTCAGGCCCTTAGCTTGGACCCACAAGACACATGTCCCACTCCCCCCTTTGGCTGTGCTTTTTCCACCTGACCAAAGACTGCTGGACCCTGGACAGGAATTTAGGCTGATGGCTGTTTGCCCTATCTTACCTATTTCAACTCACAACACCAATACCCAATGTGGTCCGCACGGGACCAGATCTTTCCAACCCACTGGCAGCCGGAACAAAATGCAGGCCTACCATGGCCTGTAGCAAACATAATTAAAATAAACAAACAGAAACAAAAAAAAAAAACAGCCGGGTGTGGGGTTTCACACTTTTATCCTAGCACTTGGGAGGGCAGAGGCAGGTGGATCTTTGTGAGTTTCAAGGCCAACCTGGTCTACAGATGAGTTGAGCTACAGGGAGACCCTGTATCGAAAAGGACCAAAAAAAAAAAAAAATGATGGCCAGGAATTCCATAAAGATGTTAATGGGAATTCAAAAAACTCTGCACCACTAGCCTCACCGTTGGCCCCCTCTCCACCCCACTCAGCATCATCCAGCTAGGCCGCGTTGTTTGCTCCTTGTTGCTCCCACTTTAGGCAGGGTCATGAGAATCAACTGTATTTCCCACAGAAACAGTTGGCCTGTGGTCCTAAACAAGCAGGGGTCCTGCAGGAGAGATGGCAGGTGACTGACGTCCCTGCCCCTCTGTGTCCCACTCTCAGACACCTGTGTGACTGTGTAGCCCTAAAGCAGGTCCCCAGGGTCACCCTCAGGTGCGCAGTCTAGCCTCAGCTCAGGTCTTAACCCAGGGGACTGAGAGCAGCTTCTGTCACTGTAACTGTTGGCTCCACCTGGCCCATGGTGCTCGTTCAGCCCCATCCAGCTGGGCGAGCTGCAGGTAGATGCCAATCAACCATTGGCCAAGCGCAGAAGGAGTTAGCGGTATTATCACGCAGCAGCAATTCCGGCATAAACTACAGGGGGGCTTGTCACAAGCTGGAAGTTGATGAATTGACTTTCTTGTTTAATACAGTTTATTTTTACAGACCTGGGGGTTGAATCCAGTGCTCCAGGGCTGAGAGGCACCCTAGCCCAGAAACTGACACATTCACTCAAAACTTTATAATGCGCCAATGACAGGCAGGCATGTTGGCTCCACCCTTTATACTGCACCAATGACAGGCAGGCATGTTGGCTCCACCCTGTATAATGCACCAATGACAGGCAGGCATGTTGGCAATCCCAACATGTTAATCAAGTTCTGGGCATGTGGGGAAAGCAGGAGGAAGGACTGAGAGGTGTTGGAGGTACAGCTTAGGCTGCATAGTGTGTTCAAAGTGTGGGATGATCTCAACAGAACAAAACAGAATGAATCTGGTATGAAAAAGGACCAAAGAGATATGCTGCCCCCACACCCACCCCAGGGCAGGATTGACGGCAGAGGAGTGGGATGGGTCCCTTTGAGGAAATTGAAGAAAACTTACTCCTTGGCCTGGAGTTTGGCTGAAGCCACACCCAGCAGAAAAGCAGGAATTCTGTTTCTACTAACAACTGCTTAAGCCTTTCTCCCTCCCAAGTGGCAACCTGCACACACTTTGGTAAAATCTTGCAAGAGACCCCGCTGTAGGTAGAAGGCACGGATTCTTGGAGAGCTTTTATTTACAACTTGACACACTGGGTTAAGGTAGCCTCAATTGGGGAATTTCTCCATTGGACTGGCCTGAAGCCATGTCTGTGGGGTATTATCTGATTGGTTGAGTGATGTGGGAGGGCTCAGCTCACCTTGGTGGCCAGTGCCACTGCCTAGGGCAACCTGTGACCTGAGAGAGATTATGATAAATAAAACCTTTTCCTCGCTAGGTTAATGGGTCGAGCGTTTTGTCAACAAAGCGATTGAAAGCAAATAGAACATGCTGTTCTTAAAGCCTTGCAACCCTAGTGGGCCCAGACTTTTACTTCATCAGATTATAATTCCATCTACAGCTTCTTCCCCCCCACTTATCTCACTTATTAAGAGAGAGGAAGAAACAGAGTTCTTAGCAACCTTTTGTGACGCAGCTTGAGAGGCACCACAAGCTTCTGTGTGGCCAAGGCTGAGAGAACAGGGTATTGTCTCAGAGACACCCTGCCCACACCAGCCTGTCTTATTTTCCCAGCTCTCCTGTGGGAAGCAGGATCCTGCACTTAGGTATATCTTATTTTCTCCTGAGTATCCCTCTCCTAACTCTGCTGCCTCAGGTATTTGCCACAGTAGCCAAAGAGAGTCAATACACACAAAAACCCACCGCTATAACGGGATGACATACAAAGCATTATGGCTCGTGAGGGTGGGGGGCCAGAGTAATAGGCAGATTCCAGCCCAAGTGCACTGGCCATGGGGGGGGGGTGATTAACAGGGGGGCCCGGGGAGTAGGGCGGCCAGGGAGCTGCTGGGAGTTGAGATGGGGCAAGGGGGGCGGCGGAGAGGTCATGAGTGTTGGTGTGAAGGATCTAGCCTGGGTTTACATGGAAAGTATGTAAAACGTATAGAGGCCGAGGAGGCTGGAGAGAAGTTTGGCCTGAGAGTAATGGTAGGGGGAAATATTGCGTGGGCGATGACGAAAAGCTCGAGTGAAGCGAAACCAATGGTTCAAGAAATCCCGCAGTGCATGCGCAAAGAGCCAGGGGTAACGCCGAGCGACAAAACCATCTAATAGAGGAATAACTAGCCACGGTTCCAGGTGGGGGGAGAATAGCTCCGACCCCTCTTCTGACCTCCTTGGCGTTTCTACAGCACGGGTGCACAGACCTACATGGCGACAGTACTGATACACATATAATAAATTTGAGTGGTGGGAAATGCCTAGGTTAGAGTGCCGACCGCTCTTACAGAGGACCCGAGTTTCATTCCCAGAACCCACAGAGGCGGGCCGAAAAACATCTGAAACTCCAATTCCATGAGAAGTCCCATTCCAGGGAGTCCGACACCCTCTTCTGACCTCCGTGCAGCACTGCATGGGTGCACACCTGCATTCAGACAGTACGTTCAGACACATACAAAATAAATAAAACTAAAAAAATAAAAAATAAAAAATAAACATAAAATTTTAAAAAATTTAAAGTTAGCGGCCAAAGGACTCGAGGGCAAAGAGCTTGATTGAGGAGTTTCACTGATGACCTAAAGCACAGGTAAGGGGCCAGGTGCTTCAAGCCAGGACAGAGTGGTTGAGTAAGTGATACAGTGGTCGTGGTGGTGGGGCTGTGAGGGTTTGGATTGGCCCCCAGCCGTTCATACAAGGTGGGCCTTGTTTGCCACGTGGGACCGTGCATAGAGCTGAACATCAGAAGGATTTTTGCCAGCCACGCTGAAGAACAGAGTACTAGGGGCAATGGGCTACGTGAGAACCCCAACTGCCCCGCACCCACTCCAACTGGAATATAACAGAAAAGGAGTAATCCAGTCCAAATCCCGAACGCACAATATGATTCCAGGGGGGCGAGAAGCAATGCAATAAATGAAGACAGCAAAACGCTGAGACAAACTCCAGTCCCAAAGCATCAATGAGCGCGCGGTTTGAACAACCGGAGGAACTGGCTGGCAGGAAGCAGAATGAGGCAGGATAGCAGGGGTACCAATTGGGTTGTTTACATAATTACCCCATTTTTTGGAAGAACCTTCAGAACATAAGGGGAAGAGTGATTTAGACTTCCAATATGTAAACAAAATTGAAAGCCCTGAAACCTAACAGTCACACTCCACAAAACAAGGAGAAAACACGAAGGCATCTTGAAGGAGGCAAGCAAAGCATACCTTCAACACAGTGAAGAAACATTTAGGATTTGCAAGCAGAATACAACAAAAAGAAACCCACATGCCATAGAGCTCCACATAGAACTCCATAGACAAGATCAGAAAATAATCTCCGCCGCCATATCATGGGTAAAATGCTAGATGCCCAAAACAACCAAAGACAAATTCTGAAACCCACAAGAGAAAAACAATTTCAGATAGTGAAAACACATCAGAACTACAGCTGACTTGGTCACTGCAAACTATAAAGCAAGAAGAATGTGGAACAAATTATTCCCAGTGTTAAACGACTATGAATGACAACCCAGGTTAATATAGCTCCATCAAAAATGTCCATTATAGTTTAAGGAGAGAGAAAAATCTTCCATACATAAACAAGATGTTAGAATACATGCCCAGAAAAACAACCCTTCAGAGATCTTTAAGCAACTGCAAAGGACAGAGAAGGACAACGTATCCCCATGACCTAGGAAAGAGAAATAATAGAACATAACTGCAGACATTAGGAAAACCTAGACCAAAAATGCAAATGGATAATAAGGTGAAGGAAGCAACACACATCTTCAATTATAACCTTAAAATATGAGGACATATACTGGGAGAATGGATTAGGCAAAACCCATCTATATGCTTCTACAAGAAACCCATCTCATTCTCAAGGAGAGGCCCACCAACTGAAAGGGAAAGGATGGAAAATATAGTCCAAGCAAATGGTTCCAAGAAACAAGCTGGAGTGGCTTCTAATATCAGACAAAATAGACTTCAAAGTAAAGTAATCAGAAGAGACAAAAGGGACCAAAGAGGGCCGTTATATCTTTATCAAAGGAAAAATAAACCATGAACATTTCAAACATGGATAGATATGCATGAACTCCTGGTGCACTGAAACTTTATTTTACTTATTTATGTGTTTATTTATTATTTATTTATTTAGTTTTGGTTCTGTTTTCGAAGACAGGGGTCTCCCTGTGGCCCCAGCTGTCCTGGAACGCAATCTGTAGACCAGGCTGGGCCTTAGAGGGCGCATAAAGATCCACCTGCGCCTCTGCCTCCCACGGTTGCTAGGATTAAAAGGTGTGGTGCCCCATGCCATGGCTCTTGGGCACCAAACTTTATAAAGAGCTATATTCCTCCAGGACCTCAAGGCACAGATGAACCCTAGTACACTCATAGTATGGGATTGCAATACCCCACTGAGCCCTTTGGACAGTTCAAACAACAAAATAGACTAAACGAGCGGAGACGGTTAAACTGAACGATAATGATCGCACCAAATGGACCTCACAGACATCTACGGAATATTCCACGCAAATAACCAGAGAATACACTTTTCTACTCAGCACCCCATGGAACATTCTCCATAACTGACCACATACTGGGACCAGAAATAAAACCTCAACAAATCAAAAAAATTAAAAATTTCAATGCGTACTAATCATCCCACAGTGCAAATACAGCTAAGAATCGGAACCAGGATAAGCCCTATATCCACAAGAACGTATGGATACTACACAACACACTCCTGAATAATGAATGTCAAGGAAAAATAAAGGAATAAAAGCATTCCTGGAGCTGGGCGTGTGGTGCCACAACTTTAGTCACTAAGCACTATGGAGAAGCGAGAGTGTTCGAAGGTGAATCTTTGTGGGTTCAAGACCAACCTGGGTCTACATGCGAGTTCCGGACAGCTGGAAGCTACATAAAGGGAGACCCTGTCGCAAAAAGAACAAAAAAAAAAAAAAAAAAAAAAAAAAAAACCATTCCTGGAACTAAAACACAATGACAGTACAACACACAAAACCTTGGATTACTTTAATTTTATTTTTTTTATTTTTATTTTTATTTATTTTATTTTTTATTTTTTGGTTTTATGTTGAGACGGGTCTCCCTGTAGCTCTGGCTGATACACTGAACTCACTCTGTAGACCAGAGCTGCCTCAACTAACAGAGATCCACATGCCTCGCCTCCCAAGTGCTAAGATGAAGATTTGGACCACCACGCCTGGCAATTATTTTTTATGTATGGTGTGGAGAGGGTACAAGTGTACTGTCTGCAATGTAGTTGGTGCACCTGTGTCGTCAAGGCTGGGGGGAGTTCAGAAGAGGGTGTCGGATTTCCCTGGAACTTGAGTTATCTACCTGGATTGGAGTGTTCAGACGTTCCAACGCGATGATGGGGCGGGGGAGAACCCGGGTCCTCTATTAAGAGAGGTACGGCAGCTTAACCGTTAGTCACGTCTCTCCAGCTCCGGGGATACTTCAAAGCAGTCCTAAGAGGGAAGTTTTTTTTTTTTTTTTTTTTTTTGAAAAGAAAAAAAAAAGCAGGTGTAGTGGTGCGCACCTTTAACGTTTTTTTTTTTTATTTTATTCTTTATGTGTAGGAGTGTACTGCCTGCAATGCAGGTTTGTGCACCCGTGTCGTGCAATGCCATGAAGGTCAGAATGTCGGATGTTCCCCTGGAACTGAGTTCTCCTGGAATGGGAGTTTCAGATGGTTTTCAACCGCCCTGTGGTACTGGGGATCAACCCAGGTCCTTGGGTAAGAGCGTCGGCACCGTAAACTGCTAGGCCATCTTCCAGCCCCATGGTGCACAACCTTTCCTGCACTCTGGAGGCAAAGGCAGGCAGATCTTTGTACTTCAAGGCCACTGGGGGCTACAAGAACCCTGTCTCAAAAAGACCAAAACAAAAACAAAACAGAAAGAGCACAAATAAGACCTAACACTGCACAGCTAAAAATGCTTAAAAGATATCAACAAATGAACCCTAAACACAAGTCAGGAGAAATAACAAAATCTCCCAAATAAAAAAAGCCAAAACAAAAACAAAAAGAAAACAAAAACTAAAGAGCAAAAATAAACAATCTAACACAACAGCAAAAAAAAAAAAAAAAGAGAGGCTGGAGAGATAGCGCTAGCAGTTAAGAGCACCAACGCTTCTTGCAGAGGACCCAAGGGTTTGATCCCCAGCGACCCACATGGCGGCTGGAAAGCGTCTGTAACTCCAGTTTCCAGGAGAACTCCGTTCCGGGGAATCTGAGACCCTCTTCTGACTTATGCGGCATTGCATGACATGGGGGCACAGACCTATGCCGCAGTACATTCAACACATACAAAATAATAAAATAAAAAACACTTTAAGACATCACAAATGATGTCTTTGTGTCTAAACACAACAGAACAAGAAGAAAAAAAACAAAAAACTCCCAACCTAAAAAAGCACAGGCCCAGACGGTTTCACTGCAGAAATCTATGAAACATTTCAAAAGACTTACAACCTTATTACTCAAACTGTGTCAGAAGGATACAAGCAGGAGGGAAGTCTCCCAAATTCCTTCTATGAAGCAGCATCATTCTTATACCCAACCAGGCAAAGATACCAAAAAGAGAACTATAGACCCCTCCAATTAATGAAACACAGATTCAAAAATTCTCCAACAAATACTACTTGCAAACTGCAACAGACCCACATCAAAGAAGATCATCCATAATGACCAAATTGGATTCATACCAGAGATGCAGGGATGGTTCAAAATGAAAATCAATAAAAAGTCATAAACACATTAATGGACTTGAAGACAAAACCACACAATCATCTCACTTGACAGCAGAAAAGCCTTTGACAAACTCCAGCATCCCTTCATGCGTAAAGTCCTAGAGGAATTGGATTGGAGGCATCGCTTCCTCATGGTAATCAAAGCCATATACACGGAAACCCACAGCCAATTCTCCTAAAATAAGAAGTCATAAGCATTCCCTTTAAGGGTAGGTACTCAGCAAGGTTGTCCCCTGTCACCTCTCCTCTTTCAATATAGTGCTTGAAACACATGGCCATATGGCAATGAAGGCAAGAAAAGGAAATTAAGGAGTGCTATTGGGAAAAGAGAAGTCAAGCTATCCCGTTTTTGCTGAAGATAGGATTATTTACTTAAGGCATGATAAAAAAATCCACCAGAAACATCTATTAAATGATAGAGTTTTAGTAAAGTGATGAGATACAAAATTACCTAGAAAAATCATTAGCCATTCTTTAATCAACAACAAGCATTTGAAGAAGGAATACAAGGAACCTTCCCACTCACAATGGCCGCAAAAATCAATAAAATACCTAGGAACAAATCTAACCAAAGATAACAAGATCTCTATGACAAAATTTTAAACCCCTGAAGAAGGAAATTGGAAGAAGACATCAGAAGAATGTAAAAACCTCCCATGCTTCAATGGATTGGAAAAATTAATATACTGGAAAAATGTCTAATCTCCCAAATATAATATAACAGATTATTAATGCAATCCATTAAAAATCGCCCAAGAGTTTTCTTCACAGTCCCCTGTGGAAAAAAATCCTTAATTTCAACGAAAAAGCCAAGCAACCCTGGATGAAAAGAGCAACACAGGAGACCTCTATACAGACTTCAAACTATACTACAGGGCGATATTCATAAAAACAGCCTTATATTGGCACAAAAACAGCCGGGGAGACCAAGGGCGAACAGATAGGAAAAGTCCGAAAAAGACAGTTTGAGCACAAAATACATATTTGCAGCCACTTCATATTTGAAACAAGGTGCCAAAGACCACAATGGAGGAAAGATAGGTATCTTCCAAATGGTGCTGGCAAAATTTGGTCACCACTTGTAGAACAATGAAACTAAAAAAAACCCTACGCGCGGAGGAAGGCGACCATCGTGCCCTGTAATAAAAAATCAACATCCAGATGGGACAAAGACCTCAATGTGAAAACTCTGAAGGTGAGAAGATGAAAAAAGTTGGCAGCAACCTAACAAGACACAGAGGGTGGAGGAAAAGACTTCTAAATCAAACATCACCATGTGGAGGAAATAAGGTCGACAGTGACAATGGACCTCATTAAACTCAAAAAGCTTCTGTACAGACAAAGAACAAGGAAGTGAAGAAAAATCCGACAGGGTGGGAGGAAACCTTAACCACAGATACAACTGACAAATAGGCCATTGTGATTTCCAGAATATGAAACTCTCAAAAAACAAAGAAGGAAAACAAATAGACTCAACTCAAAAGATTGAGCAGTTCGTAGAGAGATATCCCTAGGGGGAGATCGGTTAAGAGCACCAACTGCGTCTTGCAGAGGACCCGGGTTCGATGATCCCCAGCCACAACCAACAATGGGCAGCTGATAGACGGGGCTACTGTAACTCCAATTCCAGTACAAGGACTCCGGGTGGTCCAGGTTGGAAGAAGCCGATGAAGCGAACAGAGGTATTCTGACCTCCGGCGGCATTGCACGAACGGGTGCACGACCTACATGCAGACAATACAAAAAAAAAAAAAAAAAAAAAAAAAAAAAAAAAAAAAAAAAAATTATAAAAAAAAGATGGAGCAAAGAGCTGAACAGAGACTTTTCACAATAAGGAATTAGAGATGGCTGAGAAAACATCTNGGGAGGGGATGGGAAGGGGGACCTGGAGGAGGGAGGGGATGGGAAGGGGGACCTGGAGGAGGGAGGGGATGGGAGGAGGGGTCCGGAGGCCGGGAGGAGGGAGGGGGCGGGCAGGCGGTGGGGGAGGAGGCTGGCGTGGGCTTGCGCACTCAGGACAGCGGGACGGGGCGAGCGGGCGGGTAGGCGGGGTGGGCGGCGATGGCGGCCCCCGGCGTGGCTGCACCCAGTGGGAACCCCGGGGCGACAGGGCAGCGCGGGCGGAGGTCTTTCCCTGCGGCTCGCAAGGCGACCTCTGTCTCCGGAGCGGCCAGCCCAGCTCTGCGACCCCAGCCCCGCTCCTCCCGCGCCGGCTGGCTGAGCCCCTGCTCGCCCACCCGCCACAGCACCTCGGCCTGGCTCTTTAAGTTATTAACGAAACACAAATGTCGGGAAGCTAGCTCCCACCCACAGCTTGAACTTGAACAAGTCCAGTCCCTGGCGCATGACCACACCGCCACCTCCCGGCGCGGCCGGAGAACATAGATAACTCGAATAAAGCCCTAAAAAGTACAGCCAGTGTAAAGAGAAAATTCAGCAGCCGTCATGGATCAGAACAAATCTCCCGCTTACAGAGATGAGAACCCCCAGTTCTGCTCTGGAGCTTCAGGGTCCTACGTGTTCTGTGCATGTCGGTACTTTGTCCTGGTGCTGGCATGTCCCCGGTCCTGTCCAACTGTTTCCTGGAGCCTTTCTTTACTGCAGAAAGCAGGCAGTGGGGTGGGCAGGCGTGTGTGGCGTCTGCAAGTCCCTGCAGGGCCTAGGCCGAAGATAAACAAGAGTCCTGCTTGCAAGGACCCCGGCATCTGGAAGCGTCCTTGTTAGAGCAAGAAAACCATCTCTCCTTCCAACAAACATCAAAAGGACAGAGGAACTGGCTAAGGCCGAGCAAGCTATCGTCCTAGCGACTCAGAATGCTAAGGGGGTTGGATGGTGAGCTGTAACCAGCCTGGGCTACAAAAAAGGACGTGTTCTTCACCAAGTGGATGACATAAATGGGTCATCATTCTGGTCCTAACAGCCCACACCTGTAGTCTTCGTTACTCTGGGGATGGAGGCTGGGTCTCTTAAACTCAGGAGTTCAAAACCAGCCTGGCCAACATAGCAATGATCTTGAATTTTTAAAGGGGCGGGGGTGATAGAAGGGAGCTGGGGGCGCAGCTCAGCAGTAGAGTCCTATCCCATCTAGCTTGAACAAGACCCTAGATTCCCTCCCAGCACCGCAAATGAACAAACAAAAAACATAGTCATGAAATCTGTTTCTGAGGGCTGGACCTGAAGCTCAGTAGAGTACTTGCCTAGCATTCAAGAAGCACCACCTAAACTGGGAATGGCTGCACGTGCCTGTAATCCCAGAATTAGGAGGTGGAGACAGGGTTCAGGCCAGCCTGGTATACATGAAACCCTGTCCAAAATTAATAAGTCATGAAGTGTGTTTCTGAGCAACAAGAAGCCTGTGCAGCGCCGGGCACACCTGCTCAGCACAGCATGAATGGGCAGCACTGGTCCCCCGCAGACTGGACGAGAAACGGTGTCTGTAGAGTGGGATCGCGCGGCTGAGAGCGGCAGTGTGGACGGGTCTCAGCTAGCAAGCCTGGCAGTGTGACCTCATTTTGTACAAATTTCCTAACAGCCAGGTATGGAGGCTTTTGCCTGTAAATCACAGCCTTCAGGAGATCCTGTCTCCAGGGGAAAGAAGGAAGGAAGGAGGGAGGGAGGGAAGGAGGGAACGTTCCCGAACAGGCAAAGTTAACCGAGATGCTTTAGTGGTACCAAGCCCTTCAGGAAAGCAAGGTGGTAGTCACTGTAAGTTTCAGGCCAGCAGGCAGGGCTCGTATGGAGCAAGGCCCTTGGGCATCCGTGGCACCACTGTCTGTTCGAAGCCGCCCCTCTAAGCTGCACCAGGACTTCTTGGGTCCTTGTTTGCAACTTTGCTGCCCATACAACTGAAGAATTCCCCAACCTGTACACCTGCTGCCCTGCCTCTGCCTCCCTGGCACTTCGGCAGGTGGACCTGGGTCCCATTTCCATCCCAGGCCTGCAGATCTGCCTGGAAGTTACAACCCTGTGTGGGCAACTTTGTTGCCAGGCAGGATCTCCTAAATGCGATTGTGTATCTGCTGAGACCCAACACTCCCCTCTGTTGGTGAGAGGATGCCATGGCAGCTTGTCGCTCTCTTCCCAAGCCCTAGAGCCCCCAAAGTACAGGGCTCCAGCCCTCTCACTCAACACACCGTTTTCCTTCTATAGGGTGCCAGCCCTGACCTGGTACTCCATCCGAGGATCTGCAGGCCTATAGCCCAGACCAAGGCCTCCATCCATCCCTCCCTCCTAACCCATTCCTTCTCAGGCCACCTGCCTGCCCTGCCAACCAGGTGCTTTCCGGCTCCCCATGCACCAGGACACCCTCCCACTGCCTGCTCCGTCCCCTGCAAGCTGGGACTTCCATTTGCCCTGGAACAGAGTCCTCTCCACTCACAACTCAAACCCTGGCACTTGGCACTTTGTCCTGTCCTGGAGGCCACTCTGGCCTTGCGGGCCACCCTCCTCCCTCTCTGTGTTGGGGAATTCTGATGCTTGAATGCTGCTGTGGGCTTGGGCACAGGCTTGGATGGTGAGGTGGGGTAGTCATAGCTTAGTACCCAGGTTATACCCAGTTTTGAGCAACAGTTGCCCAGGAAAGAGAAAGCAGAGCCACAGAAATGCGGGAAAAGTGAGCCTGTGGCATCAGGGCCTGAAGGTGTTCCACATCAGGAGAGCTTAGCTGCTTCGAGGCTAAAATGTGTAGCCGGGTGTGTTTGTACACTTGTTATCCCAGCACCCAGAAGGCCAAGGAAGGAAAATTGCTTTAAGGCCAGCCTGGGCAAGACCCTGACTCAAAAACAAAACTGCCATGCATGATGACGCACACCTTTAATCCTGGCGTTTGGGAGGCAGAGGCAGGCAGATCTGTGAGTTCAAGGCCAGCCTGGTCTACAGAGCAAGTTCCAGGCCAGCTGGGGCTGCAGGGAGACCTTGTCTCAAAAAGACCAAAGAATGAGCAAACTAAAATAAAATATGGGCACTGAGATAAGTCAGTTGTTTTCAAGGCATGTCTAAGAAATAGTGGATTGGGGCTGGAGAGATGGCCTAGTGGTTAAGAGAGCCGACTGCTCTTGCAGAGGACCCAGGTTCAATCCCCAGTTCCCCAGCATCCACATGGCGGCTGAGAACCGTCTTTAACTCCAGTACCAGGGGAATCCGATGCCCTCTTCTGACCTCCGAGGCATTGCACGACATGGGTGCACAAACCTACATGCTACATTCATACACACACACACAAAAATAAAATATGGACTGGAGAGATAGCCTAGCGGTTAAGAGCACCGACTGCTCTTGCAGAGGACCTGGGTTCAATCCCCAGCACCCACATGGCGGCTGAGAACCGTCTGTAACTCCAATTCCAGGAGAACTCCAGTTCCAGGGGAATCCAACACCCTCTTCTGACCTCCGCAGCATTGCACGACACGGGTGCACAAACCTGCATGCAGACAGTACATTCATTCACATAGGAAATAAATTTAAAAAATAAAATAAAATAAAGAAATAGTGGATTAGCAGGGCGTGATGGTACACACCTTTAATCCCAGCAGAGGCAGGCAGATTCTGTGAGTTCAAGGCCAGCCTGGTCTACATAGTGAGCTCTAGGCTAGCTGGTACTAAAGGGAGACCCTGTCTCAAAAAATAAAAGCAAAGAAAAAGAAAATAGTGGGTCACACAGCACTACAGGACATTGACTACAGGACAAAAACAGGACTTCTAGAACATTGTCTTTTTTTTCTTTTTAGTCTTATTGAGACGGGGTCTCCCTGTAGCCACAGCTGGCCTGGAACTCACTATGTAGACCAGATTGACCTAGAATGGTGTCTTAATTCATTTTCTGTTGCTGTAACTGAACACCACAGCCTGAGTGCTTTAGAAAAAGTGAGAGACTGGTACATCTCAGGGTCACGGAGGACTCAGCCCCGGGACACAGCAGGCAGTGTGCCGCCTATCTCCAGTCCATGTGTCAAGAGAGCCCCTCTCACCCCAAGATGACACTAGAGCTCTCTGTGGCCCCTCCAGCTTTCATACACTCATAAGATCTTTAGAATAATAGCATGCTTCCCACCTGTAACCCCAGCACCAGGGAGGCCACGACTTCCAGACTAGCCTGGGCTACACAGTGAATCTGAGGCTGGCCTGGGCTACATAGTGAAAGCCTGTCTCAAAAAAAAAACCACAATTGTTTTTCTGAATAAAGAGCTCAAGAGCATGGGTGTGTTTGGCACATGTTCCCATAGTGGGAACAGAATTCACCTGGAAGCAGTGCACACACAGTGACCCCAGTGTGGGGTGGGAAGCCCTGAGTTTGGATAAATGCCTCGCCCTGTCATCCTCTACACCCAAAATGTCACGGAGGCCCCAAGGAACATGTGATCAGGGCCCTGTCTACCTTCCCATGAGGCTGAACTCACTGGGCCTGAGGGGGTCCATACCTTCAGCACATAGAAGGGTATCCCATCTACCACAGACAGAGGAGACTAGTGTCCACTCCAGAATGTGCCCTTTCCTCTCTGTGATAAGGAGAGGGTACCTGAGGAAGACAGACACCAGGAAGGAAACAGGAAGACACTGGGAAATCAACTCACCACCAATAGCAGGCTTCAGTTTCCATAGAAAAAGGTTTTTTTTTTTTCATTTTTATTTATTTCTGTATGTGTATGAATGTACTGTCTGCATGCAAGTCTGTGCACCCGTGTCGTGCAATGCCGCAGAGGTCAGAAGAGGGTCTCGGATTCCCCTGGAACTGGAGTTCTCCTGGAATTGGAGTTTCAGACAGTTCTCGGCCACCATGTGGGTGCTGGGGATCAAACCCGGGTCCTCTGCAAGAGCAGTCGGTGCTCTTAACCGCTAGGCCATCTCTCCAGCCCCATAGAAAAAGTTTTAAGGACTCCAAGTACCAAACACGGAGTGGCACAGATGTGATACTCTGTGTGTGTGTGTGTGCAGGCGTGTGCATATCTCCCAACAATAAGATAATCCAGAATATATGGTTTTAAAATATATATATCATGGGGCTGGAGAGATGGCTAGCGATTGAGAGCACCGGCTGCTCTTGCAGAGGACCTGGGTTCGATCTCCAGCACCCACATGGCAGCTAAGAACTGCCTGTAACTCCAATTCCAGGAGAACTCCAGCTCCAGGGGAAGCCGACACCCTCTTCTGACCTCCGCGGCATTGAACAACACGGGTGCACAAACCTACATGCAGACAGTACATTCATACACATTAAAAATTTAAAAAAATACACCAGTACACTAGAAAAATAGACAAAACTTGATGAGATACTTCAGAAAAGACACTGGCCAGTGAGCATGTGAACAGGACTCTGGACTTGCTGGTGACACACTGCCACAGACCCTGGGCTCATAAGATGGTGAAAGGGAAGGCCTTGGGGCGCACCCCATCCTGACGCTACAGCACTGTGACGAATGTTTCAGACCTAGAGTGGCTTCTCCTTCACTTGCTCCAACTCTGCCACTGTCAACCCTGGCCACCTCCTCCTGTGCCCCCCCATCTGCCACTGTCAACCCTGGCCACCTCCTCCTATGTCCCCCCATCTCCCACTGTCAACCCTGACCACCTCCTCCTGTGCCCCCCATCTCCCACTGTCAACTCTGACCACCTCCTCCTGTGCCCCCCCATCTCCCACTGTCAACCCTGACCACCTCCTCCTGTGCCCCCCCATCT
>VZQC01007611.1:94884-126522 GCA_009823505.1 Rhizomys pruinosus
GTCTCCCACTGTCAACCCTGACCACCTCCTCCTGTGCCCCCCCAGGTCTCCCACTGTCAACCCCGGCCATCTCCTCCTGTGCCCTCCCAGGTCTCCCACTGTCAACCCTGGCCACTTCCTCCTGTGCCCCCCCCACCCTGTCTCCCACTGTCAACCCTGACCACCTCCTTCTGTGCCCCCGCCTACCCCCATCCCTGTCTCCCGCCCTGCATGCTGAAATCAGCTCTAGACAGTAGCAACTCCCTTCTCCAGGCTCTACCTTTCCCAAGGGCATTTTTCTTTTTAAGGTATTTTATATGTATAAGTGTATTGCCTGCATGTATATAAATGCATCCATGTCCTGAAATGCCTACAGAGGTCAGAAGATGGTGTTGGATTCTGCCGAAACTGGAGTTACAGGTCGTGGTTGGACACCACGTGGGTGCTGGGAATTGAACTTGGGTCCTGTACAAGAGCAGCCAGTGCTCTTAACTGCTGAGCCATCTCTCTAGCTCCAACATTTTTATTTTTATCTTTTGGTCTTTCTTGAACTCACTATGTAGACCAAACTGCCTGAGTGCTGAGATTAAAGATGTGCACAGATACATGTAAGTGTACCCTTATCATGCAATGCCCTCAGACATCAGGAGAGAGGATCAGATTCCCCTGGAACTGGATTTATAGATGGTTGTTAGCCACCATGTGGGTACCAGGTCCTGGGCAGCAGCAGCCAGTGCTCTTAATCTCTCCCTTATTTTGGTTTTTGAAACAGGGTCTCCTGGTAGCCCTAGTTGGCCTGGAATTCATTATGTAGACCAAGGCTGGCCTTGAACTCACAGAAATCTGCCTGCCTCTGCCTCCAAGTGCTGGGGCTAAAGGCGTGCACCTGGCCCTGTTCTGTGTTTCTTCACCAAGCAGGCACAGAGTGGGCCACAAACAGAATCTCTTCCCAGGCCACAGGCTTGCTCTGCCAAAATGAGCCGGCAGGCCTATGCTGCTTCTGTAGCTCAGGCACCTGTTCTAAGGCACTGACCAAGGACCCCATGCTCATCTCACAGGTGGGAACTGCGGCAGCAGACCCCCACAAAGGAGCCCAGCTGCTTGCTCTACCTGTTGGCATTTCCCAGGAGGCGCCTGGGGCTGGTCTCTGGGCTGCTCCTAGGTCTGGGTCTGAGAGAGCTGGAAACCACTTGGAACACTTCTCATAAACTCCCAAATGAGCTGACATATTTACCCCCTACACATTAAGTTTACACCTAAAATACTACACAACTTTAAACAGATACAAAAGGCAGCTTCTCGTATTTGTAAATATTGACACTTAGATGTTAAACTGTCATCACCATAAAGACGTGGCCAGATGGGACCTAACCACAGGGGTTACACCTCACAGAGGCTCCCAGGAGCAGCTTTAGATGGAAGTGCAGGGTACACAGAGCCTCCACTCGCAGGACTGCAGGTCCATCTTCATTCTCCAGAGAGATTTAGCCACAGGTCATATTTTCATCCTTAAAAGTCTCAGTGATCAGTCTACATCCTTCTCTTACACAAACGTTTCTTTAAGATAAGTGGGTGGAAACTGCAGTCACACCCACTTATTTTTTTAATTTTATTTACTTTTGTATGTGTATGAATGTACTGTCTGCGTGTAGGTCTGTGCATCCGTGTCGTGCAATGCCGCGGAGGTCAGAAGAGGGTCTCAGTTTCCCCTGGAACTGGAGTTCTCCTGGAATTGGAGTTACAGACAGTTCTTAGCCGCCATGTGGGTGCTGGGGACCGAACCCGGGTCCTCTGCAAAAGCAGTCGGTGCTCTTAACCGCTAGGCTATCTCTCCAGCCCCTACACAATTGTTTCTTATGGCCAGGCTAGCTAGTAATATGTAGCCACTCTCTCTCAAAAGCAAAACAAAACAAAACATAGCTATCAAGGTGGCTCAGCGAGCAAAGCTGCAACTTCCCCTGTCCACCTGAGTTCAGACCCACACAAGGAAGGAAAGAATTGACTTTTACAAGTTTTCCTCCAACCTACACTTATGTCCCATGGAAAACATGGGAATGCATGTACACAGAAACAAAATAAGTAAAAATGCAATAAATAAAATATATTTTTAAAAACATACAGAGTTAAATGGGGCTGGAGAGATGCCTCTGACCCCAGAGAGTATCTCAAATGTACATACCCACACACAGACACATAATTAAACATGAAATCCATTTTTTTTTTAGACAGGGTCTCCCTGTAGCCCCAGCTGGCCTAGAACTCACTATGTAGTCCAGGCTGACCTCAGTCTTACAGATCTCCACCTGCCTCTGCTTCCACAGTGCTGGGATTAAAGGCTGACTAAATGCAAATGTTACAGTATTTGGATACAGATGACCCAGTCAGCTCTGTACTGAGAGATGTCAGGACATCAGTGAAGCATAGTCCAGCGGTCTGTGCGGGAGTGTCCAGGCCACTCACAGCTGTATCCAGACTGTGAAGGACTGTTGGGGATGGGGCAGGCGTGGTGGGGTCTGGCTGAGGAGTCCGCTCACTGGGGGTGCCCCCGATGACTGCATCTTGCTGGCCGCTTTCCATCTGCCATGAAGATGGACAGCCTCCACTTCCACTCCGGCCACCAAGCCGTGCTGTCCAAGGATGGAGCCAAGTACCATGGACCAAGGTCCCCTCACCCCCAGTCATGAGCTGAAAGCGAGCTCCTCTTCCTTGATTCCTCAGGAATTTTGTCAGTAATGAGACTGCTGAGAACTGAAGTCATTCCAGTTTGGTTGGAATCATATCTGTTCTGATTTTTTTCCAGTGCTGGGGATTAAGCCTGGGACACACCAGCTCAGTGCACTCAGTGCCCTGAGGCCCTAGCCCTGGAAGCATCTCTCAAAAGAAGAACAGGCCTTTCTTCTCCATGAATTGCGGCATCCAAGGAAAGCCAGGCAGTTTGCTGCTGGCCACAGGCAGGGCGCTCTCCTATTCTCTGCCCATTTTTCATTTTCTTCCTATAGCAGCAGGTACCTAGCAGCTGCTGGCTCCGTGGTGGTTCCGGGGGAGGGGGGGAGCCAGAGCTAGAAAATGGTCAGAGCTGGCTTGATGCCAAATGGTCGGAGCTCGCTTTATACCAAATGGTCGGAGCTGGCTTGATACCAAATGGTCGGAGCTGGCTTGATGCCAAATGGTCGGAGCTGGCTTGATACCAAATGGTCAGAGCTGGCTTGATACCAAATGGTCGGAGCTGGCTTGATACCAAATGGTCGGAGCTGGCTTGATACCAAATGGTCGGAGCTGGCTTGATACCAAATGGTCGGAGCTGGCTTGATACCAAATGGTCGGAGCTGGCTTGATACCAAATGGTCGGAGCTGGCTTGATACCAAATGGTCGGAGCTGGCTTGATACCAAATGGTCGGAGCTGGCTTGATACCAAATGGTCGGAGCTGGCTTGATACCAAATGGTCGGAGCTGGCTTGATACCAAATGGTCGGAGCTGGCTTGATACCAAATGGTCGGAGCTGGCTTGATACCAAATGGTCGGAGCTGGCTTGATACCAAATGGTCGGAGCTGGCTTGATACCAAATGGTCGGAGCTGGCTTGATACCAAATGGTCGGAGCTGGCTTGATACCAAATGGTCGGAGCTGGCTTGATACCAAATGGTCGGAGCTGGCTTGATACCAAATGGTCGGAGCTGGCTTGATACCAAATGGTCGGAGCTGGCTTGATACCAAATGGTCGGAGCTGGCTTGATACCAAATGGTCGGAGCTGGCTTGATACCAAATGGTCGGAGCTGGCTTGATACCAAATGGTCGGAGCTCGCTTGATACCAAATGGTCGGAGCTGGCTTGATACCAAATGGTCGGAGCTCGCTTGATACCAAATGGTCGGAGCTGGCTTGATACCAAATGGTCGGAGCTCGCTTTATACCAAATGGTCGGAGCTGGCTTGATACCAAATGGTCGGAGCTCGCTTTATACCAAATGGTCGGAGCTCGCTTGATACCTAACGGGGCCATGGCCCTGCTAGGGGGGCGCACAGCACCTGCCAGCAGCTGCTGTACGGAGCTGGCCTCTCAGCATACAGACCAGCCGGCTACTTCCTGTAGCCCAGCCTGGGTGGTAATTCCATCTCAGGCCCTTAGCTTGGACCCACGAGACACGTGTTCCACTCTTGGCTGTGACTTCCCACCTGCCCAGAGACTGCTGACCCCTGGACAGGAATTTCAGGCTGATGGCTGTTGGCCTATCTTCAGCCTATGTCCACTCACAACACCAGATACCCAGATTGGTGGTCCGCACTGGGACCTCTTTCCAACCCACTGGCAGCCGGAACAAAATGCAGGCCTGCCTTGGCCTGTATGCACACAATAATTAAAAACAAACAATGATGGCCAGGAATTCTGTAATGATGTTAATGGGAATTCAACTCTGCACCACTGCTCACCGTTGCCCCACCCCGCCCAGCATCACCCAGCTAGGCCACGTTGTTTGCTCCTCCTTGAGGCAGGGTCAGAGAAATCAAACTGTATTTCCCACAGAAAACAGTGGCCTGTGGTCCTAACCAAGCAGGGGTCTGCAGGAGAGATGGCAGGGGACATGACGGCCTGCCCCTCTGTGTCCCACTCTCAGACACCTGTGTGACTGTGTAGCCCTAAAGCAGGTCCCCAGGGTCACCCTCAGGTGCGCAGTCTAGCCTCAGCTCAGGTCTTAACCCAGGGGACTGAGAGCAGCTTCTGTCACTGTAACTGTTGGCTCCACCTGGCC
Source organism: Rhizomys pruinosus (assembly GCA_009823505.1). NCBI lineage: Eukaryota > Metazoa > Chordata > Mammalia > Rodentia > Spalacidae > Rhizomys > Rhizomys pruinosus. Next base: position 99,613 of record VZQC01007611.1, read on the forward strand.
CATGGTGCTCGTTCAGCCCCATCCAGCTGGGCGAGCTGCAGGTAGATGCCAATCAACCATTGGCCAAGCGCAGAAGGAGTTAGCGGTATTATCACGCAGCAGCAATTCCGGCATAAACTACAGGGGGGCTTGTCACAAGCTGGAAGTTGATGAATTGACTTTCTTGTTTAATACAGTTTATTTTTACAGACCTGGGGGTTGAATCCAGTGCTCCAGGGCTGAGAGGCACCCTAGCCCAGAAACTGACACATTCACTCAAAACTTTATAATGCGCCAATGACAGGCAGGCATGTTGGCTCCACCCTTTATACTGCACCAATGACAGGCAGGCATGTTGGCTCCACCCTGTATAATGCACCAATGACAGGCAGGCATGTTGGCTCCACATGTTAATCCAGTGCTAGGGAGGTGGAAGCAGGAGGAGGATGTGAGTTTGAGGCCAGCTTAGGCTGCATAGTGTGTTCAAAGTGTGGGATGATCTCAACAGAACAAAACAGAAATGAAATCTGTTGAAAAAGGACCAAATGAGATATGCTGCCCCCCACCCCCACCCCAGGGCAGGATGGACAGGCAGAGGAGTGGGGGGGTCCCTTTGAGGAAATGAAAAACTCCTTGGCCTGGAGTTTGGCTGAAGCCACACCCAGCAGAAAAGCAGGAATTCTGTTTCTACTAACAACTGCTTAAGCCTTTCTCCCTCCCAAGTGGCAACCTGCACTTTGTAGAAATCTTTCAAGAGCCCCGCTTAAGGGAAAGGCACTGTGCTGGAGAGCTTTAGTGTCAACTTGACACACCTGGGTTAAGGGAGCCTCTACTGGGGAATTTCCTCCTTTGGACTGGCCTGTAGCCATGTCTGTGGGGTATTTTCTTGATTGTTGAGTGATGTGGGAGGGCTCAGCTCACCTTGGGCCATGCCACTGCTGGGCAACTGTGACCTGAGAGATGTATGATAAATAAACCTTTTCCTCCCTAAGGTGTATGGGTCAGAGCGTTTTGTCACAGCGATTGAAAGCAAACTAGAACAGGCATGTTCTTAAACCCTTGCAACCCTAGTGGGCCCAGACTTTTACTTCATCAGATTATAATTCCATCTACAGCTTCTTCCCCCCCACTTATCTCACTTATTAAAAGAGAGAGGAAAGAAACAGAGTTCTTAGCAACCTTTTGTGACGCAGCTTGAGAGGCACCACAAGCTTCTGTGTGGCCAAGGCTGAGAGAACAGGGTATTGTCTCAGAGACACCCTGCCCACACCAGCCTGTCTTATTTTCCCAGCTCTCCTGTGGGAAGCAGGATCCTGCACTTAGGTATATCTTATTTTCTCCTGAGTATCCCTCTCCTAACTCTGCTGCCTCAGGTATTTGCCACAGTAACAAAAAGCTAACAAAACCCCAAGCTAGAAACAATACAGACAGAGGCATTATGCTCTAGCAACAGAGTAATAGGCAGATTCCAGCCCAAGTGCACTGGCCATGGGGAGACACCCCAGTAACCCAGGACTCTGGAAGTTGAGGCAGAAGGTCATGAGTTTGAAGCTAGCCTGGGTTACATGGAAAGTATAAAAGTATAGAGGCCGGGCTGGAGAGATGGCCTAGAGATTAAGAGTGCCGACTACTCTTGAAGAGAACCTGGGTTCGATCCCCAGCACCCACATGGTGACTGAGAACCATCTTTAACTCCAGTTCCAGGAGAATCCGACGCCCTCTTCTGACCTCCGTGGCATTGCACGACACAGGTGCACAGACCTACATGCAGACAGTACATTCATACACATAATAAAATAAAATTTGAGGGGCTGGAGAGATGGCCTAGCGGTTAAGAGTGCCGACCGCTCTTACAGAGGACCCGAGTTCGATTCCCAGCACCCACATGGCGGCCGAAAAACATCTGAAACTCCAATTCCAGGAGAACTCCAGTTCCAGGGGAATCCGACACCCTCTTCTGACCTCCGCAGCATTGCACTACACGTGTGCACAAACTTGCATGCAGACAGTACATTCATACACATACAGAAATAAAATTTGGGGGGCTGGAGAGATGGCCTAGCGGTTAAGAGTGCCGACCGCTCTTACAGAGGACCCGGGTTCGATTCCCAGCACCCACATGGCGGCCGAAAAACATCTGAAACTCCAATTCCAGGAGAACTCCAGTTCCAGGGGAGTCCGACACCCTCTTCTGACCTCCGTGGCATTGCACGACATGGGTGCACAAACCTGCATGCAGACAGTACATTCATACACATACAGAAATAAATAAAATTAAAAAAATAAAAAATAAAAAAATAAAATAAAATTTGAAAAAAATTTAAAAGTATAGAGGCCAAGGACTCGAGTGCAAAGAGCTTAGATTGGGAGATTTCACTGGATGACCTAAAGCACAGGTAGGGGCCAGGTGCTTCAGCCAGGCAGAGTGTTGAGTAATTGAATCAGTGTCTTGTGTGGCTGTGAGGGTGGAGTTGCCCAGCCAGTCAGTACAAAGGTGGGCCTGTTGCCACTGTGGGACTCGAGTGCATAGAGCTTAAATCAGAGGATTTTGCCAGACCACCTGAAGAACAGAGTACTGGGGCATGGGCTAAGTGAGACACTCACTCCCCTCCCCACTCCAACTGGAATTACAGAGGGAGTATCCAAGTACAACCACAATAGTGATTCCAGGGCACAAGGCAATAAATGAAACAGCAAACCTGAGACAACTCCAGTCCCACATCATCAAGCCCTATGAACAACCTAGAGGAACTGGCTGGCAGGAAGCAGAATGAGCACAGTGCTCAGCAGGGTACCAACTGGGTTGTTACTTACCCCATTTTTGGAGAACCTTCAGAACATAAAGGGAAGTGTGAGTTAGACTTCCAATATATAAACAAAATTGAAAGCCTGAAACCTAAACAAGTCAACACTCCACAAACAAGGAGAAAACAACGAAGGCATCTAAAGGAAGCAAGCAAAGCAACCCTTCAACACAGTGAAGAAACATTTGAGATTTGCATCAGAATACAAACAAAAAGAAACCCACATGCCATAGAGCTCCACATAGAACTCCAAATAGACAAGATCAGAAAAGAAGCTCCGCACGCCATATCATAGGTAAAATGCTAGATGCCCAAAACAAAGACAAAATTCTGAAACCCACAAGAGAAAAACAAGTTACATATAAGGGAAAACACATCAGAACTACAGCTGACTTTTCACTGCAAACTATAAAAGCAAGAAGAATGTGGAACAAATTATTCCCAGTGTTAAACGACTATAGATACCAACCCAGGTTAATATACCCAGCAAAAATGTCAATTATAGTTGAAGGAGAGAGAAAAATCTTCCATGACATAAACAAGATGTTAGAATACATGCCCAGAAAACCAACCCTTCAGAGAATACTTGAAGCAACTCAAAGGACAGAGGAGAGGATCAACTATCCCCAGGCACCTAGAAAGAGAAATTAATAAAAGCATAACTGCAGAAGTAGAAACCTAGACCAAAAATGCAAATGGATAATAAGGTGAAAGGAAGTGACACACATCTTTCAATTATAACCTTAAATATTAAGGACATAGACTGGGAGAATGGATTAGGAAAAAGAACCCATCTATATGCTGTCTACAAGAAACCCATCTCATTCTCAAGGAGAGGCACCAACTGAAGGTGAAAGGATGGAAAAATATATTCCAAGCAAATGGTACCAAGAAACAAGCTGGAGTGGCCATTCTAATATCAGACAAAATAGACTTCAAAGTAAAAGTAATCAGAAGAGACAAAATGCCGTTATATCTTTATCAAAGGAACAATTAAGCATGAAGATTTCACAACCATGAATATATATGCATGAAACTCTGGTGCACTGAACTTTATTTTACTTATTTATTTGTTTATTTATTTATTTATTTATTTATTTTTGGTCTTTTTCGAGACAGGGTCTCCCTGTGGCCCCAGCTGTCCTGGAACTCACTCTGTAGACCAGGCTGGCCTTGGACTCATAAAGATCCACCTGCCTCTGCCTCCCAAGTGCTAGGATTAAAGGTGTGTGCCACCATGCCTGGCTTTGCACCAAACTTTATAAAGACAATCCTCCAGGACCTCAAGGCACAGATGAACCCCAGTACACTCATAGTAGGGGACTTCAATACCCCACTGAGCCCTTTGGACAGGTCAAACAGACAAAGACTAAACAGAGAGACTTTTAACTGAACGATATGATACACCAAATGGACCTCACAGACATCTACTGAATATTCCACGCAAATACCAGAGAATACACTTTCTACTCAGCACCCGATGGAACATTCTCCATAACTGACCACATACTGGGACACAGAATAAAACCTCAACAAATACAAAAAGATTGAAATAATTTCATGCATACTATCATACCACAGTGCAATAAAGCTCAATATCAAAACCAGGATAAGCCCTACTATCTACAAGAACATATGGAGACTAAACAACACACTCCTGAATAATGAATGGGTCAAGGAAGAAATAAAGAAATAAAAGCATTCCTGGGAGCTGGGCGTGGTGGTGCACACCTTTAGTCCTAGCACTTGGGAGGCAGAGGCAGGTGAATCTTTGTGGGTTCAAGACCAACCTGGTCTACATAGCTAGTTCCAGGACAGCTGGAGCTACATACAGGGAGACCCTGTCTCAAAAAGACCAAAATAAATAAATAAATAAATAAATAACCCCTTAGTTGTTCATTTCAGAAATGAGAAAGGATAATCTTGCTTAAAAAGTAGAAAATTTCAGATATAAAAAGTATATATTACTAACATGTCCGACCACCAAAAAAATAAACAAATGTAATAAGATTTTTGTTGTTTTTTTGTNTAAAAAAAAAAAAAAAAGCCGGGTGTAGTGGTGCACACCTTTAACTTTTTTTTTTTTTAATTTCTTTATGTGTATGAGTGTACTGTCTGCATGCAGGTTTGTGCACCCGTGTCGTGCAATGCCATGGAGGTCAGAAGTGTCGGATTCCCCTGGAACTGGAGTTCTCCTGGAATTGGAGTTTCAGATGGTTCTCAGCCGCCCTGTGGGTGCTGGGGATCAAACCCAGGTCCTTTGTAAGAGCGGTCGGCACTCTTAACTGCTAGGCCATCTCTCCAGCCCCATGGTGCACACCTTTAATCCTAGCACTCTGGAGGCAAAGGCAGGCAGATCTTTGTGACTTCAAGGCCAGCTGGGGCTACAAGGAGACCCTGTCTCAAAAAGACCAAAACAAAAAAACAAAAACAGAAAGAGCACAAATAAATGATCTAACACTGCAGCTAAAAATGCTTAAAAGATATCAACAAATGAACCCTAAACACAATAGTCAGGAAGAAATAACAAAAATCTCCCAAATAAAAAAAGGCCAAAACAAAAAAACAAAAAGAAAACAAAAACATAAAGAGCACAAATAAACAATCTAATGCTGCAGTTAAAAATGCTTGAAAGAGAGGCTGGAGAGATAGCCTAGCAGTTAAGAGCACCAACTGCTCTTGCAGAGGACCCAGGTTTGATCCCCAGCACCCACATGGCGGCTGAGAACGGTCTGTAACTCCAGTTCCAGGAGAACTCCAGTTCCAGGGGAATCTGAGACCCTCTTCTGACTTCTGAGGCATTGCATGACATGGGTGCACAGACCTACATGCAGACAGTACATTCATACACATACAAAAATAAATAAAATAAAAAAAAACACTTTAAAGACATCACAAATGATGTCTTTGTGTCTAAACACAACAGACAAGAAGAAAAAACAAAAAACTCCCAACTAAAAAAATGCCCAGATGGTTTCATGGCAGAATTCTATGAAACATTTCAAAAGACTTACAACCATTATTACTCAAACTGTTCAGAAGGATACAAGCAGAGGGAAATCTCCCAAATTCCTTCTATGAAGCCAGCATCACTCTTATACCCAAACCAGGCAAAGATACAACCAAAAAAAGAGAACTATAGACCCATCTCATTAATGAACACAGATTCAAAAATTCTCAACAAAATACTTGCAAACTGCAACAGACCCACATCAAGAAGATCATCCATCATGACCAAATTGGATTCATACCAGAGATGCAGGGATGGTTCATATGAAAATCAATAAATGTCATAAAACACATAAGTGGACTGAAAGACAAAAACCACACAATCATCTCAACTGACACAGAAAAAGCCTTTGACAAAACCCAGCATCCCTTCATGCTTAAAGTCCTAGAGGAAATTGGATTGGAGGGCTCCTTCCTCAATGTAATCAAAGCCATATACAGGAAGCCAATAGCCAATATCATCCTAAATAAGAGTCAGAAGCATTCCCCTTAAAGGTAGGAACTCAGCAAGGCTGCTGCCTGTCGCCACTCCTCTTCAATATAGTGCTTGAAACACATGCTAGGGCAATAAGGCAAGAAAAGGAAATTAAAGGAGTGCTAATTGGAAAAGAGGAAGTCAAGCTATCCCTTTTTGCTGATATGATTGTTTACTTAAGGGATGCTAAAAACTCCACCAGAAAACATCTAGAAATGATTAAGAGTTTTGGTAAAGTGGCAAGATACAAAATTAACCTAGAAAAATCAGTAGCCTTTCTTTACATCAACAACAAGCAACTGAAAAAGGAATACAAGGAGACCTTCCCACTCACAATAGCCTCAAAATCAATAAAATACCTAGGAACAAATCTAACCAAAGATACCAAAGATCTCTATGACAAAAATTTTAAACCCCTGAAGAAGGAAATTGAAGAAGACATCAGAAGATGGAAAAACCTCCCATGCTCATGGATTGGAAAAATTAATATAGTAAAAATGTCTAATCTACCCAAATTAATATACAGATTTAATGCAATCCCAATTAAAATCCCCAAGAGTTTCTTCACAGTCTTGGAAAAAAATCCTTAATTTCATACAGAAAATAGCCAAAGCAACCCTGGATGAAAAGAGCAATACAAGGGAATCTCTATACCAGACTTCAAACTATACTACAGGGCTATAGTCATAAAAACAGCTTGGTACTGGCACAAAAACAGACTGGGAGACCAATGGAACAAACATGAAAATCCAAACTTGAGCACATACAATTTCAGCCACTTCATATTTGACAAGGGGGCCAAGAAGACACAATGGAGGAAAGATAGTATCTTCAGCAAATGGTGTTGGCAAAATTGGATCACCACTTGTAGAAGAATGAAATTAAACCCCTACCTCTTGCCCTGTATAAAAATCAACTCCAAATGGATCAAAGACCTCAATGTGAAACTCTGAAGGTGATAGATGAAAAAGTTGGCAGCAACCTACAAGACATAGGTGGAGGAAAAGACTTTCTAAATCAGACATCACCTGTGGAGGAAATAAGGTCGACAAGTGACAAATGGGACCTCATTAAACTCAAAAGCTTCTGTACAGCAAAAGAAACAAGGAAGTGAAGAAAAATCCCACAGAAGGAGGAAAGCTTCACCACAGATACATCTGACAAAGCATTGATTTCCAGAATATAAACTACTCAAAAAACAAAGAAGGAAAACAAATGACTCACTCAAAAGATGGAGCAGGGCTTGAGAGATAGCCTAGCGGTTAAGAGCACCAACTGCTCTTGCAGAGGACCCGGGTTCGATCCCCAGCACCCACATGGCAGCTGAGAACCGTCTGTAACTCCAATTCCAGGAGAACTCCAGTTCCAGTGGAATCCGATGCCCTCTTCTGACCTCCGCGGCATTGCACGACACGGGTGCACAGACCTACATGCAGACAGTACATTCATACAAATCAATCAATCAATCAACCAAAATTTAAAAAAAAGATGGAGCAAAGAGCTGAACAGAGACTTCACAAGTAAGGAATTAGAGATGGCTGAGAAACATCTTAAGAAGTGTTCAACGTGGCTAATAATTAAGGAAACACAAATGAAAACACTTTAAGATATCATCTCACTCTGATAAGACTGGCTAGGATCAAGAAAACAAATGATACCAAATGCTGGAGAGGTTATGGGGAAAGGGGAACACTCATCCATTGCTGATGGGAATGTAAACTCATATAACCACTATGGAAAGCAGACTCAAAATGAGGCAGGCATGGTGGCACATGCCTTTAATCCTAGCACTTGGGAGGCAGAGGCAGGCCGAGCTCAGTGAGTTCAAGGCCAGCTTGGTCTACGTGGTGAGTTCCAGGACAGCCTGAGCTACAGGGAGACCCTGTCTCAAAAAGACCAAAAAACAAAACAAAACAAAACAAGACTGAAAATGGGCTTAACACCTGACCCAGCCATACCACTCCTGGGTATATACCCATAAGACTCATCCTTACCACAGAGATACATGCACAGCCATATTTATTGCAGCTTTCTTCACAATAGCAAAGAGCTGGAACCAACCCAAGTACCCCCTTAACTGATGAGTGGATATAGAAAAATGTGGTACATCTACACAATGGAGTTCTATGCAGCAGTTAAGAAAGATGACATCAGGGGCTGAAGAGATAGCTCAGCAGTTAACCTGAGTTTGATTCCCAGCACCCACATGGCGGCTAAGAACCATTTTTTTAATCTTTTTGAGATAGGGTCTCCCTATAGCCCCAGCTGGCCTGGAACTCACTCTGTAGACCAGGTTGGCCTTGAACTCACAGAGATCCGCTTGCCTCTGCCTAAGCCAGGTATGGTGGTGCGCACCTTTAATCCCAGCACTCAGGAGGCAGAGGCAGGCAGATCTCTGTTAGTTTAAGGCCAGCCTGGTCTACAGAGTGAGTTCCAAGCCAGCTGGGGCTACAGGAAGAAACTGTCTCAAAAAAAAATTTTTTTTTTATTTTTTAGTGCTGGGCCTGGTGGTGCACACCATTAATCCCAGCACTTGGGAGGCATAGGAAGGTGTGTCTCTGTGAATTCAAGGCCAACCTGGTGGTCTAAATAGTGAGTTCCAGGCCAGCTGGGACTACAGGGAGTCCCAGTCTCCAAAAAACAAAAAAATTCTATTTTTATTTTATGTGTATGCATGTGTTGACTGCATGCATGTAAGTACAACTGTGTCTACAATGCCAGGAAAGGGCAGAAGTGGGTGTTGGACCCCCTGGAACTGGAGTTGTAGATGGTTGTGTGCTCAGAACCAAACCTGGGTCCTTCTCTGTAAAAGCAGCCAGTGCTCTTAATTGTTGAGCCATCTTTTCAGCCCCCTCCAATTTTTAATAGGCTGTGCATTGTGTATTTTAGTAAGAATTTGAGTTAAGTATACACCTTTAATCCTAGAGGCAGGCAGATCTCTGTGAGTTTGAGGCCAGCCTGGTCCACATCCTGAGTTTCAGGCTAGCTGGGACTGTACTGTGAGACCCTAGCTCAAAATACTGGATTACTCTATGACTCTAGAAATCAGACTAGCCTGTCCACAGGGGTAGGGGGGAACAGAGGTGGGGGCCACAAGGGTGTCCAGAGCCCACCCAGTCACAACATGAGGGACAGTCACAATGTGCACATTTGTCTACCATTGGGGTACTTAAAAAGGTTCATTGCTTCTTCAAATGCAGAGATGTAGAGATGGCAATCCCATTTGTGGAAAAAGACAGCCTACAGTCTAATCCTCAGAGCCAGGATGCCTTGTCTGAAGGGCCACCCACATAGATTCCTTCTCTTTGGAGGGTGATCTCATGTTTCGGTTCAATAAGCATGCTGTGCATATTTCTAGGGGTGTTCCAGAATCCCTGAGACGTCCCCTCAGGAATGTTATTTGTAAGATGGATCACTAAAGGCACTCAAGACGAAGATGATAAAGATATAACAGTGGATGTATTTTCTGAGATCTCAAGAGCAGCAATATGCATTGTGAGCTCTTGGACATAGTTCGTAACAGCACAATGGCTGCAGCCCCTGAGACCACAATGGAGCACTGGCTCACCTCTCTAGACACAGCCTGATCTGTCAGAACCCAGCCAGATGAGATGCCTCCCTGTGTCATCTCTGTCTCTCTCTCTCTCTCTCTGTCAGACACACACACACAACACACACGTGAAGGATGTGTACACCCTGAGTGCACGTCCTTAGGGGAGAACCCAGGCGGCTGCTGACTTTACCTACTTCTCCCAGGAAAAGCTATTGCCAGTCAGTGCCAGTGGTGATGGGTCGATACACAAATGGGATCTCCAGCCTTGAAAAGGGGGGCGGGGGTTCCAGGATTTGTACACAGCAAGCCAGGAAGAGGCTTGACTTTGAGCTCAGAAAAGAGCCGGCTGTGGTGGTTCACACCTGGAATCTAGCACTGGGGAGGCTGAGGCAGGATGGTTCTCATGAGTTTGAGGCCAGCCTGCTCTACTTAGTGAGTTCTAGTCCTACCTCCTTGGTTACAAGGGTGACACTCTCCCTCATAACAAAACAAAGCAACCAAACAAAAAGGAATTTTGAAGCTTCTAAAAGTGATAGAATTTTTTAATCTTTGAAATTTTATTTAGTGTGTGCATATATGTAGTGAACATGCATGTGGAGGTCAGGAATGAGTTCTCTTCTTCCACAATGTGAGTCCCAGAGATGGATTGTGGGTAGTCAGGCTTGGCAGTAAGGACCCTTACCTACTGAGTCATCTCACAGATCCAATGGTGGGCATAGTGGCCGGCAAAATTAAAAACCAGCCTAGGCTGACATGGAACAGCCAGGTAGTCAGGCTGGCTGTCAGCCTGTGTCCCTCTTCACCTAGCTTCTCAAGCTGGACCTTAAATTTAAGAGTAAAAATAAACTGAAATACTTGGACTTTGGGATCATAATAAAGTGGGTTTTGTTTTGTTGTGTCTTTTTGAGACAAGGTCACCCTGTAGCCCTAGCTGGCCTGGAACTCACTATGTAGACCAGGTTGGCCTTAAACTCACAGAGCTTCTGCCTATCTCTGCCTGCCAAGTGCTGGGCAGGAGTCTTCACAGGATGAGGAATGGGGTCTAGACATTGTGGGGCAGGCTGTGTGGTTTGGGAGGGTTTGAGAAAGTCGGGCTTTGTTTTAGGTTAGATGTGTAACCATGGGGGCTTGATGTCAGCTGGGAGAGGAGGCCAGGGTGAGGTGGGGCTGCCTTCCCACTAGGTTCTTGGGCAGAAACTTTGAGCCAACCTTTTGCCCCAGCTCGAGCCTCAGGTTGGCTTCCTAACACTGTGGCTTCTGAGGGTGCCCAGTGCCTCCCCTCTAGGGAGAGCTCCTGTGTTGTTACTTCAGTTACTTCAGAGTAACTTTAATGAAATGTAGTGTGAAGCTGTCTGTCACAGTGCTTTGTGTGTCCCTGGCCCTGCTCTTATGAAGCTGTCACAGTGCCCAGTGTGTCCCTTCCTGCCAGTGCTGGGTCTTACCCAGCTGTTCTATTTCCTTTTCTTTTTTTTTTTTTAAATTAGTTTTTATTGATGCTTTGTTCATTTCATACATTTTTCCCAATTCAGTTCAGGCCCATCTACCTTTCCCTCCCCCCCCACCCCCACCCCATCCCAGATCATGCGTTCTGCCATAACTGTCCTGCATCTTTCTCTCAGTTTTTTTTTTCATTTTTAGCTATAAGTGATAATCCATGAGTACAAGCATCCTTCATGCAAAACCTATCTGCAAGCTGTTGTGCCCAAACACCTATAGCCCCACCATCCAGTGGGGGGTGACAGGTTGTTTGTTCAATCAAGTTGATCAAATGAGTGTCCAGACTACATTGCTGTAGTTTCACCATTCACCCCGATCGCAGCCCTTACATTCTACCACGCCCCCTCTTCCGCAGGTTGTTCCCTAGGCTTAGAAAAGGGGCACAGGTGGATGAGAGGTAAAACAGTCCACTCTCTCTGGAGCTGTTGACTTGGACTCTGGTCAATTCTGGCTGTTTCCTTTCATGGGCTGACAGTTTGTTCAGGAATAACCTTTCGATCCTACTAATGAAGAACAAGCAATTAGATATATAGGTATTTAAGCAGCACTAATAGTTATGGTAGGTTACTTTAGCATAGACACATGTTTGGATATGTTAATCCATGAATTACAATTTCCCCCCTGTTAAATATGACAGGGTCTTACTGTGGCTTATAACATCTCCTAACCTGTAGAGGATGTAAGTTCAATTGTTGTGACAAAACACTCTGCCCAATACCAACTTGAGGAGGAAAGGGTTTATTTATCTTTACATCTTCTGGGTTTCAGGTCATCATTTACGGAGCCCAAGGTAGGAGCTCAGGGCAGGAGCCCGGAAGCAGGATCAGGAGCTAGAGCTGAATGAAGCACAGGCCATGGAGGACGCTGCTTAATGGCTTGCTTCCCCGGCCCATGCTCAGCCTTTCTTCTATAATAGAGAAAAACCTGCCCAGGCGTGGCACTGCCCACAGTGGGCTGGGCCTTCCCACATCACTCAACAACCAAGAAAATACCCCAGCACAGACATGGCCACAGGCCAGTCCAATGGAAACAATTCCCAGTGAGGCTCCCTCAACCCAGCTGTCAGTTGACAGCGGCACTGTCCAGCACAGGGCTAGGAGGCCGCACCACTGCTCCTTCCCTCTCGGTCACTGAGCTGAATGAATGGAACTTCTGAACGGGTCTCTTAACAGGACAGAAACTTTACCTCGGGATGAAATGAGGCTGGAATAGGTGCCCCCCCCCTCTGAACTGGGCTCACACCGGCCTTGGTTCCCAGCCATCCACAGTGGGGAAATGACTGAGTCCTGAGGACTTTGCTTCATGATTGGATGAATCCACTGATGAACACTCTGAACAGATTATGGCGAGGTGATGAAACTGTGGGGGGATATGACTGAGGGTGTGTCCTTGAAGGTTTAGCTTGCCATGACTCCTTCCTGTTAGTCTTGTCTCTGCTTCCTGTTTCCATGAGGTGAGCAGGGTTTGCCACAGTGCTCCTGCCACAGCAACTCTGTACCCGACCACAGCCAGAATCATGAGCCACGGACCATGGGCTGACACCCAGAACCATGAGTCACGGACAGAACCATGAGCCACGGACCATGGGCTGACACCCAGAACCGTGAGCCACGGACCATGGGCTGACACCCAGAACCATGAGCCACGGACCATGGGCTGACACCCAGAACCATGAGCAAAAGCCATTTCTTTTGTTACAGTAACAGAAGTCTGACACATTGGCTGAGGTTTGTCAATGCCTATCTTTACTATCAACAGTAATTGCTTTTTGCTTGTGTTGAGATAGCCTCCTCACTATATAGGCCAGGCTACCCTCAGGATTTCACTGTTCAGGCTCCTGAGTGCTGGTCTTAGGAGGGCGCTGCCATGCCTGGCAGTTGCATTGGTGTTTGTGTCTAAAATTTTATTTATTTTTATTTTTGTCTTTTCGAGACAGGGTCTCCCTGTAGCCCCAGCTGTCCTGGAACTCACTCTGTAGACCAGGCTGGCCTTGAACTCACAAAGATCCACCTGCCTCTGCCTCCCAAGTGCTAGGATTAAAGGCGTGCACCACCATGCCCAGCTATTTTTTTCTGTCTTTGTGTGTGTGTATGAAGTGTACTGTCTGCATGCAGGTTTGCTGCACCCATATGTGCAATGCCTCAGAGGTCAGAAGGAGGGTATCGCGATTCCCCTGGAAACTGAGTTCTCCTGGAACTGGAGTTAGTTCAGACGGTTTCTTGGCCGCCATGTGGGTGCTGGGGATACCGACACCGGGTCCTCTGACGAGCCGTCGGTGTGCTCTTAACCTCTAGGCTATCTCTCCAGCCCCTGTGTCTAAATATTTCTAAGCCATCTTTGAGTGTTGGCTTAATACTAAGCTGAGGTAAATTGCGGAGAAATCTGTGATTTTTTCCCCTGAGGCAGTGTCTACCTATACAGTCCAAATGGCCTCAAATTTGCCTCTGCCTCACGAGTCCTGGAAATATAGGTATGTGGCAACACACCCTGCCTGGTGAAAATTCGGTAAAGAAATAAAAATTCAGAGTCAGAAATAAACTATGTATTCACTACAAAACCCTATATATTTTTATTCTCTGCAAATACTTTGCTTTAAAAAATGATTTTTTTCCCACTCAGACTGCGTTCTCTCCTCTACTCTCCCGAAGAAGAGATCGATCATCAATGGCAGTGGCAGTGCAGTAAAGCAACCACCAAGAGCCGGCTTCACGCTCAGGAGAGAATGCTTCGTCTCCTCCTCGTGGTTCTGGTACTTACGACAGTCAGAGAAACCTTCTCTAGTAACATACTATAGAAATGATCCCTGAAAGTATAGTCTTAAAATGATTTATTTTTTTTTATGTGTATGAGTGTTTTGCCTGCATGTATGTAAATGCATGTATGCAGTGCTGCAGAGAGAAGAGGGTTTCGACCCTGGAACTGCAGTTATGGACAGTTGTAGCTGCCATGTGGGTGCTGAGAAATGAACTCAGGTTCTCTGCAAGAGCAGCCAGTCTTCTGAGCCATCATTCCCTGCCTTGTAAATAATTTAAGACACAGAAATTGGTTTAGTAAAAATGAGTTTTCAAAGTTCTGCATGTCCTGTAAGCCTAGCAAAGTCCACACGCCTATAACCCTAGCACTCTGGAAGCAGAGGCGGAGGAAAGCTTTGTAAGTCTAGACCAGCTATCTGAAAAAGAAAAAGTAAAAGGGGGCGGAGAAGTGGTCAGCAGTTAAGAGCATTTGATACTCTTGTAGAGATCTGGGTTTGGTTCCTTCCCAGCACCCACATGATGACGCACAGCCATTTGTTTTTTTTTTTTGTTTTTTTTTTTTTTTTTGTCTTTTTGAGACAGGGTCTCCCTGTAGCCCCAGCTGTCCTGGAACTCACTCTGTAGACCAGGCTGGCCTTGAACTCACAAAGATCCGCCTGCCTCTGCCTCCCAAGTGCTAGGATTAAAGGCGTGCGCCACCACGCCCGGCAATGCACAGCCATTTGTAACTCCAATTCCAGGAGATGTTATGCCCTCTTCTGGCCTCCCAGGGAACTTGGCATGCAGGCAAACATTCATAAACATAAAATGAAAATAATAAGAAATTTACAAAAAGAAGAAAAAAGTTGCAAATGGTTGGTGTCTTTTACTTGGTAAAGCAAATTAGTTCACAAGCTTTGCTGGCATAATCCTGCTCTGAAGACACTGGAGAGTTGTGTGCAGGGCGGCGTGGTGCAGCCCTCATCAGGACATTGGGAGTCACGAGGGAAAAGCAGCCTTGCAAGGGTGCCAGAAGTGGAAGGCCTCTGCAGACTCTTCCCTGAGGGTATTTTGCTCCCAGTTCCCCAAAGGACTCAGCTCTTAGTTCTTCTGCCTGGCCTCCCTGGTACCTTGCTGGCAATAACGGCTCCTGCTTTGTGAGGAACCCCAATCCCTAGGTCTTCTCTGAGTGGCCTTTCTCATCTCCTTGGCTGCTGTGGGCAGCTTCCCATGCTGGCCTTCTTGAAGAGCAGATCTCCAGGCATGGTGAACAAGCAGCACTTGGCTCCCGTGCTACCCAATACAGCGGAGGGAAGCACACCTCATCAACGGTCCCCCTCACCTTAGCCCAGGCCAAGGTGTCACTAGGTTGCCATAGTAACAGATGCTCATTGGGGAGCTGGCAATCAACCTCTATACATGCAAGTGCTGATAGAGAACTTCTGCAGAGGGAATGTTGAGATCTCTTGTGTTAGCTCTCCAGAGGTCAACATAACCCAGGAGGGCGGGGCTGCTGGGGCCATGTTGACACAGTCATCAAAGTACAAGCGAGGAGCCCAAATCAGGGTAAGGGTTCCCCTGGATGCAGTGACTGAATGAAATGGGGTGCACAAAGACCGCCAACCAGGACAACTCCATGGGGGCAGCAGTTTATTGGGGGGACAAACCTCTGCACTGTCTCCTCCCAGGATCAAAGGCACAGCAACAAGCAGTCAAGCAGCCTTTATAGGCAGTTAGGGGCTTGGGTAACTCTATGATGAAGGCTGGGCAGTTTACCTTGGGATTGGTTGTTCTCCCGATAGGCAGAGGGATTTGCATGGGCAGCTAAGCTTAGACCCGACATTTTTGGAGCCTGCCAGCAACCCATGACCCGGAGCCAACAGTGAGGAGACACCAGGGATCACACAGGACAGCAAAGATGTGCACAGCCCCCAGGAATACAGGGTCATAAGCAGACGTGGTGCTACATGTCTGTGATCCTAGGACTTGGGAGGCTGAGGCAGATTGCTGTTTGAGGCCAGCCTGGGCTACACAGTGAATACTAGGTAAGTCTGGGATATATAGTAAAATACTGTCTCAAGGAAAAAATAAAAAACTTGAAAGTCAGCCTGAACCACACAGCAGCAAACTCAAACTCAACCCCCCGCCCCCCAAAAATATGGGGCTAGAGAGGTGGGTCAGAGGTTAAGAGACCCAGATTAGGTTTCCAGTATCCAAGTAGTGGCTAACACCCATCCAAAAGTCATTCCAGCGATCCAACACTCAATTCTGGCCCCCATGGGCACTGCATGACATGGCTGCACCTACATCCTTGCAGGAAATACTATATATATATATATTATATATATAATAAAATCCATTCTAAATCTTAAAAAAAACACAGACACCCAAGAACTTTGAGATTTACAGGAGTCTACAAAGCAGGGTGTGGAGGCAAATACTCAACAGATTCTTGGGGGGTGGCAGTGGGCAGGGAGCTTTAACTGTAGCTCTATGTAAATGCTCATGGCTACCCACCTGGCCAACGCTGCACAATACACACCATCTCAGCACATTCAGTGTAATAAGAGGAGGAGCAGGCTGTGTGCATCACTGCTTTTAATTAATTGTGCTGGGAATGTTGCCGTCGGTGGTAGATGTTTTGCTAGTTACAAAAAAACCAAGGCCAGTGCATCCAGTTTTTAAAATTAGTTTTGGTGCTGGAAGATGAGCCTAAGTGGATTAAGAGCATCTACTACTCATTGCAGAGAACCTGGTTTATCCAGCATCCACAAGATTTTAATAAAAAAAAAAACATCTTTAAGCGCAGGCGTTCGACTGGCTACAACCTTTAATCCAGTACTCGGGAGGGAGAGGCAGTTGGATCTCTTGTGAGTTCAAGTGCAGTTCTGGTTTGTACATGATGAGTTCCAGGACAGCGTGGGACGATAGGGACGACCATATCATCAAAAAGACAAAAATAAAAAAAAAAAAAAAAAAAAAGAAAGTGTTTAACACTACATTTGGGGGCCAAACCATGCTCTGGATTGGTGGCTTTTAAATTTAACCATGGATATTTGACAAACAGCAGATACCCCCCTGTTAAAGACATGCTGCAGAAATGCAGTGGAGGGTACCAGGGGCCTGGGGTGCACCTCTCACTGGGAGAGCATAGTGCCCCAGCACCCCAGGAAGGACTGGGGCTACAAAAGACATTAGGATAGACTGGATGACCTCAGCTTTGGTTGGTGGGCACAAAGTTAGTCCCTAGGTGAGCAACCTGTTCTCAGGGAGAGGCAGGCTCAAGCAACTCCTCACAGCTTGTGGTCCTCCAGAGCTACTGAAAAAAGAACTCTAAACCAGGTGGGCACAGGAAGCCAAACCTCCTCAGGATCTGGAAGCCAGAACTTGGACACTGAGGTGTGGGTGAGGCACATGGGGATTTGTAGGGAGGATCTATCTCATGCTTCTCCTTGGGCTCCTGTTGTAGCCTGAAATAGCGAGTTCTAGGCCAGCTGGAGCTACAGGGAAACCCTGTCTCAAAAACAAAACAACAACAATTAACAGTCATGCCAGATGCATAGAAGGTAGAGGTAGGTGGGTCTCTGAGAGAACAAGTTCCAGGCCAGCTGGGGCTACAGGGAGAACCTAACCTAACCTAACCTAACCTAACCTAACCTAACCTAACCTAACCTAACCTAACCTAACCTAACCTAACCCAACCCAACCCAACCCAACCCAACCCAACTCAACGGAACCTAACCAAAACAATCCCCTCCCTCAAACAAAAACCCACAAAAAACTAACAAAGTAGAAAACACAGTATAGAAAAAGATAACTTACAGAACAATATCCCTCATGAATGGTGATATGAAAATCCTTAAGGGCTGGGCAAGATGCCTCAGTAGGTAAAGGTACTTGTTGTCACACCTGGAGATCCACTCGCACACCCACCTACCCGGGTGTTTTTTTCTGTCAGGGGCTCTTTATCCTCCTGCCTTGGCCCCCTTGAGAGCCAGGATTACCACGTCCCACCAGATACAGTGGTTGTTACTGCATGGATTTAGACCTTGAACCTTGGTACTGACACCGGACATGGTGGAGAGTGGTGCCCACCTTGTGGTAAGCTGTAGCTGAAGGGTACAGGGCTCCCAGGGCTCTGCTGTCAGGATCTTCCCTACTGACCAAAGGGATTCCTTTATGGAGGCTTTAGTGAGCTCTGTGTTTATATGCCCTTCTCACTTTTTAAATGACTTTTTAATTAAAATATAAAATACAAAGCAATCTGAAGGAGGCGAATTTGACTATGAAGAAGCCCCTGCTGGGCTCTGGGTCTCCTGACTAGAACAAGAATGAGTCCCACACCATGCCTCTTTTGTGGCTGTTGTCTGGATGAACAGGCAGGACAAAAGTTGAGCAATTTCAAGACACTGAATGTCAGATGAACTTCTCTCTGGATCTTTAGACTTGATTTCCCCATCCAGCTTGGGCCACAGAGGCATTTGTGGAGCGGCTCTGCAGCTCTGCATGGGGCTGCTGGCTCTGGCCATGCATGGCTGTAGTGTCTCCCTCCACCTGCTCTCAGAGGCAAGGTGACTCTTTGGGGTATAAGCCTCAGAGAAAAGGCAGGGGGAACTTGAGTCTGCCCCTCACTAGGCTGCACTGAGCACTGAGATCATCCCGCTCCTGACGCATCTGGAGATTGTGGTGGTTGCAGCTGGGAGGGGAGGTCCCAGCCTCCGATTATGAAGGACAGCGATGTTGCTGCAAGCCCCTCAGTGTGCAGGATGGCCCCCTTCCCTCCCTTTTCTGTTGCTAGGACTTGAATCCAGGGCTTGTGGATGCTAGAAAACACTATCATTGAGTCACATCCCCAGCTCACAATCAACATCTTCAAGATGAATACTGGATGCTGGAGAGGCAACGACTGTCAAGAATGCTAATCCTTGACATTTTCTTCAGATCAACTAATGTCACATAGCCAAAGAAGGAACTGAGTTTACATGAAAACTTAGGTGTTTTCTTTGCATTCACACCAGCGCCTCTGGGTGTCTCCTCATGGTCCTAGTTCTATTTGCTATTGGCTTTATGGCTGCTCCCAGAGACTAGAGCAAGATCAGAGAGGGTCTGGGAAGCCATAGCTAGCAATTCCCTTAGTAAGTGAACCCTGGAGGGACAATCATAAACCCAACACCACCAGGGAAGTGTTCCAAAGCTGGGTACTTTGAGCTATTTATTTAATAAATGGTCTCACTATGTAGCGTTGGCTGGTCTTGAACTCACAGAGATCCATCTGCTTCTGCTTCCTGAGTGATCAGAGCTTGCATGTTTTGAATCAAGACAGAATGATACCCAGGCATAGTAGCTAATCCCCAAACTGGAGAGACTGAGGCAGGAGGACTGCTATAATTTCTGGGCTAGCCTGGGCTACAAACACAGATCTTATCTCAAAAAACAAAACCACAAGCCAGTGAGATAGCTCAGTGAGTGGAAGTGCTTGCTGCACAGTGTGATCCAAGTTCAATTCCTGGAAGCACAACAGAGGAAAGAACTGAATCCTGCAAGTTCTTCTCTAACCTGTACATGTGCACCATGGTGGAAATGCACATATGCATACACTAATAAAAAGTTTTCAAAACAAAACACAGGGGCTGGAGAGATGGCTCAGCACTTAAGAGCATTGGCTGTTCTTCCAGAAGACCTGGGTTCAAATATCAGCTGGCAGTTAACAACCATCCATTAACCACAGCTCCAGGAGATCCAATGCCCTGTTCTGACCTCCAAGGGTACTGTATGACACAGGTGTACTTACACACATGCAGGCGTAACAGTCATACACATAAAATTAAAAACAAAACAAAATCAAAGTAAACAACCCCCCTAGATCCTGACAGCACAGGAAAGCTGTGGTAAGTCTTCTGAACCTCACAAACCCCCTGAACAATTTCAAGTGATGTGAAGGGAAAGAACCAAAAGAAAGGCGACTGCAATGGGAGCTTTACCGGGGCCACCTCTTTAATAGTCAGAGTAGCTGTACAATTCATTATATTCTTCCTGAGAATAATTTATTTCCCCCAAAAAACTAAAGGGAGGGTATGCTTTTCAGGATCATCTAACAGAAGGGACAGTGGGGCAACCAGACATCTCCAGAGCCAAACCCCTCTGCCTGCAGGGTCCTCTCCTGGGAAGAGGGGCGCAATGAGAACATCAGTTAGCTCCAGTGGCTGCAAAGAGTCAACATGGCTTTAATCTTTCTTTATAAATTATATAAAAATGGAAAACAGGGATGGTTCTGGAACTTCTTAATGCAGTTGGGAGGTGCTCTGGTACAAAGCATTTCTGCTCCCAAGAGAAATTACATTGCTACAAAAAACTGGCATGGGATTCTGGTGAGGAGAGACAAGAGTTTTAGCCAGTTCTGCACTAGTTTGCAACTCAATGCTTCAATATCCACAGGAAAGGGAGAAGGGTGGGCGGAGAGCACAGAAGTCTTCTCAAATTACTCCAGTCTTCAAAATATAGCTTCTATACTCTTTCTCTGTAAATGGGATTAGCATATTGCAACCAAAGGGTGCTCTGAAAAGTCCAGATCCCAGTCTGGACAGGCTGCCAGGAAGGACTTGCGGCCTGCTGGGTCTCTGGGAGCCCTCTCTCCTTAAGTGTTCCCCTTCCAACTTGCAGCAAGGTGCGTTGGGAATTACCATGGCCGCAGGCCACTTCCAGTAAAACACATCCCGATGCGAACATCAAGTGAGTCTTAAAAGCTTCTTATTGTACAATTTTCATTCTCAGAAAAATGCCACATTTTGGATCCAGATTTTTCTGAATATTATGATTTAGAAAAATAAGGAAAGTGAACCCAAATTAAAATGTGGCTAAATTTATACAAGAGGTTTTCAGCTAGCTGTTGTTCCGTTGGGGCTGAGTCCTGGCGACTGAGGACCTGGGCTAATTCCTCACTGCTGGTGGAAGGCTAGAGAAGATCTCCTGAGCGCAGATACACTGCCGTGGCTCAGTGTGGCCTCATCTGCCCGAGTGTTTTCAGTCTCGCCTGGTCGATGACGTCCAGCAGGTTCTTAGCGTCCACAGCCAGGGCATGGGCAGCGGTTAGCATCTGTTTCTTGTACTCCTGCTGCAGGCTGGTCATGACGTACTGCTGTGCCAACTTCATCTTGCTGATAAGCTCACCTAGGTCAGAGTTCAGCAGCTTCTGTGCCATCTCAATCTGGAGGAATGAGAGAAGGTCAGAAAGCTGTTTCCAGGCACTGGTCACAGGCTTTTTGTTTGGCACCTCTAAGACAAGAAATGTTCTTTTCCCCCAAATAAACTTTCCTTAGAAGTAACAGGACATGCAATCTGTCTGCCTTAGAAATCCAGCCACCACCAGGCGTGGTGGCGCATGCCTTTAATCCTGGCACTTGGGAGGCAGAGGCAGGCAGATCTCTGTGAGCTGAAGACCAGCCTGGTCTACAGAGGAAGTTCCAGGACAGCCAGAGCTACAGGGAGACCCTGTCTCAAAAAAGACCCTCCCCCCCCCAAAAAAAAGACATCCAGCCACCACAGCCATTCCCATGCGTGGTACGCGGCCATCAGTTCCTGGGCCTTCCGTTCCCATCCCAATGTCTCTGGGCTGGACTCTCTTCCACTCTGCACTTGCTGTCTGAACTCTAACTTCAGAGTTTGGTAGAGCTTTGCTTTGTTTTATAGTCATACAATGTGAAAGAACCTTAGAGATGACATAGTCCAAACACTTCAACAGGAAGAACTGTAACAGTGAACTGCTGAGGGCCACAAAGGGTAAACACCAAGGTCATGCTTGCTTGCTATGTCGACTCCCTCTCTAAGCTATTTTTAATTGTTAAAGATTTTAAAATTGTGTGTGTGTGTGTGTGTGTGTGTGTGTGCGCGCGCGTGCATCTGTCTGCAAAACCTGGAAGAAAGCATCAGATCCCTTGGAGCTAGAGTTGCAGGTACTTTTGAGCCACTTGTAGGTGCTAGGAACCTATTCCAGGTTCTCTGAAGAATCAGGAAATGCTCTTAACATCTAAGCCAACTCCCCCAGGACCTCTCTGGGCTTTCTACAGCTGTAGAGAGAGGCTTTACCAGTGTCAGGGGACACCCTAGTCACCGTGAGGGGCTGGGCTGTGAAACACATGCTGCCCTGCAAGGCCAAATGCTTTGCTTGCTGGCTCATTACTTCTCCTATCCAGTTATTCAACTAATGGTGACTGAGACATTTACTCTATTAACAACTTGAGCACTAAGCATGCAAGGCACTTCATACTTCAGATATAAGATGGAATTAGACCAGTTGGGAGAAGCCTGAAGGAGCTTACTGATCCAAAGGCTACACCACAACAGACACACAGGGAAGTTCTGTCCTTTGCCTACCTCACAGAGGACAGCTAGGGTTGGACTAGACTGTACAAGTACACCAGGTCACTGCAAAGGACCATGCCAAGGTGACTTTTGCTCAAAGTGGCAGTAGATAAAATATAAGTAATATTTATATTTTATAAATAAGTAATATAAAATTTGGGGAATTGAAAGGGAGACCCTGTCTCAAAAAGGCCAAAAAAAAAAAAATTGGGGGGAATGAAGAATGCCTTAATCCAGAGAGCTGTTCTAGAAAGATGGCTCTGGTGGCAGGAAGAACGCCGACACCAGAGTGGTTCAGGAAAGGTCCCAGGGCTATGAGGACCTACCTGAGACTTGGTGAGTGTTGGTGTGCATGTGTGAGCCAAATAGGGGTGTGCCTACTCCTCCCTCCTCAATGGGCTTTGACTGAGCTTCCATGACTAGGGGTAATGGGTGTTAAGTGCACAGTGATGTAACAGCCTTTGGAAGCAAAGAAGCAAGTACGGATTGCTCAGGCCAATATCCACTGAACAGCAGGCAATCCAAACATGGGCAATGCTCCCAAGAAGCACAGATTTAGGAGCACTAAGTCCAAACATAGAGCTCTAGGTAACTGCCACAGTGAGTGGCACTGTTAAGAAAATGGAAGACAACACCTTGGGTTTGGAATCCTCAAGGGTGTCAGAGGAGGAGCGAGGGGATGGGACTGGGTGGGAGGAGTGAGGAACACTGTGATCTGGGATAGTCCCTGGACACTTAAAGGACAAGTTGCTACAGAGACCTGGGTTGTGTGTGGCTGCATGGCAGGTGAGAGAGAAGGGGCAGTGGAAGTGGGCAGCATGAGCACAGAAAGACTCTTTAAAACAAACGTTAACAATCCAAAAACATCTATGGGGAGTAACTTCTGTGTGCAAGAATCAGGTGTGAGCTGGAGAGATGGCTCAGCGGTTGAGAGCACTGACTGCTCTTGCAGAGGACCCAGGTTTGATTCCCTGCATGTACATGGCGGCTAAGAACCGTCTTTTTCTTTTTTTTGTCTTTTCGAGACAGGGTCTCCCTGTAGCCCCAGCTGTCTTGGAACTCACTCTGTAGACCAGGCTGGCCTTGAACTCACAGAGATCTGCCTGCCTCTGCCTCCCAAGTGCTAGGATTAAAGGCGTGCGCCACTAAGCCAGGCATGGTGGCACACTTGGGAGGTAGAGGCAGGTGGATCTCTGTGGGTTCAAGGCCAGCCTGGTCTACAGAGTGAGTTCTAGATCATCTGGGGCTACAGGGAGACCCTGTCTCAGAAAAAAAAAAATTCAGGTGTGTGGAGTGGTTACTTCTGGCTTTCCTGGCTACAGCAGGTCTTCATGAATGGTCCCAAGGAGGCACCCAATGGTGGGAACACCATTTCCTTGCCTGGAAACCAACCAGAGCCCAATGAAGAAGGTCCAGCAAGCAGCCCTCTATTTGGCTAGGAGTTTGAAATCACAAAGTAGGGACTAATAATCAGAGGCATTTTCTTTTTTTTTTTTTTCCTCCCCATTAAACAGAGGCATTTTCTAAAAGAACACATGTGGTTTGGTCCACTCCCAGAGGGACCAGCAGCTTTGGCTAGGTTTGACTGCCATTAGGACACTGCTTCTTGAAGTCCAAAGGAGTGACGTTGGTTGAGAGCAACTTATCCACCTAATCAGGACAAAAATCCAAGTTCACAGAACTCTCCACACCCTGTTCCACAAACATGTCAATGTCTCTAGTGTATGGAGGCTCATGCCTGAGGTCTCAACTCCAGGGAAGACTGGGATAGGAGGATTTCAAGTTTCAAGTTCCAGGGCAGCCTCAAATATACAGCAAGGGCCAGTCTCAAAAAGCCCTCTCCCTACCCCAAAAGTCAATGTCAAGTGGAACAAATTAGTTGAGCAACTTCCACATTAAAGGAGGCCACACTGATGAGATGAATGAGCAGCATGTGTGATGAACCCAGACTGCTTGTGCACTGCAGGACCCCGAGCATCCCTTCAGAAAGTTCAGAGCACAGAGAGGCGGGGCAGCAACACAGGGCCATCCCTGCTATCAGAAAGGACCCATGAAGTGCTCAAGGTTTCAGGGGGCATATGCATACAACTTGGATTCAAATGCTCATACAGCGCATTGTGTGTGTGTGTGTGTGTGTGTGTGTGTGTGTGTGTGTGTGTGTGTGTGTGTGTGTGTGTGTGTGTGTGTGTGTGTGCGTGCACAAATGAACAACAGGGAGAGAATGCTAATTTGGTGAAATGGTGAAACACAACACTGGGTAAACAATGTTCAGGAGCTCTCAGTATTAATCTTACAATTTTCTGTAACTCTGGCAGGCTGAGCTGAAGGAGAGCTGGAGGGATGAGGAGGGCCTGAGGGGAGCAGGGTTGTAGCCTATCATTTGGGAGCCATACAACTGAAACAAAACTATTAAAAAGTGGCTTAGGCTAGGCACAATAGCATCTTCCTAGAATCACTACTTTGGGATTAAAAGTGTGCACCACCACGCCCGGCTCTTTTTATTGTTGTTGTTGTTGAGACAGGGTCTCCCTATAGCCCCAGCTGTCTTGGAACTCCCTGTGATGTAGACCAGGCTGGCCCTGAACTCACAAAGACCTGCTTGTTGCCACTTCCAGAGTGCTGGGATTAAAGGTGTGTGCCACCACGCCTGTCTCTGGAAGATGTTTTTATTTTTTTATTTTATTTATTTATTTTTTGGAAGACTTTTTAAAGTCAGGTTCTCACTATGAGGATGGCCTCAAACTGACAGAGAAATCTCTGTTTCTGCCTCCACTGTCAAGATTAAAGGTGGTCACCATCGTGCCTGGTTTAAGGGGACTTTCACATCACTATGTAGAATATGGATATCACCAACAAACACTGTTATTTATGGACACCAGGAGGAAGGGATTGGCTGGAGGACATAGGTCACTAGACCTATGTCTCTCCTTGGTACAGAGACAATGAAACCAAGTGGCCATAGGATAAAATGCTGAGACTTAAGTTGTTTATCTTGGGCATCTTGCTAACTAACCCAGCACTGTCCCCTACCTCTCGATGTGTGCTGGCCGGGAGAACAGGAATGGTCTCATCCACAGTGGCCAGCAACGTCCGCAGGGCCAAGCCGACTTCCTAAGACATAAGAATCAGCAGTATTAGGAACACATAAAGATATTATGCAATGTTGATAATTTTCTCTTTCACATGGAGTTTATAAGCTAGAAGGAAACTTTCTTGCTTAGGTTATAGGTATAAGTCACATAACTGGTAAGAACATAATAATCTTTAAAATATTTTTATTATTGGGACTGGAGAGATGGCCTAGTGGTTAAGAGTGCCGACTGCTCTTGTAGAGGACCGGGGTTCGATCCCCAGCACCCACATGGCAGCTGAGAACCATCTTTAACTCCAGTTCCAGGGGAATCCAACGCCCCCTTCTGACCTCCGAGGCATTGCACGACACGGGTGCACAAACCGACATGCAGACAGTACACTCATACACATACAAAATAAATAAAAAATATTTTTATTATTTTTCTTAGGTATATGAGTGCATTGCCTACATGTATGTGTGCAAGTGCACCCTGGAAGAGGTCAGATTCCCGGGAACTAGAATTATAGATGGTTGTGTTAGCTGCCATGCGTTGCTGGGAATCAAATCTGGGTCCTCTATAAGAGCAGCTGTTAACTGCTAAGCCATCTCTTCGGCACCAGAACATCATGAATTTCAAATTTTTATTACTGTCATTTATCTGAAGATCAAATATGATTAAAATACCAAACTATATATGCAATATAAATACAATGAGCAGAAAACAAAAACAAAAACAAAAAACAAACCCAGTAAGAAATGGCATCTACTCTTGGGTCAGGGAACAAAAGGGGAAGCAATCACTGCTCAGAGTAAGAGAAGTAACCTGAAGGGAATTGCTGGGCATGTCCATCTTTGTGGGGTCTTCACAGAGGCCCTATCACTGCACAGAACAGTCACATGGACCATCCTCTCCTCTCACAAGCAGCCTGAAGCCCTGATATCCTATGTAACCACAGTAACCCAGTAACAACAGTAGCACCTATAAAACTACCATGTGAGTAGTGCACGCCTTTAATCCCAGCACACAGGAGGCAGAGGCAGGTGGATCACTGCCAGTTCAAGACAAGCCTGGCGGCCTGGTCTATATAGCAAGTTCAAGGCCAGCTGGGGCTAAAGGAGACCCTGCTTCAAAAAGACTACCTGACCCAACCTACCCAAGAACTTATACCAAGACTACTGGGGAGTGAAGTTTAGAAAGTGGCCCAAGGGCCGGGCATGGTGGCTCACACACCTTTAATCCTAGCACTCGGGGAGACACAGGCAGATGGATCTCTGTCAGTTCAAGGCCAGCCTGGTTTATAAAGTGAGCTCCAGGCCAGCTGTGACTAAAGGGAGACTCTAGTCTTTAAAAAAAAAAAAAAAGCCGGGCGGGGTGGCACACGCCTTTAATCCTAACACTTGGGAGGCAAAGGCAGGCGGATCTTTGTGAG
>VZQC01007611.1:134363-261562 GCA_009823505.1 Rhizomys pruinosus
TTTATCACAGCAACAGAAAAGTGCCTAATACAGTTGATTGGTACCAGAGAGTGGGCTGTTGGCTGTGAAGAACCTGACCATGTGGATGTTTGGAGAAATGTGGAAGACTTTGGAACTTTGGGCTAGAAAAGCTGTTGACTAAGGTAAGCAGAGCTTAATGGACCATTCTAGTAGAAGCCTGGAAGAAAGCATTGCTGCAAAAAAAATGCAGTTCCAGAGGAAAATAAAGACTTAGGCAGCAACTGGGATATTTTGATAAAGAGTCTGGCAGCAGTTTGCCCTCAGCCCAAATGCTTGCCTGATGCTAAGTTGAAAAGCAATGGACTAATGTCTTTGGCAGAGGATATTTCAAGACAGCCTAATGGAGAAATGGTGGTGTGGCTACTGATGGTGAATATTGTGCAGATCTACAGTGAAGAAGAGCAGATGGGGCAGAAAGAAATGCAGAATGTACAGTTTGGATCTGAAAACTGCACTAGGAAGATTAACGGTGGGGCCAAGGCATGTGAAGGAGAGGTTCCTTTTGATAAGGAGACTAAAGTGATTAAGGAGAGGGCTGGAGATTTACAAGTAAACAACAGAATCAGTACCTTCATGGCAAGACCACACCCAGCTAAGCCTCCAATTTTTGAAAGGAAAATACTGAAAGCATTTTCTACTCCAACAAGCCCAGGGCAGAGAAAATTTGCAAATGTGGTTAAAGTAGGAGAGAGTCCATCCCGAACTTGCAGCCAGACTCAGCAATTTCATTCACCTGGTGCTGGCTTTAGAGGTATGAAGTTTGCAAGAGTGAAGGGGTTATCAGTTCTTCCTCCATGGTTTCAGAGAGCCACAGAGGCCAGGCACAGTGCAGCAGGGGCATCCCTGAATAAAGAAGGCCCTGATAGGCCATTGTGGGAAGCTGTGAATGTGAAGTCTGGGTGGCAGCAGAGACCCCAAGAAGACATTCGGGGTGCCAGAGCTGTGAGATATTTGCCAAGGAGAACTGCATACAGGGAGTGGTACCAGCCTAAGGAAGAGATGTATGTTGCTAGCAAAGCTGGAAGAGCTGCGCCATCTAAGCCCTTTGGAAGTTGCACATGGAGCTACTGGACTTGGTGTTTGCCCTGCTGGTTTCTGGTCTTGTTTTGGTCCAGTATTTCCTCACTATGCCTCTATTCTTCCCTTTTGGAATGGGAATGTGTATTCAGTTCCACTGTATGTTGGGAGTATGAATTTGCCTTTTGATTTTACAGGAGCTTACAGTTAAGAGATTAGCCTGTGTCTCAGAAGAGATTTTGGATGATAGACTTTTGAAAAGAATTGAGACTGATAAAGACTATGTGGACTTTTAAGGTTGGACTAAATGCATTTTGCATTTTATATGGTCAGGAGCCTATGGGGGCCAGGGAGTGGAATGTGGTGGTTTGAATGAGAGTGTCCCCCCATAGGCTTTAAGTACTCAGACATTTTGTCTCCAGTTGGTGGCACTGTTCTTGGAGGTCTTAGAAGGTGTGGCTGTGGGCTGGAGGAAATACGTTATTGGGGGCAGGCTTAGTGAGTTTAACAAGCCTTTGGGTCTCCAGTCTCTCTGCTTCCTGTGCTCATTGCGAGATGTGACCCTCAGCTCCAGCCCTGGCTACCATGCTTCCCGTCACAATGGACTCTGATTCCCTGGAACCGTCAACAGTAAGTTCAAATAAACTCTTCCTTTTATAAGTTCCCTTGCTCATGGTGGTTTTATCACAGCGACAGAAAAGTGACTAACACAACACCCAAACCATAAGGCTTGACTTTGGGAGTACTAGGCTTCCCTGTGAAGGAAGGCTGTCTCTCCCATCACAGAGTGAGCACACATTACCTTCACCATAGGGATGTACTCCTCTGGTGGAGCTGGCTGGATTTTGCTGGACATCTCGATGACAGCTTTCACCAGGCCAGTCACGTTCTCATACACCTTGTCATTGGATCGGTCCAGGTTGGCAGTGGGAGGGGGGCTGATTTCCTGGGGCTGAAGCTGACAACATAGAAGCTGGTCATTTTCCACTCTCCAGGAGATGGCGCGGCATCACCACAATTAAGTTAGAGAGTCTTTAAAAGAGATCAAAGCAGATGCAGAAGGTAACGGATTTTCTTGTTTATTCAGGATATAGTTCAGCTTGAGGATGACAAAGGTAATTCATCCAAGAGACAAACAGATGAGGCAATGATGCTTTCTAACTTTGAGCTCAGTTAAAGGAAATGAGATGGAGTCACACACAATAAAGTAAAATCTCTAGATTCAAAGAAGTAATTAAGTGTTCCCAGACACCCAAATTACAAGAGAATCCACACAACTTATAACCAAGGGTCGACTGAATTTTTGAGGGACTCACTAAAGTGATCAAACACTCTACATTAATATGAAAATCTCTGCTAATTTTAGGTTTGCTCAGTACTCAAACCCCAACAACAATGTGCTTTTTTTCATGATGATAAATGTGGACTCACATGTGTCTGCTTTAGGCAGACACCATCTGCTTGGAGAAATCTACTCAAGTTCAAGTGGTGGGGGAAGGGGAGGGGGAGGGGGAGGGGAAGGAGCTTCCTGCTAGCCCTATGCTGACTGCTGGGTGAACCAAGGCATGCAGTGGCTCACTGGGAAGCATGATGGACACATGAAGCCTCAGATATAAATGCATCCATGGAGGACCTGGGCACAAAGAACACATCATAGATACTATCCATGATGTCCAAGGGCCTTGGAGAGAATGAAATGAGTCACTAGGAAATGCTGTGTAGCATTTCAAATTCAAGGTTTTTAAATTTTATGTGTATGCGTATATTGTTTGTATGTGTGTAGGTGCACCCGTGTCATGCAGTGCCCTCAGAGTCAAAAGAGGGTGTCTGATACCCTGGAACTGGAGTTATACATGGTTGTTAGCCACCAGGTAGGTGCTGGGATTTGAACCTGGGTCTTCTCCAAGAGCAGCCAGTGCTCTTAACCACTGAGCCATCTCTCTAACCCAAGATTCAAGGTTTTTTTTTTGTTTTTGTTTTTTTTGGGTGTGTCTGTGTGTTCAGAAGGACAAAAGTGCAGTACAGTATCTGTCCAATTGGGTATGCTATGGCACGCAGGCTAAGCCAGTGAGCCACTGTTTCCAGATGTCTCGGCCAAAAATATCAGAGCAGAAGATCGTGTCTGAGTTAGAAAAGGGTGGGAACAATGCATTCAGTGCAGAGCCGTTCATGTCTCAGTCTCTGAAAATACAAATGCTCTTTTTCTGGTACTGCTAATCATGAGCGGTGTCAAACCAAGCAAGTGCGCTCTCCCACGGGGCTACCCACATGCTAGTCCAGTCACATGCAGAGTTGTGTCTACCAAAGTGAGCTAGACAGACACACAGAAATGATATGCTTACCCTCCACGGCTATTGTCGAACGGAAGGTGAGGAAAAGGTAAAGGAGTTTATCAGAGAAAAGGACAAAAGAAAAACAGTATTAATAAGGCAGCAGATAACCCCATAAAGAACATGAGCACCAGGCACTACATGAGTCTGCCCTGCTCACTCTCCTCCCAGCGCTGGATCACGCTCAGGCCTGCCGTTGGCTTTGTGCACAACGCATTACTAGAGCCTTTCCATGCAACATTTGTTCCCATGAGATAAATGAGGACAGCATGCAAAGCTGGTGAGTGGCCATGGGCAGCCATGCAATTTAGAGAGTGAAGCTCTTCCTGAGCAGGGAAAAGTGCATGTGTAATCATGGGAATTGCCAGTGGACTTTAAAGGGATTTGGAAGAAACTGCAGTACCATCAGCTCCTGACATAGCTGATTGGCCCGCATGTTCCTGACTCTTCAGTAGCATCCAGCCACTCTTGGCTAGGGGCTGTGTCTAAAGACCTCAGAAGCTTATTTTTAACCTTCTCACTCCAGACACACACGCACTTGCTTTTGGTTGTGGTTTGTTTTTGAATCTTAATTTTTTGAGTGTATGAGTGTTTTACCTTACAGGCATTTAAGTGAGCTTGTGCACATAATGACATCAGATGCCAGAAGAGGGCACCAGATCCCTTGGAAGTAGAGTTATTACAGATGATTGTGAGCTACCATGTGGATGCTGGGCACTGAACTGTGGTCCTCTGCAAGAGGAGCCAGTTCTCTTAATCACTGAGCCATCTCTCCAGCTCTGCTATTTGTTTTTGAGACAGGACTTAATGTAGTATAGGCTTGGTTTTGAACTTTTTTTTGTTTGTGTTTTATTTTTTGGTTTTGAACCCTTGATTTCATACCTCAGCATCTCAAGTGCTTAGATCATAGTGCATGTACATGTGTGTGTGCGTGTGTGTCTGTGTGTGTGTGTGTGATCATGACCAGCTTGAATTTTTATCCTGAAAACTGAGAGGCTTTGCTGTTTTATCTCTTCAGCCCAACATCTAGACAATCTACTGTGAACAGACTGCCATGGGAAAGGTAGTGGTCTGCTATCTGTAGACCCATCTAAAAAGCAGCATACACTTGGCTTCCACGTCCCACAGAACCTTCAGTTCAGATATGCCAAAATCCAGTGCTTTCTGGGTGCTGAAAGATGGAGATTTAACTGCATCCTTCCCAAGACAGGATTTGCACACTGAGATTCACAGTGTAGTTTTTGCCTCTATAGGCTACGTGCTGAAACCCCATCAGCACAAGAAAGCACATGGCTTCCTGGAGGGGCCATGTAAGGAGCACACCACCAAGAGACACGATAACTTTGTTTAATGACAGCAGGTCAATGGAAGTTTATGCTGAGCTGCTGAAAGCTTCTCTTTTCTGTGTCACTCTTTGCCCAACTCATCACAGGAGGACACTGCCATGATGTTCTTAGGACCTTACACAGTGCTATTCCTAACTCAAACACCTATAACTGCTCTCCTATTTTATAGAGTTCTGACAACTTGGAAACTCTTTGGTTGGAGGTTTAAAAGAACCATTACTCTCTACAGATAGCCAATTCCCTTTGGGTTGAAATGTGAAACTCAAAGAAATAAGAATAGGACATGTGGCTGAGTGGTGAAATGCCTGCCCAGTATGAGCAAGGTCCTTGGTTCTGACTCTAGCACTAGGAAACAATAGGCTACCCAAGAGTAAAGCAGATAAGGGAAACTGAGATTATTTCTAGCTAAATGCTATTTTAGTTACATATAGTTCGAAGTAAACATTTTTGTATTAAAACAATATTGTTAAAAACAATCCAATGTTGGGGCTGGAGAGATGGCCTAGCAGTTAAGAGCACCGACTGCTCTTGCAGAGGACCCGGGTTCAATCCCCAGCACCCACATGGCGGCTGAGAACCGTCTTTAACTCCAATTCCAGAACTCCAGTTCCAGGGGAATCTGATACCCTCTTCTGACCTCTGCGACATTGCATGACACCGGTGCACAAACCTACATGCAGACAGTACATTCATACAAATTAATTAATTAATTAATTAATTAATTAAAAAATAATCTGATGTTCCTTTAGGCTGGGTTTTGTGACCTCTAGCACACAGTGAAGAAATAAATGCCGGGGCTGGAGAGATGGCTCAGCACTTAAAGAGCACTGACTGCTCTTGCAGAAGATGAAGGGGGGGGTGTCAGGTCCCAATTCCCAGCACCCACATGGCAGCTAAGAACCATCTTAGGCTGGATGTGGTGGTGCACACCTTTAATCCCAGCACTCAGGAGGCAGAGGCAGGTGGATCTCTGTGTGTTCAAGGCCAGCGTGGTCTACATAGTAAGCTCCAGGCCAGCTGGGACTAAAGGAAGACCCTGTCTCAAAAAAAAAAAAAGCCTGCTTCATCTTAATTACTTAAGAAACTCTTGACAGATCTGAAGCCAGCACACTCCTCTTAAGGCTTCTTGCTCTGGATCCTGTATTAAGGGTATTCTCAATTACATTTATTCCTTGTATTATTCCAATTGTGAAATATGGCATATCCCTGGGGAGGGACACTGAGGAGACCTAGCCAAGGGGAAGCTTGCAGATGTGCCTGAGTCCAATGCTGCCCTTGGTCTGAGGAAGGCTAATCGATCCTTTGACAAATGTCTTCTGACTTGAGGTGGAAGATAGGTTTTCCGTGAAGCCATACTTATAAATATGTGGAGATCACAATGAGTTTCCATTTGCTTTAAAATAAAAAGTATTTTAGCCAGGTGGGGTGTTGCATACCTTTAATCCCAGCACTCAGGAGGCAGAGGCAGGTGGATCTCTGTAAATTCCAGGCCAGCTGGGGGCTATAGGGAGACCCTGTCTTAAATAAAAAAAAAAAAAAAAGAAAAAAAGAGTATTTCACTTATCTGGTAAAAGGATGTTGAATACAGTCTCTGAAATCTATCACACTTAGCAAAAACCAGGAAAGAGCTTGTGAAATACTTTTCTGACTCTTGAAGGGTTCAGAATGAGGCCTACTTGAATCCAGGGTCTCCTACAGGAACACCCTCCCTTATAGTGTCTCTGACAACTACAACATAGGTGTCACATGCTGAGTACTTAGGGACTCCAACAACTCTGAGAAGACAGTGCTGCACAGCCTTAGATCCCCACCTTGACACCCTCGTTGTAGCTGTCCCCAGGGCTACCAAGGCTGGCCAGATTGCTTAGGTGGCCAGGGGCTCCAGGGCGTGGTGGTTTCTTTGGCGGAGCTGCAGGATCTGGAAGAGAAGAAGGGTTCCCACTGTGCGTTTTTTTTTTTTTTTTTGTGTCTTTTTGAGGCAGGGTCTCCCTGTAGCCCCAGCTGTCCTGGAACTCACTCAGTAGACCAGGCTGGCCTTGAACTCACAGAGATCTGCCCCCTCTGTCTCCCCACGTGCTAGGATTAAAGGCGTGTGCCACCCACGCCTGGCTCCCACTGTGTAAGAGACTTATAGACCCTCCTGCCCCATCGCCACTGGCACTGTTACTAGGCTAGACTTCTTTTTTTTAATTTTTATTTATTTTTTATTATTTATTTCTGTATGTGTATGAATGTACTGTCTGCATGCAAGTGTGTGCACCCGTGTCGTGCAATGCTGCAGAGGTCAGAAGAGGGTGTCGGATTCCCCTGGAACTGGAGTTCTCCTGGAATTGGAGTTTCAGATGGCTCTCGGCCACCATGTGGGTGCTGGGGATCGAACCCGGGTCCTCTGTAAGAGCGGTCGGCGCTCTTAACCGCTAGGCCATCTCTCCAGCCCCGAAGCATCTCTGATGACTTATGGCAATAGATTCAGTTTTCTAGTACTCTAAACACAAAACTAATTATGGTCTGCAGAGGGAAGACCAAGCATCCCCAGGGCATTCCAAAGCTACGACACTACACATACTTAAAATGTACTCTGCCAAATCCTACAAACTTCCTCACACACAACCCATTTCATCACTGACCTGGTTTACCCACAGGCTGATAGATGTGTTGGTTTCCAGTCTGTGGGGTGGGAAAAAAATTCAGTCAATGAAGCGTGGTATGCAAGGTACAACGACCCACCTCATCTCTTCCCCTTGATCCTTTGTGACAGTCTCAGCTGTGACTGGATACACAACCAATGATGCCAACAGAGTGTGGAAACCAGGATGAGTGTAAGAAATACCAATGTAACCTCTTCTCTTTCCAAGGGAGTTTCACAGTATTAATGTAAATAGAGACTTCAAAGTCAACCATAATCTACATTTTCTTCGTCAATAGTTTGCTCTTCCCAGCAGATGGCATGGAGACTCTCAAAGACTATGAATTCAACTCATAGGCTTACTTTAGTCTAAAATCAAAATATATATTCAAAGTCTCACCCTGCTTAGAAGCTGCCTTTTTGCTTATTACCTGCATAGTCTCCCTTTTTATGGTCTTCTTGAGACAGGGTCTCCCTGTAGCCCCAGCTGTCCTGGAACTCGCTGTGTAGACCAGGCTGGGCTTGAACTCACAAAGAGCCACCTGCCTCTGCCTCCCAAGTGCTAGGATTAAAGGCGTGCACCACCACACCCGGCTGTATAGTTTCCTTTTTGTCAATGTGTAAAAATATAAATGTTAAAAAAATCCTCTCTTGAAAAACATTTCAAAAAACTATAGTACCCTTGTTAATATAGCTAAAATTTACCTTCTTTGGCCTTTTGAAACAGGGTCTCCCTCT
Organism: Rhizomys pruinosus; assembly: GCA_009823505.1. NCBI lineage: Eukaryota > Metazoa > Chordata > Mammalia > Rodentia > Spalacidae > Rhizomys > Rhizomys pruinosus. The sequence goes on from VZQC01007611.1 coordinate 142,442, forward strand.
AGCCTTAGACTCACTGAGATCTGCCTGCTTCTGCCTCTTGAGTGCTGGGATTAAAGGTGTGTGACACCACACCCAGCAATTGTGTTTTGTTTTGTTTTTCTTCTTTTATCTTTTTGAGCCAGGGTCTCCCTGTAGCCCCAGCTGGCCTTGAACTCAGGGAGATCTGCCTGCTGGGATTAAAGGTATAAGCTACCACCCCCAGATGTTTGTTTCTTAGTACATCAATTGTAGCATTTCTCTCAACCATGCCCCCCCCCCCACAGTTCTTATGACTTTGGCTACTTCCCAGGGCCCCACATGCTCCAATTCCATATTGGACCTTTATTATTGACTACATGCTGAAACCCCATTCCTAAATTAAAAAACATTCTTACTAAATTATCTCCTTACTATTTAAATTAGCTAATGGAATTTAAATTGTGCAGTTGAACTCAAATTAATGAGAGACAGCCAAACTCTCTTTTGTGTGGTATGTCTTGCCCACATGCATGCAAGTCCACCTATGTGTGCAATGCCCACAGAGGTCAGAGGAGGGTGCTAGATCCCCTAGGTCTGGAGTTTCAGACAGTTGATAGCCACAATGTGGGTGCTGGAAACTGATCCAGGTACTCTACAAGAGCAGCCAGTGCTTTTAATGACTGACTGAACCATCACTCCAGCCCCCAGAAGTAAAATTTTTTGCCTTGCTGAAATGCTTTGGATTATGCAATCATTTTCTTAGGACCCAAGATGCATTTCTAACATGGGACACCCTGGGAGTGAATACAGTGGTCACAAATCCTCACAGCTCACCTTTAGATAAGGTCTAAAATCCCAGGCATTCGGTGTGCACCTGCTGCTTATCTCGCTTACTGCTCAGAATCCCCCTCACTTCTGACTGACCACTCTGATCAGAGTTAAGTGCAGTCATTTAGTAAATGTCAGAAGGATGACTGGGGAGTGGGGGGAGATGGTACCTGGTAGTACTAGGTTGCTAGATGTCCCATAGGCCTCCACTGTCACTGACTCTGAGGCACTGTGTTATAAGGGCCCAGTCAGGAAAGCCAAACCATAGCCCTGAATGACTGATTAACTCAGGGATGGGTAAAAAGAGACCGACCTAAGACAAGCCCTCTTCCATGGTGTCTGTCCTAAAACTGTACATGAGCTTTCATTTGTTATGGCAGGGTCTCGTTATGTAGCTCAGGCTGACTTCAAATATGACCTCCCAAGTGCTGGGGTTACAGGTATGTTGTCGCCACATGCAGCTTCTGAAACTGTACTTAAATCTATTTGCAACCAGGTATGATGGCACATACTTGTAATTCTAGCACAGGGTGTGTGTGTGTGTGTGTGTGTGTGTGTGTGTGTGTGTGTGTGCAGGTAGAACTCTGTGAGATATCTGCTGCCTGGTCTACAAAGCAAATTCTAGGCCAGCTGGAGCTACAGGGAGATTCTGTCTCAAATAAAAAACAAAACAAAATGAGAAGAAAAAAAAAAACAACCCACCCTGCTCCCTAGGGGATACAGCTCAAGAAAACCCATCTGTCCAGCATGTATGAGGGTCTGGGTTGAATCCAATAACAGCAACAACAAAAACCATACCTGAGTCTGACTAAACAGGATTAGAACCTTACTAGTACATATGTGTGTGTACACATACAGACATGTGTGTATATTTTCAACCAGAATGTGTGTGACTTTTAAAACATAAGAGCCAGACTGGGCATGGTGATGTACACCTTTAATTCTAGGACTCAGGAGGCAGAAGCAGGTAGATCTCTGTAAGTTTAAGGCCAGCCTGGTCTACACAGAGAGTTCCAGGCCAGCCAGGGCTACATCGTGAGACCGTGTACCCAGCATGATGGTACATGCCTGCAAAACTAACACTTGGTAGGTAGGGGCAGGAAGATCAAAAGTTTAAGGTCATTCGTGGCTACAGAGGAAGTTTGAAGATGATTTGGATTCCTAAGACCCAACTGTCTTGTAAACAAACAAACAAACAAACAAACAAACCTACTACAAAAACCTGAAGAACAAAAATAAGAAAGCTGCTGCACCCAACCAGAGGGCTACATATACAGCTTTAGTGGTAGAAAGCCCCCGTTCCATGTGCAAGGCAGCCCTGGTTTTAATTCCTGTCTTGCCGCCAAGATGCTTTCATGGCTGTGCCTCAGAATCACAGTGGTTTACAACATGCTAGTTACATGAAGTTTTTTCTTCTTGAGACAGGGTCTCACTGTGTAGCCCTGGTTGACTTGGAACTTGCTATGCAAACTAGGGTGGCCTCAAACTCACAGATACACCTGCCTCTGCCTCCTGAGTACTGGGATTAAAGGTATGTGACACCAGACAAACCCTACACTGACATTTTGGAAAACCATTTATTTGAGTAGTTATTTACATTGTTGGTTTTTAATGTAAGATCTTGCTATATTACTCTCTCTGGAGAGGAACTCCTGGGCTCACATGATCCTTCTGCCTCAGCATCTTTTTCTTTTGAAAAAAGATTCAAGTTGCTAGGCATGGTGGCTCACACCTTTAGTCCCAGCACTCAGGAGGCAGAGGCAGGTGGATCTCTGTGAGTTCAAGGCCAGCCTTCTCTATATAGTGAGCTCCAGGACAGCTGGGGCTATAGGGAGGCCCTGTCTCAAAAAGATTAAAAATAAATAAAAGGATTAAATTTTAATTTAAAATTATTTATGTGTATGAATATATAAAGACATATGTTGGTGCCTGCAGAGGCCAGGAGACATTGGATTTCCTGGAGTTCATGTTACATCTATTTATTTATTTAAATTTATTTATTTAAAAATTTATGTATGACCGTTTAGCCTACACATATGTTAAGTGCCCTTGGAGGCCGGAAGAGGATGTCGGATCCCCTGGAACTAGAGTTATAGAAAGCTGTTAGCCACCATGTGGGTACCTGGAAACAGAACCCAGGTCCTCTGTAAGAAAAGCCAGTGCTCTTAAGGACTGAACCATCTCTCTAGCCCTGGAGTTACAAGCTTTTGTGAGCTGTCTCATGCAGATGCTGGGATCCAAACTTGTCCATATGGAACAGCAAGCATCTCAACAACTGAGCCATCTCTCCAGTACCCTCTGCCTTAGCTCCTTAAGTGGCTGGGACTACAAGCTTGTGCCACCACACCTGACAACCTCCCCTTTATTTTTTGGATCGCATGTATGCAACATACTTTAGCATGCACTCATGCACATACTCTGTCACTGAGCTTTGCATACCCTACCCCATTTCCAAATGTAAATACCTACAAACTCTTCAGAGATGAAAGTGTAAAAATCCATTCCCTAATGACTCAGTTTTGCATAGTGATTCTCACTTCATTTGCAATCACTGTCCTGATGCTAGGGAGGTGCTGAGCTCTGCTCTGTTCCTGGCACAAAACAGATTCCTGCCCCATGAAGCTGACAGCAATGTGGAAGGAGACAGTGGATACATGGGAAACACTGTGATTGCTGAGGTATGCTGTGCAGTACTCTGGAAGCAGAGGGAGAGTACCTGAGGAGCAGCCAGGTAGCCTGTGTGTGGAGGAGCCAGGGTGTGGAACAAGGCCAGTGTGAATAAATCTTTAAAAACAGATTCTGTGGGCTATGCTGCATACATAGGCCCAGTGGTGAAATTCACACAGAGTTCAATGGAATTAGAAAGGACTATTCCAGAACACTCTGGAACCGTGTTACAAGGTGAACCTATGTAGACTATAATTGGCGGACATTTGCAAGAGTTCTATTTCAAGGAGAGGCTCTTTATACAGAATTTGAGCATTTCTCTAATACCTAGAGGAAAGAAATCTTGCTTAAATAAGCGTCACAATCTGTGGGAACATTTATAACCATGCATTGAGTGTAGAAAAGTGAGATGAAGCCGGGCGTAGTGGCACACACCTATAATCCTAGCACTTGGGAGGCAGAGACAGGCGGATCTCTGTGAGTTCCAGGACAGCCTGATCTACATAGCGAGTTCCAGGATAGCTGGGGCTACAGGGAGACCCTGTCTCAAAAAGCCCCCCCCCCAAAAAAAAAGAAAAAAAGAAAAGCGAGATGAGCATGGTGCAGCAAACCTGTAATTTTAGCACTTGTGGGAGGGTGAAGGCAGAAGGAAATTTAAGGTCAGTCCCAGATAGACGAGACCCTGCTTCAAACACCCAAATAAAACCAGAAAACTAAAAAAAAAAAGGAGTAAGAAAAGTTAGCAAATAACAATGGTGTACAACAGGTTAGCATGCATCCATAGTTTCTTAGGTCACACAGACTTTAGCTAACTGCTAAAAAGCTGTATTAATAATGGGGACAGGACTCTATGTGTACAAGAACTGGATACATGGCTTACTCTGACAGTCTTAGGTAACATTAGCTTTATGTACAGTACGGGTCATTCTATTCTGTACAATTAATATAGGTCTCTTACACCACAGGTGAGGAAGGCCCAAGCATAGGCCTTTGTAACTAAACTCAGGATAGCTTGGGGAGGTACTTACTGGACCCTGAAGACTCCCATCTTCCCGGTCGATGCTGCCTCGAGAGAGCCTCACATCAGGTTTCTACAGAGATTAAAACAAAGCCAAGTCACTTAATTTCTGCTGTTATTTGTAAATTACTAACAGATTTTGTACTTAAAGTCCTTCCTTTTACAACCAACTCTCCTCTAATGCAACCCCAACCCCCTGACTAGCCAGTCTTCCTGCCTCTAACTCAGGACCATCTCTAGGTGAAATGCTGCCTGTGCTCAAGTCCTGACTATGCCTCAGGTCTGGGTTTCTTTTTTCCTTTTGGTGTTTGGGATATAATCCAGGCCCTTACACACACCAGAAAAATGCTTATACCTGACCTAGTGTCAGTATTTAGGAGTAACTTGGTTGATTTTTGTCTTCCTTCACTAAAATAGACAGACAGACAGACAGATAGTGAAGGTCAGAGGACAGCTTAAAGGAGTTGGGTTTTCCTTCTGCCGAGTGAGTCCTGGTAATCAAACCCAGGTTGTTAGGCTCACCAACAAATGCCTTTACCCACTGATAACATCTCCCTAGCTCCCCTCTTTTCTGAGACGAGGCCCTGTACTTCCTATTCCAGAGCAGTGAGGACAGGTCAGAGGAGCCCACTGAGGGTTGATGGCTTCTGCAGTACTCTCGCTTGTTCACTTGCTAGGCCTTCTGGGGCAGAGTTCAGCCCCTGGCTCCAGCATTCATGTTGCTAGGAGATATATAAGGCTTTCAATGCAGAGGCTTTTCTCTGGCCTAGACTCTGCTGCCTTCAAGTCTGAAAGCCTGAGGGAGGGGCCTGGGGCCTGTACCTATCCTCTGGTAGGCAGTCTTTTGTTGCTATTTCTGGGGACCCACCTTGCCTTTCTTTCAAAAGGACTGATTGGGTCTGCTGTGTGAGAGAAAAATAGCACCACTTTCTTTCTTTACTCAGAAAAACACACAGTAAGCTTTATGTAGATAGGAGTTATTCATTTTACAGATGAAATCCTTCTTTTAGTATAGTAATACACTAGAAAACTACTGTGCACACAGTTTAAAAAAAAAAAAAGCCAAGTCACATTTTGAAAGCAGTGTCTAAAAGGAAAGCAAGGCTTCTTAGCAGACTGCAGCTCTGTCCTGGCTGCCAGCAAACTCATCAGTCTGCAAGAGAGCGTTAATGGCAGTAAGATTCACAAGCACTGGCTAGCTTAGAAAGGCCACTGTTTTGAGCTGGGGACAAGAGACTGGGCATGGTCCAACAGAGAGCATTTACTGCAGCGAGGGCATGCAGGAGTTGTTTTCACAAAGTATTCTGTGTACAGTCATGGTAACAGGGGCGGGATGTCTGAACCACACAAAGACTTGGTTAATAACTCAGGGGACAATAGCAATAGCTCACAGCAGCAACCACAAAAACTAGCCTGGATTCTGGAAACAGAAGCCTTCCAAGCAACAGCTACTATGATCCAGTAGTAAGAACAAAGCTAGCTAATTTTCAAACAGACTCAGCTCTGGTAGTGAGTGAGGTGAGCTCACTAAGGGGAATGGCATCCCACAAGCCTGGGAAGAGCAGCCACAGATACTGCATAGTTTGCTATGTGGGGGATTATGGTGGGCATTTCCAGATGCTTCCATGGCATACTCCACAGTAGTGCTCACAATAAGGATGTGTGGGGCCAGCAAGATGGCTCAGTGGGGGTAAAAGAAACAAAGAAGTTTGGCTTGTATTTTATATTTCTTTAAAAAATGTCTTTCATACTAATTAATTTTTTTCTTTTTTTGTCATACTAATTTTTATTTCATAAAAGTGATGATCTATAATAATTTGGAAACTTGATAAACCCCCAATTTCCTGCAGACTCAAAACCCTGGGCGAAACATACTATGTTCAGAATGCTTGTCTCTTGAAGTGTCAACAAAACCAACTGAGGTTTCTTTGTAATGACATATAAATCCAACAGAGGGCAACACCTGCCTGGCCTTCTTGTGCATGGCCTCTTTAGAGGGGACAGTAATCTCCTGCTCACTGCAGTGGTCACAGGTGCTCAGGAACCAGTCACAGACATACTGTGTGACATGTAGGCATATGTCCTGGGTGCACCAAAGTCCAAAGATGCCTGCAGATGACAGCAGGTGAGACCTTAAGCCCTCTGAAGACAGAGAGTGGCTGCTCTTCTCCTGCCCACACATCACCACTAGTGATCCTTGCTCCGCCTATCAGATACAGTCTTCACTGGAGAGACGTGATTTGCTCAGGGTCAGGAAGAAATGGCAGGTGTCAGGACCTAAAACTCAACTGGAAGCTCTCTGGAGTGAAATGGCATACTGTGCCAGCCTGTTGTTCTCTGTACCCAGACTCATGAAGTGGCCCCAGACACATGGGCAGGAAGGAGATCTGCCAAGGCAGATGTTGCAGTACAAGGAAAGGCATTAGGTAAACCAGTGCTTACCGACTTCAACTTATGGTACCTCTATGCCAGGCACAGGGCCTGAATGGTGACGTGGGCCCTGTTCCTCGGAGCCCTCAGTCTATCGGGGGAAACAAATAGTGTTGATGGGGGAAATATCCTAAATACTACCATGGCCTTCATATCAGGCACCCTGAGCACATCCCAGCATTACACAATGGAAAGGCTGAAAAAACAAAGATGGTAGAACACAAGGCTCTTCAGAAAGAACCACATGGAAAGTTAGAGGTACAGTCAATAGGGAGTGCTTGGGCTCTGGGTTCCATTTGCAGCACCACACAAACCAAACCAACCTCTCCAAGCAGTGGAGGGGCCATATGTGCCAAGGCTGGGGTAATGCAATGTCATACACAGGCTTCTCTAATTTTGACTCTGACTCCCCACTGGGTACTCATCTGCTCCTACTTGGAAGGTACCTCTACATCTAAAGGCACAGGCTGGAGTGCTCCTTAACATCCTTTAGGACACAGCACAATCCTCAAAGAAATGCCAATAGTAAGCCCTAGTCTTTAGGAACATTCTTGCCTGATAATCTTTTCATTTTGCTGTACATTACTGAAACAGGACTTCCTTGTAGCCCAAGCTGGCCTTAAAGATCAGGCTGGCCTCATACAGAACTGCATACCTCTACTGACCTTGTGCTGGGTGGGGTTAAAGGTGTATGTCAGCAGTCCTGGTACCTGCTAATCTTTTTATTTGAGTCTCTGTATTTAATACACTATGATAAATAAACTCCATGCTTCACAAATTAAGTTGTTATTCACAGTCTATACATGTCATATCCTATGTATTTTCAGGTTTACCCTGGCAGAATGAATTCTTCTCCCTTAAGACATCAAAAGAGCTGTATGACGGTGAAAACTAGGGGTGGCTTCCTGAGAGCTGGCCACAGCCAGCCATGGGAAGCCTTCTAGAAGATGAACTTTAGTCAGACCAAAAAGCATAGTAGGATATCGACAGGTGAGGCAAGGAGGTTACTGTACCAAGAAGGCAGGCAATATGGGCCAGCCTGGCACACAATGAGGTGGTCAGTGGTAAGAGGAGCTGAGGAAAGTTGCATCCAGCTGACCATGGCTAGGTTACCTGGCAGGCAGTTGGGCTTTAATTCAGAGAAGGCGGGATCAGACTGTACTTTACACAAAGTCTTCAGCCTTGGTAGAGAGGAGCTTAGAGTTGGCAGCATTTCAGAGATTTAAAGTGGGTCAGTGGAACACAGACATTTACCTGTCAACTGCCTCATCGTTTCTTTCAAGTTATGACCACTAACCTGGAGCTCAAAGAGCTGGAATTCTTCAGGAATGCCTGCCTTCTCCTTGTACATCAACCAGGAGCTCCCAATATTGCTCCTACCTATCTCTAAGGGCTCCACAGGAAATGAATACAGCTGTAGCACTCTGAAGAGAGCAAGTGGTCCTAAGGTCTCAAGGAGGCACTTAGTGGTTTTTACCAGGTAAGAATGAGATCTGCATATCCTCATCTGCTCCTCTGCTTCTGGCCACCTTGCAGGCTTGCCATCTGCTGCCTCTCTGGGGCTGGAATGAACAACTCCCCAGATTCTATCCATTCACCTTTCCTCCTTCTCTGGGGCTGGACTGAACAACTCCCCAGATTCTATTCATGCACCTTCCCTCCTTCTCTGGGGCTGGACTGAACAACTCCCCAGATTCTATTCATGCACCTTCCCTCCTTCTCTGGGGCTGGACTGAACAACTCCCCAGATTCTATCCATGCACCTTCCCTCCTTCTCTGCTCACTGTTTCCTCATAGCAGCTGAGAGTCATTTGTTTGTCCTTTTTTCCTCACCATGGGCAAACCCTATGGGCAGAGGGACTACATCTTGTCCATGGAAGTGCTCAATGGTACCTACTTGAGAAGGGCTGGTGGTGAGCCTGAGGAGGCTGATGTGGTCAGGGATGGTGCCAAGGTGGCAGGACTCAGAACTAAGAGGATCTGGGGACACCGACTACAGGAGCTTTAGGAAGGGGCAATACTTCAGGTTTTCAAGGGTATGTATGTCAGGAGTGACATGGAAACATGAAAGGGGATGAGTTCAATGGCTTTGGTGAATTTAGACCAGGAGATGGTGATTTTGACATGCTGATGAATCAGCCAAACTAAGGAAGAGGAGGAGGAGGCAGCCAGTGGCTGTGAACACCAAAGACATCATCACTTAACTCATTTATGAAGCAACTATGGTTTTGATCTTGATCCCATCAAAAACAAATCATTCTAACTGATGAGCAGCAATACCAAATTCTGAATGAAATACCACAAACAAAGCCCAGCCTAGCAGCCAGAACCAGGTAGCATGCTTTAACATACACAAAGTCATACTTCATGGAGAACAGACAGCATCTTTAAATAGAAGCAGCAATAGATTTTTCAGGAGAGAAACAAACTATGTAACAAGAACTGAAAAATGAAGAAAGGACAAAAAAAATTGAGGTTAGCAACAGTGTCTCACAATGTAGCCAGGCTGACCTGGAACTCACAGCAACTCTGCATTGGCATCCTGAGTACTAGAGTTATAGTGTGTACCACCATGCCTGGCTACAGGACTACTTTTCCCTGTACTGGCGATTGAACCCAGGGCTTTGTGTATGCTGGTCAAACACTCTGCCTCAACCCAATGACTTCTTTAAAAAAAAAAAGAAAAAGAAAAATTTTTGCTGGGCGTGGTGGTACATGCCTTTAATCCTAGCACTTGGGAGGCGGAGGCAGGTGGATCTTTGTGAGTTTAAGAACAGCCTGGTCTACTTAGCGAGTTCCAGGACAGCTGGAGCTATAGGGAGACCCTGTCTCAAAAACAAAAAAAAAACAAAAAAAAAAAAGAAAAAAGAAAGAAAGAAAAAGCAATTTAGCTGTGCTTTCAGAAAATCCAAGTGAATAGGTCAAAGAAACCCTTCATAGGTTAATTATTAGACAACAGAAGGTAAGCTGGGCATGGTGGCATAGCCTGTAATCGAGCTACTTAAAGACTCTTAAGGGAGGAGGACTGGAGGCTCAGGGCCTCCTAGGCTACAGTGCGAGTTCAAGGTCAACCTGGACAATTTAGCAAGACCCTATAACAATAGCAGCAGCAGGCAAAGTACTAACAATCAAGCTCCAAACCTAGAAATGCACAGCTGAAAAGCTTGGTACTGATGAAGAACTGGTATGAGACTCTACACAAATAACTAGCACTTTATTTATTTATTTATTTATTTATTTATTTATTTATTTATTTTGCTGAAGAAAGAAGTCTTTATTGATAAAAAAGTTACAATTAAATAGTGACAATTCATTGGGGAATTAAAAAAACTCTGAAATTGTCATCTCCCTTCCCAGCTCCTAGGTCTTTTTGCTGGGGTACTTGGATATAACTAGCACTTTAATAAGGCAATGAACATGGATCCTCAGGGAAGATTATAGAAGGTATACTGGAGAATTAGAGCTGAATTGTGAAGAGACTCCAGTAGGCCTTGCTGCTGCACATGGAGGAAGATCCTCCAAGGTAGACACTGCAGTAAGGTGTCTTGGCTCATTTGAGGTACTGGGGAAAGTACTGTGAAATATATCACCCAGCTCTAGAGATGGACTATGCGCACACACAGGAAGCAATCTGGAGGCAGGAGACACCTTGGACAGAGCATGAATTAGGCATTCACCAGAACTTGCCACACTGTGTGCTTCAGATTGAGACGTTCAGCACGTGAAAATAATGTAGAAGAAAAAAACTAGTATGGACCAGCCTACAGAATACAGCTCTCCTGCGCCTTCTGATGAGAATTCTCTAACTCCCTCAGAAGACCAGGTCGGGTCACATCTGGCCACTCTAGTCCCATGACCCCACGTCATTACCCACGCTCTTCCCTCTGCCTGGAATGTACTTCCTGAGCCTGTTTGCTTCTGGAAATTCCAGTTTTTCTTTTAAGCCTTGGCTCACACATCATTTGGACTCTGCTGCCTCCCCCCAGCCCCTTCAGGGACAGAGGTTCCTCTTTTCTTGCACCCTCCTTTGGCAGAATACGCTCCTTGACAGCACTCCAGTGACAAGCAGAAAATCTCTGTTCAGGAGAACACATACCATACCTACACTGAAATCTATCAGCTCTGGTTTGGAGAATCCAAATAATTTATTTAAAGAAATTTCTAAAATTTATTTTTATTTTATGTATAGGTGAGACTCTACACAAATAATTAGCCTGCATATAAGTACACTTGTGTTGTGTGATACCCACAGAGGGCATCAGATTCCCCAGAACTGGAGTTAAGGAAAGCTATTAGCCACCACATGAGTGCTGGGAACTGAACCCAGGTCCTCTGCAAGAGGACCACCACTGAGCCATCTTTCCAGCCCCTCAAATAATTTACTTTAAAAAATGCAAATCAGGCAGGGCATGGTGGCGCACGCCTTTGATCCTAGCACTTGGGAGGCAGAGGCAGGCGGATCTTTCTGAGTTCAAGGCCAGCCTGGTCTACAGAGTGAGTTCAGGACAGCTGGGGCTACATGGAGACCCTGTCTTGAAAAGACCAAAAAAAAAAAAAAAGGATTTTCTTGCAACATGTCCTCAAAATCTCAAGATTTGCCAGAAATTAACTAATTAAAGATCCTGAATGTATGACAAAATCTTTTTGTGCAGAGGGAAGGATATATGTGTGTGTGTGTGTGTGTGTGTGTATATATATATATATATATATATATATATATATATATATATATACACATACACACACACATATATATGAAACTGTATTCATATGAGGAGGAGCCTGACAGCTTAGCCCAGCAAATCTCAAGTTCCACATTGGAGGGCACACAGCAAGGCAGGGGGGTCACTAAGCACAGATCCTAGACTGGAACCCTGAACTGCCCACCAGAGCTGTCAGTTCATATATTGTGCAGCATCTGTGCCTCTTTTTTTTTTTAATTAACTAACTAATTAATTAATTATTTTATGTGTATGAATGTACTGTCTGCATGCAGGTCTGTGCACCCGTGTCACGCAATGCCGAGGAGGTCAGAAGTGGGTGTTGGATTCCCCTGGAACTGGAGTTCTCCTGGAATTGGAGTTACAGCCGCCATGTGGGTGCTGGGGATCGAACCCGGGTCCTCTGCAAGAGCAGTTGGCGCTCTTAACGGCTAGGCCATCTCTCCAGCCCCTGTGCCTCTCTTCTATGAGGAGATACAAGTCTAATCTCTTTAGCCTCAGTTCTAAAATCTACACAGCACTAAAAATGGTTAAGTTCATGTGCTAGATTAGCTTTAGTGTCAACTTGACATAGCTGAGTTGAGGGAGAATCAATTGGGGAACTTCCTCCATAGGACTGGCCTGTAGCTGTGGAGCATTTTCTTGATTGTTGAATAATGCAGGAGGCCCCATCCTACTGTGAGCAGTGCCAACCTTGGGCAGGTTGTTCTGCTTTATATAACAAAGCACGATGAGCAAAAGTCAGGGGTAGAAGCCAATAAGCAGCTTTCCTCCAAAGCCTGTGCTTGAGCTCCTGCCTCCAGGTTCCTGCTCTGAGTTCCTACTTTGGACTCCCTCAGTGAGAACTGTGACCTGGGAGATATAAAATGAATAAACCCTTTTGGTCAGAGTATTTTGTCACAGCAATTGAAAGCAAACTATAATAGAAATTGGTACCAAGAGTAGGGTACTGGCTGTAAAGGACCTCACCATATGGGTTTTAGGAGGAATGTGGAAGATTTGGGAAGTCTGGGCTAGAAAGGTAATAAAAAAGTAGTGCTGAGAACAACGTGGTTCCAGAGGAAAATGAGGACTTAAGCAGTAGTTGGGATATTTTGGCAGAGTTTGGCTGGAGTCTTCCCATAGCCAAAAACCTTGCTTGAGGCTAAGTTGAAAAGCAATGGACTAATTTCTTTGGTGAAGGATATTTCAAGACAGCCTACCCTAGAAATGGTGGTGTGGCTATTAATGGTGAATAGTATGCAGTTCTACAGTGAAAAAGAGCAAATGGGCAGAAAGAAATGCAGAACGTACAGTTTAGATGGAAAAAGAGCACTAGAAACAATGTTAGAGCCAAAACAGGTGAAGAAGAGTCGGATCCATTTGATAAGGAGATTAGAGTGATTAAGGAGAGGCCAAGAGATTTGCACTTAAAGGAAGCAGACACTGCATCCAGGTCAAGACCACATCCAGTTAAGCCTCTAACTTGTGAAAGGAAAATGCTGTAAGGGTTTCCTGAAGAGAAAGGTTCTTAGAAAGTGGATGAAACAGGCTGGGGTCCATCCCAAGCTTGCAGCCAAGCAGGGCACAGCAGGGGTGTTCCTGCATAAAGAAGGCCCTGACAGCCCAAAAAGGCCCTGATAGGCCATTGTGTGAAGCTATGAAGGTAAGTCCTGGTTGGCAACGGAGACCTCAAGAAGACATTCATGATACCAGGGCTGTGAGACATCTGCCAAGGAGAGCTGCATACAGGGAGTGGAACTCAGAGCCATCCAAGCCCTTTGGAAGTCCCAGAAGCCGGATGTGGAGTTACTGGATTTGGTGTTTGCCTTGCCAGTTTTCCCTCTTGTTTTGGTCTGATAGTTCCTTACTATGCCTCTATTCCTCCCTTTTGGAATGGGACTGTGTATTCAGTTACATTGTATGTTGGGAGTATGTAATTTGTCTTATGATTTTACAGGGGTTTACAGTTAAGAGATCATTTTTGGTCTCTGAAGAGACTTTGGAGTGTGGACTTTTGAATAGTACTGAGACTGGCTTTGGAGACTGTTTTGTATGGGGGATCAAAAAGTAGACTGTGTTTTGAATTAGAATGTCCCTCCCACCAGGCACTGTTGTGGAGGTCTTAGAAAGTATGGTCATGCTGGAGGAAGCACATCACTGGAGGCAGGCTTAGAGAGCTCTGAAACCTTGCCGATCTCCAGCTACACTCTGTTTCCTGTGCCTGCTTGAAGAGCCTTTGCTTTCTGCTCCTGCTCCAGCACCTCTTGCCCCCACACCTCCCCACCAAGATGGACTCTGATTCTCCTGGAACCATAAGCTCAGATAAACTCAAAAGTTCCTTTGGTCAGAGCATTTTTACACAGCAACTGAAAAGCACTTGCATTTTTTAAGTTTAAAGGTAATGGTTTTACCTGATCTTACATAAGGCATTTTATCTTTATTTCCCTGTTAATATATTTGCATTTTGTGTGGAAATGTTAATGGTTTTGACTCTAGTTTCTAAATGAGAATTATAGAATATATAACATATCATATATTAGCTTTCTAAGTGGTTAAAATAAAAACCATTGAATTCTGAGGCACGGATGACCTCACAGAGTTTGGAGAAAAAGCTATGAACCTGTCCTAACTGCACAAGGTAGCTAAACAAGACAGGAAAATTAGGTAGTAAATGCATACATGTCAGGAATATTGTTTCTCATAGGTAACTCTAATGAGGACACTTGCTAAGTAATGTGCTGTGATGAGAGGCAGAGACTCAAAGTGTGGGGAATGTGTGACGTCTGAGGCCTAAGTAAAAACAGACACTGGCTGGGTGTGGTGGTGCACGCCTTTGATCATAGAACTAAAGAGGCAAAGGCGGGTGGATTTTTATGCATCTGAGGCAGCCTGGTCAATATACTGAATTCCAGGCCAGGTAGGACCTACATAGTGAGACCCAGTCTCAAAAGAAAAAGACACCAGCCGGGCGTGGTGGTGCACGCCTTTAATCCTAGCATTTGAGAGGCAGGTGGATCACCAGTGAGATGGCTCAGCAGGTAGAGGAGCCGGCTCACAAGCCTAATCATCAGAGTGCCATCCCTGGATCACAAGGTGGAAGGGGAAATCGACTCCCACAGTTGTCCTCAGACCTCCATATGCACACACATACACAAATAAATAAATAAATAAATAAATAAATAAATAAATAAATAAATAAGGGCTGGGCATGGTGGCTCACACCTTTAATCCTAGGATTAAAGGGAGGCAGAGGCAGGCGGATCTTTGTGAGTTCGAGGTCAGCCTGGTCTACAGAGAGAGTTCCAGGACAGCTGGGGCTACAGGGAGACCCTGTCTTGAAAAGACACACACACACACACACACGCACGCACGCACGCACGCACGCACGCACACACACAAGAAAAAAAAAGAGAGAGAAAGAAATAAATGTAATAAAAATTAATTAGCATGTGCACACAGAAATAACTGTGCATCAAGACACAGAGTTGGCCCCAAGACCTCTTTGGGAGTACAACTTAATGCAATGGGCTAAAACCAGTTCCAGGCCAGCTGGAACTATAGGGAGACCCCGTCTCAAAATGACCAACCCCACCCCCAAAATAAAAAGTAAAATACCCCACTATTTTAGAAATGAAAAGCTACAGGGCTAGGGCTGTAGATCTGTTAGAGCACATGGCTAGTATGCATGAGGCTATGGCTTTAATTGTTAAGACAGTATGGCAACACACACCCTAGAAATGAAAGCTATATATAAAGAGTGGAGTTAGAATCATAGCTTGATGAGATTTGCAGAGCAAAGTGAAACCATGTCTGACAATACAACTGATTGCTTTACATGTTTTTTGCCATAGACTTCAAGCAGTTTAGGAATAGGACTGGGCCCTGACCTTGATGTATCTTGTCCCTTGGCAAAAATGCAACACAAAGGTGGTACTGGTGAGTGCTGACTGAGTCAAAGCAGGAGGACTGGACTCCCCAGATAAAGCTACCAAGACTCTGGAAGTAGCACAAATCCTGGTTCTCCCAGCTATATTTTTTTCTACAACTACAGGGGCAGAGGAATATCTCATAGGCTCCAGTACTTAGGTCAAGGGCATAGCAGTCCAGAAACAAAGAGTTCTCTGTCCTTAAAGGACTTCTAAATAGGGCTGTCAAGAATTGACTGAACTACTTTCCCATCCTGAGGTCCAGATGCATCTGCCACATCATGCTACAGAGTGGATGGAAGGAGGCCAGGACTTGAAGCAGGATTAGCACACATCGACAGCAGCACTGACATGCAACATTTTGCACTAACACTTTATAAGATTTTGGAAACTGAGCCCTAAAAAAAAAAAAAAAAAAATCAAGAAGAGTGAGCCCATGTATTAGAAACCAGATGTGAAAGCGCCTCTTTCACTTTAGAAATGGGGGTTTGTGGTCACTGGTGATATAGAAGACCTGAATAGGGTTTAGCAAGTGAAGACACTGCTCTGGAGCATGGTTACCAGAAATCTTTCCTCCTTTTCCAGCCAGCGCTGGTCTTCTTCCATTTCCTGTTGCTGTCGGATCAGCCGCTCTTCCATGAGGTGGGGGGGAAGCACCTGTCCAATCCCTCGAAGGTCCAAAGCCGCAGAGTCCTGAAAGAGACAGTTGGCAACACAACTGAGTCTGTTCTCCTGCTTCTAGTTAGTGGGACTTTGAAAATAGTTAAACCAGGGCTGGAGAGATGGCCTAGTGGTTACGAGTGCCGACTGCTCTTGCAGAGGACCTGGATTCAATCCCCAGCACCCACATGGCGGCTGAGAAATGTCTTTGACTCCAGTTCTAGGGGAATCTGATGCCCTCTTCTGACCTCTGTGGCACTGCATGACACAGGTACACAGACCTGCATGCAGACAGTACACTCATACACATAAAAGAAATAAATAAAAATTCAAAAAAAAAAAAAGAAAATAGTTAAACCAAACAGTGATAGACACAAAGTCTCTTTTATTCCAGCTACCTCTCTGGAGGCTGAACTTTACTATGTCCCACAGAGGCACTTATATGGACCTTTACTTTACTTTCTCACAAGTAATCCAAGACATACAAAGATTGCATTACTATTTATAGTAAAAATGTGGTCACAATAGAAGTAATGGAAGTTTAAATATGGCACATACAGAAGCTAGGCATAGTGGGACACATGTGCTATCCAACACTTAGGAGCCTAAGGAAGGAAGATCAGGTGTTCAAGGCCAGCACTGGCTACACAGTAGGTTCCAGGTCATCTTGGACAGGAGACTGTCTTATAAAAACCACAAAAAGGGCCAAGGAGATCGCTCAGTTGGTAAAGGTAACTGTCCCACAAATCTAGTGATCTGAGTTCGATTCCTGGTAGAACCAACTCCACAAAGTTGTCCTCTGACATCTACATATGCACGGTGGCTCCCACACTTAACTCCTCCTTCCCTATTAATAAAATTTTTGAAGCACAGGCCAGGCATGGTGGTGCATGCCTTTAATCCCAGTACACGGGATGCAGAAGCCAGTGGATCTCTGTGAGACTAAGGTCAGCCCGGTCTCTGTAGCGAGTTCAAGGCCAGGTGGGGCTACAGGGAGACCCTGTCTCAAGATGAACAAACAACCAAACCAAACCCCCAAACTGAAACACATAAAATTCCAGAGACTGGGGATGTAACTTATTTGATAGAAAGCTTGTTTAGCATGCATGAAGCCCTGGATTCAATTCTTAGCACTGAATGAAGATCAAGGTAATACAGGCCTATAATCCTAGAACCTAGGACATAGAAGTAGGAGGATAGGAAGTTCAAGGTCATCCTTGGCTACACAGGACTTAAGGTCAGCCTGAGCTACATGAGACAATGTCTCAGAAAAAAATTACAAACAACAGCAGCAACATGGGGCTGCAGAGATGGCTCAGTGGTTAAGAATACATTTTGCGGGGCTGGAGAGATGGCCTAGCGGTTAAGGGCGCCGACCGCTCTTACAGAGGACCCGGGTTCGATCCCCAGCACCCACATGGCGGCCGAGAACCGTCTGAAACTCCAATTCCAGGAGAACTCCAGTTCCAGGGGAATCCGACACCCTCTTCTGACCTCCGCGGCACTGCACGACACGGGTGCACAGACTTGCATGCAGACAGTACATTCATACACGTACAGAAATAAATTAAAAAAAAGTTAAAAAAAAAAAAAAAAGAATACGTTTTGCTTGCAGAGGACTAGGGTTCAATTCCCAGCACCTAAATGGTGGCTTATAATCATGTGTTAAGTTACATGGGTTCCAACACTTTGTCCTGGCTCTTTGCAGGTACCAGGCATGTATGTGGTACTCATACATATGTGTAGGAAAAACACTCATACATACATGAAAAATTTAGCCAGGTGTAATGATGAATGCCTTTAATGCCAGCACTCAGAAGGCAGAGGCAGGAGGATCTGTGAGATGGAGGCCAGCCTGGTCTATATAGTGAGTTCCAGGACAGCTGGGGCTATAAGGAAGAAACTATCTCCAAAAACAAAACCACAAAAACAGCAACAAAAAATTTAAAAGACACATGCTTACTTCAAGGAACATAATACAAGTAACAGGTAACAATAGACGTTCTTTAATTCAAATGAAATCTCTTAGTTTGATCAGGAAACCGACATATAAAACTAACATGGTTCAAAGAATAGGGTTCAGTGTATTTTTTCTTCAGCCTAATTATACTCAACTGAGGGCTGTATCTTTCTTTTGGGGGGGGTATTTTTGAGACAGGGTCTCCCTGTAGCCCCAGCTCTAAGATTATAGGATGTTTTTCTTTTTAACCTTTATGTAGGGACTGCCCCTAATGTAGCTCACAGGCTAGGCAAGTAAGTGTGCTACCATTAAGCTATAATCCCAGTCCCTGGTAGTTAAAAAAAAAAGGGGATATAAACAAACAAACAAACTTGAGACCATGTGAGTAGACAGGGCATCTTAATCCCCCAATTTTATTATTATTATTATTATTATTAATTATTATTGTGTGTGTGTGTGTGTGTGTGCGCGCGCGCGTGCGAGCAAGTGCGCTCATGCATATAGAGGGCAGAATACAACTTTCAGGAGTAAATTCTCTCCTTCCACAGTGGGTTCAGGGGATCAAACTCAGGTTGTCAGGTTTGCTGGGCAAAGTGCTTTTACCTGTGGAATCATCTCATGGCTTATTTTTTTGGGGGGGGGCTCTTTTTGAGAGAGGGTCTCCCTGTAGCTCTGACTGTCCTGAAACTCGATCTGTAGACCAGGCTGGTCTTGAACTCACAGAGATCTGTCTGCTTCTGCCTCCCAAGTGCTAGGATTAAAGGTGTGTATCACCATGCCTGGTTTTTTCTTTTTTCTTTTTTTTTAATAGAGATAAGATCTGGCTTTGTAGCCTGGGTTGGCCTGGAACTCACAATTCTCTTGCCTCTCCTGAGATTGGTGGTATATACTAGTATACCCAGGCTAGATGGGATATCTTGATTTTAGAATAACCAAAATGAAACAATCTCAGATGTATAAATAATAGATGCTTTAAACCATACTTTGTCCACTAATGAGCTGTAGCCAGGAGCACTGTTACCTCCACACTAGGCTGCCACATGGACACCTCCTGAGGTCTGTGAGTCCACGAGTCTGACTGGTCCAGAAGAGACGCCTGACCTGGGTAGATGCTGCCAGCCATGGCTGTGATTCCATGGGAACCCGGGTAGCCAGAGACCTATAAAGAATGCAGGAGGCAAGGTAAACTTCTGCTACAACAGAGGTTCTGCTGACTCAGAAAAGACATTTTAGCAGAAAAGGGTCCCCATTTCCCAGGCCTAATCCCTTAAATATGTGTGCTGTGACTTGACAAAAGGGGCTTTATAGATGGCGTCTCTAAATCAAGGCCACTGTGGTGGGAGATGACTTTGGATTTGTTCTATAGGATCCAACATAACTGCAAGGGTCCTTAACTATAAGGTGAAAGCAGACTAAGAAATGGTCAGAGAGACCCAACACTGACATCTTTGAACATGGAAGGAACTTGGAAGGAGGGAAGGAGGGACTGCAGGTAGCTGAAAGCACTGAGAGAGTGAGAGAGAGAGAGAGAGAGAGAGANGTTTCTCAGCCATCTTTACTTCCTCACTGGTGAAGTCTCTGTTCAGCTCTTTACTCCATCTTTTGAGTAGGTCATTTGTTTTCTTACTTCTTTGTTTTTAAGTAGTTTATATATTCTGGATGTTAATGCTCTATCAGATGTGTCAGTAGTGAAGGTTCCCTCCCACTCTGTGGGTTTTCTCCTCACTTCCTTGATTGTTTCTTTAGCTGTACAAAAGCTTTTGAGTTTGATGGGGTCCCAACTGTCAGCTGCTGTCCTTATTTCCTGTGCAGCTGCTGTTTGATTTAGAAGTCTTTTCCTACACCTATGTCTTGTAGGTTGCTGCTGACTTTTTCTTCTATCACCTTCAGGGTTTCGAGTTTCAGGCTGAGATCTTTGATCTACTTGGAGTTTATTTTTGTACAATGTGACAGGTAGGGGTTAATTTTGTTCTTCTACAAATGTTGATCCAGTTTTGCCAACACCATTTGCTGAAGATGCTATCTTTCCTCCATTGAGCTTTTTTGGCCCCCTTGTCAAATATGAGGTAGAGGTAGCTGAAGTTATATGAGCTCAAGTTTGGATCTTCAATTTTGTTCCATTGGCCAATGGGTCTTGTTTTTTTTGCCAGTACCAGGCTGTCTTTACGACTATAGCCCTGTAATATAGCTTGAAGTCTGGTAAAGTAATGCCCCCTGTAATCTTTTCTTACGTTTTACTTCATGTATTGTGAACTCTGCTGCCTGTTGCATATGCATTTAGGAGTTTTCTTCTTGATGAATTGACCCCTTTGCATATTTAATGTCCCTTTTCATCTGTAATAGTATTTTGGGTTGCTTTGTTTTCAGTGGGGATCTGTTTATCTCTCTCTCTGCCATCTCTCTCTGCCTTCTGAAAATGTATTTATTTAATCTTCATTAAATGATGATTTTACTGGTGTTTTGGCCCATTTTGTGCTGTTATCACCAATTCCAGAGACTGGGTAATTTATAAGATAAAAATGTATTTGACTTACACCTTGGGGGGCTGGGGATAGTAATATTAAGATGTCAGCCTTTGATGAAGGCTTTCTTGCTGCATCAAAACATGGGGGGCTGGGGACAATAATATTAAGATGTCAGTCTTTAATGAAGGCTTTCTTGCTGCATCAAAACGTGGCAGAGGTATCATATGGCAGAAAGGCAAAGACAGGGGGAAGAAAACAAATCAGATTCACAGTCTCGAGCCCTATGTAACCAGCATTGAACCATCCATGGGCGTGGAGCCTTCCGGACCTGAACACTTCCCCACACTCTTGAATCAAGGATTGCAGTCTCTAGCACATGCTTTTGAGGACACATTCAGTTCAAACCATAGCAGCTGGATATTAAATTCCAAGCCAGTAGTTACTGTCAGTCCTGTAAAGATATTTCCTTTCATTCTGGCCTCTAGTATTGCTGTTGTAGTATCTCCTTTCAATTTAGCTGTTGTCCTGTAAGGTGCTCTGTCATTTCTAATGGAGTTTAAGATCTGCTATTTAACTTCGGCATTTTTATTTTTATTTTTTTGCAATGTATTTAGGTTTAGGTTCCTTTCATTTTTCCTTCTTTCCATGGGTATGCTTCTTAAAACTGAAATTTATGATTTTAATCAATATGAGAAAAATTGTCAGCCATTATGTCTCAAAATATTGATTTTCTATCCTCACACCATCCCCATAATCTTTCTAGTGTCTCCGTGGGGAGTTCCTGCCACAGATATATTTGACTATCTCATTCTGTCCCCGATATCTCACAAGCTCTTTTTCATATGCTCCATAATTCATACAACCCATCTTTTTATCTTTCTGTGCTGCATTTTAAGTACATTCATCAAATATATTCTCCAGTTCAGTAATTCTCTTCAGTGGTGTTAAATGTGATTTAAAAGTCCACTGAGTTTTAGATTTCAATATTTATACATTTAATTTCTATGCGATCAGCTTGGTTCAAAAATTTTCTGTTAATTTTTTAAAATAGTGACACATTCTTATGGATGAAAATGCTTCCTTTATGTCTTTAATCCTTTGAAGCCTACTGATTTAATCCTTTCCCCTAGGAGAATTTAGGGGCTGTGGATTTCATTCAATCTTCTCTTAGGTTTTATGATTCTGAGTTTAAGCTTGGCGTCCACAGAGCTTTCCTCATACAGTCTTGGGCATGTCAGGCTCTTCCAAAGTAGTCCTCCAACGGATTCTGACATTTGTTTCTGCTAGACACTGGAGTCTGGGAGGGATTTTATGATGTGGCTTGTGAACATGGTTACACATTTTCCAAGAAACATACTTTTTTCTGTCCAGAGGCCAGACAAAGAAAGACATGCTTCATTGTCAGCTTGTGCCACCAGGTGAGTTTTTGCTTTTCCATTTTTCATCAATGGCTCGTTCTTCCAAGGCCTTGCTTTTATGTGCAACTTAACAATTGCAATTCTCCACCTTATGAAAATCAAAAGAATTCAGTGTTGAACTAAACCATCAATGATCAAGACAGATACATAAGAACACATATAGACAAAGACTTGTACCAGTGTCCCGCCAACAAAACCTTGCTTAGAAAAAGAGAGGGTTTATGCTGGAAGAGAGGTGTTTATAGACACGAACTAGAATTCAGATAGAAGAGACACATGAACAAGGAAACTGGAAAAATATAAGTAAAGCTGAATAAGAACTTACTACCTATTTTTCATGATGATTAAGGGAGGATCAAAGCATAACTAAGATGCTTAACAATAGCATGTCACATAGAGAAGATCACATCAAAATTAGAACTTAGTGAGAAAACACAACCAGGAAATGAACTAAACCATCCAGGAAATACTATTTTCCTATAACTAAGAACTTCAGTGGCTCCTCAGTGACCTTTAGGACCCTGTTATCTTCAAGTTTCATGCCATCCTCCTATGTTGATGTTAATGTTAGAATCTAATCCAGTGTCTAGATGGCTTCTCTCTGTACATCCTTCTTTGCTTCATCCATGTGAGCGTTTCCATTTCTGACCCAGAAGAATTTGCTTTTTGTGTTTGCATGTGTACATGCATTCTCTCTCTCTCTCTCTCTCTCTCTCTCTCTCTCTCTCTCTCTCTCTCTCTCTTCCCCCCCATTGGAATCATGATGTATATACAATTTTGTCACCTATTAATTAAAAATGTTCATCATTAAAATATTTAGCATTAAATAAAAGATGGCCAAATGCCTAAAAAAAAAAAAAGAACTCAAGTTTGATCACCAGAAGCCACATAAAATGCAGGGCATGGAGGCACACACTTGTTAATGCCAGAGATGGAAAGACGATCCTGGGGCTTCCTCCCCAGCCAGTGTATTCTAATTGGTTAACTCCAGGCCAATGAGAGAAGTAGAGAGCATTCCTTAGGATAACACCTGAAGTAATCATCCGACCTGCACACGTACCTACATACACATGAATAAGCAGATATGCATGCACACACGTATTACAAAAAAGAAATTATTTACTTTGGAATTTTAATTTATGGAAATATTCAGAATGCACCATCTCTGGATGCAAAAGTACCAGAAAACACAAAAACAGTTGCTCCACATTGCTTCAGAATCTCCTTTCCCCACCCAACTCACCACCAGCAAGACTTACGGCAACCATAAAATAGCCACTAAGCATGGTGGTACAAGCATGTAAGTAATTCCAGCACTTGGAGGATATGCATAAGAACAAGTGCTCAAGGCCAGCCTGCACTACACAGTGAGAGTCTGTCTCAAACAGCCAACAGCAGAGCTGGTCATGGTGATATGCAGTCTAATCCTGACACCTGTGAGGCAGAGGCAGGAGGATCACCAGTTTCAGGCCAACCTGGTCTGTGTAATAAGTCACAGGCTAGCAAAGGTCATATATCAAAATCCTATCTCAAATATTCAAAAGAACTTTCAAACAAGAACAAGAAAACCATAACAAAATTCCAGTGCTTTTTCCAGTGAACGAGGGGCTGACAGCAGAGGAGAGGCTTTGCCTTCTGAATCTGACAATGGGAACTACATTAGAGAGAGAATGCTCAAGAGACACATGGTGCCAACCCAGGGAGAAGGAAAGCAGACGGGGCTGTCTTGGGCTCCATCCATATTCTCAAACATCAATACATACTTAAGCAAAGGTTTTACACATTGCCAAAACTCCAGAGGGACAGGAATTCTACTAAATAAAAAAGGTTACATACATACATATTTTTTTTCCATTACTTTATTAATGTGGATCTGTCTGTGTCTAGGTATGTGCAGGTGCTCAATGAGGACAGAAGAGGATGCCAGATTCTCTCAAACTGGAGTTACAGGTGGTTACAAACCAACTGACATGGGTAATGGGAACTGAACTTGGGTCCTCTGGAAGAGCAAGTGCTCTTAACTACTGACCTCCAGTAGTTAAGAGTTAAGAGTTAACTACTTCTCTCCAGTCCTTGCACCACTATTTTTGATGAAAAAATCCCTACCAACAGAAATTTCAGGAATTTTCACACTGAAGAGGTTTTGCCTTACACATAGTAGTTTTCTAAATACCTGTCAGGGGCTTCCAATATCATATGGTCAGACAGTGCTAGTAAGTATGTATTCAAGCTCTAAGCTGTGAGAGAGTGTGGGCTGTATGTACCCTGCCTGTCCAAGACAGACAGAACTGACAGCTACTTCAGAAGCAAGTGGTGCTGCTCTCCAACTGTCACTCTGGGCCAAATGAGCTCTGACTTCCAGTACAGTCAGGCAGGCCCAGGACTTTTTCCCAGGACAGCTGTGCTGTCTGACATAGCCGAGGCCCTGGCAGCAGTCAGAAGTGAGTTTGACTTCCTCACTGTCCATACACCTCTTGGTGCTCTGACCCCTGTCCTGGTCAGAGTTCCAGTGCTTTTGCTCTGGAACTGGACACCAAGTCTAGCCAGCTGGAAGGGCCCCATGTACCTTTCTCATGAGGAATGGGAGAGGACTTTCTTCATGTCCTAAAGCACATAGATAGTACATGAATAAACCTGGGCACCCATCCTCTTGCTCCTGTGGGTGGCTACCACGGAGTAGTGTCTTCTAGAACAAAGGCCTAATGCACTGTATACAAATCACTGGCACAGTTCCTAGCGAAGGCAGTCTTTGAATCACTTCAGAATTAGTGTATGGGAAACTGGAGGTAATGTGGATACAGCCTCAAATTACCCAGGATCCTACTATCCTACACTAACATGAATTTATGGTCTTCTAATAAGAAATAGTGTCGGGGCTGGAGAGATGGCCTAGTGGTTAAGAGCGCCGACTGCTCTTGCAGAGGACCCAGGTTCGATCCCCAGCACCCACATGGTGGCTGAGAACCATCTTAAACTCCAGTTCCAGGGGAATCTGACGCCTTCTTCTGACCTCTGCAGCACTGCACGACATGGGTGCACAAACCTACATGCAGACAGTACATTCATACACATTAAAAAAAAAAAAAAAAAAAAAAAANAAAAAAAAAAAAAAAAAAAAAAAGAAATAGTGTCTCTATCTTCTCCTGTGGTCATAGTACCAATAGCTAAGAATTTTTGACCACACTGGCCTATGAAGTCTTCATTTCAATCTTGTTCTCAGTGATCCCATAAAAGGTGGCAAAGCACCCAAGCTTCAGCAGACCTCATCATGAGTAAAAAGCTGATCCCTAAAGTGCATGCCCCACTTCACTTACATTAAACTGCAACGGGCAAAATACGCTTCTATTAGCTAGGAGGCAGAGATCTTCCAGTGGCGACCTCTGGTGGTGGGGTGACTGATTCAGAAAGGCAGGAGAAAGACTTCTAAGGATCCAGGCAGTGACATGGGTATGGACAAAGTGGTGCTGATGTGTATTAACAAGGAGGCATGTGCATTTCACTACCAGGGAATTATGCCTCAACAGAATCTAATCTGTCCCTTAAGCTACTTACTGTGTCTCAAGCCTTCTGAGGGACAGTCTGGTTTATGCCAATGTCTGCTGCCAGGCCAGCACATTTCTATACTCATTTGCTTGGCACCTCATCTGCATTAGCTCCACCTTGCAGCTTATATGCAAGTGAGAGAAAACGGGCTTAAGAGGTGTTGGCCTGCTGCTTTAACATCATATGACTGATAATATCCTCTGAATATGGGAAGCTAGAGGGGTTGTGTTGGGGAGGGAGGGTCCAACATAACTATCACTGAGGCAATGACTAAGGTGACTGCTTTCTTAGCTTCCATTCACCAAAATAAGAAAACAAATAGAGAATAGAAATGAATACAGGTACTTCCCATCACCAAAGTCCTGACAAGTCAAGGAACACATTTGAGATCTGTAATGACTTGCATACCTGGTAGTGATTGGTCTGTACCATGTGCTGTGGACTGGGATAAAATCCTTCACTGGACCTTGGGCTAGGATAACCAGGTCTGCTGGGCTGTGAACAAATGAACAGAGCACTGTAAGGATGAATCTTGTGATTCTAAAAAATTAATATCTTATAATAAAACATTTCTCTAAGATAGCTTGGTTAAAAATAATAATAAAATGGCTGAATGTGGTGGTGTACACCTTTAATCCCAGCACTTAGGAGATAGATCTCTGAGAGTTCAAGGCCAGCCTGGTCTACACAGTAAGTTCCAGGCCAGCTGGGGCTGCAGTGAGACCCTGTCTCAAAAATACAAAAAAGAATAATAAAACAATGCTAAGACACTTCAACAAGGAAAGAATAGTTTTTTCAACAATGCTGAGTAAATGGAGAGCTACATACAGAAGTCTGACCCCTAACACTAGGCGCAGTGTACATACCTTTGATTCCAGCAGAGATAGGCAGAGGCAGGCCTCAATCTCTGAGACTGACTTGGGCCTGGTCTACATGAGTTCAAAAAGTTTGACACCAGGTGTAGTGGCACACACCTTTAATACCAGCACTCAGGGGGCAGAGGCAGATGGGATCTCTGTGAGTTCAAGACCAGCCTGGTCTACACAGTGAGTTCCGGGCCAGCTGGGGCTATAGGGAGATCCTGTCTCAAAAAGACAAAAAAAAAAAAAAGTTTGACCCAAGCTGCTCCAGAGCCCATGCCTTCTCTGCTAACTAGTAAGAACCAGCCCATCCTGTTCCAATAGACTCTTCTTGGGCCATGGCCCCATCCATTGAGCCTGCCATAGAGTGCCTACTTAGGCAGGATGGAGACTATTATATCGTTTCCGATCTGGCCAAACACAGAGAATAAGTGTCTGCAAGATGCTTAAACCCAAGTGATACATCTTCAATGCAACTTCTATACACTGGATGAATGCATATGTCAACTGTCACCAGAAACGTTTTCTTATGCATAAGATGGTGCTTAACACAGAAACAAACAATTGTTCAAAGTGCAGAGAATAAGAGGTTGTAGAGTACTTAATCCCATTACGATAACTATTTCAAACCTGCGCCTCCTTGGGAGGCTTGGATCAGTGCAGAAGACCACAGGGAAACAGAGTCTTCCAGACAGCTGTTCAGTTCCCCTGAACTCTCAGCAATGGAGACAGGATACACATATCCTATGCAAGTTCAAATCACACAAAATCCCAGAAGAGATGTGAGAAAGTGGGTAAGGAATCCCAATACAACCAGGTAACTTTTAGCTGCTGGGAGGGAGGAGGAAGTGTTTTACAGAGATGGAACCCTTGGTGGGTCAAGTGAGTGGATGCATACTGAAGGACACTTGGGGACAGAATCAAGACTCCATAGACTGTAATATTAAATCTTTGAAATTTATCCCTCCCTGGGGTGGGGGAAGGAAGTGATGGTTTCTTAGTTGTGATCCCTAAAACACAGTAGACAAAAGATCCAAGATAAAGTAGACAACATTGAAATGACATCAATGTTGTTATCAGCCAAGGCTGGCCTGAAAGCTGAAGGGCCCTTGTAACCATTTCAGATAGTTGTCACCGGCCAGTACCAAAATGACAGACCACCCAAGTAATAAGTGAACAAAGCTGGCTTTACACTATGCTCTAGGCCATCCTGGACTACACAGCAAGAGCAAAGGGGTAGAACGGGAGGTGAGCAGGCCCAAGGAGGAGACAGACTGGCTAGAAAAAGATGCCAAACACATTTGGGCAAATTGAAGCCAACCAGCAACTCCTTTATGATCACTGGGATAGTTATAACAAACTATACAAAGTAAGAATGAGGTGAAGAGGTAGAGAGTGTGCCCTGTGTGCTGTCCTATACACTGCTGCAGGGAACTGAAATGGAGCAGTGCACAGGGCAGTGGAGCCATCCCTCAGAAAACCAAACACAATCACCATACAATTCAGTAAGCCCACCAGACCAATGAGGACATGACCTCCATGAAAACATACACATGCATGCTCTTACTAATAGCTAGAATGGGGGAGCAATGTTTACCAATGGACGAATGGATCAATAAAACCCAAGAGCTCAGGAAGGTAACTAAAATGATGAATGTAGTGCCATTTATCACAACATGCATTAACTTTGAAAACATGCTGAGAAAATGAAATTAGTCATAAAGAAAGCATGCAATACATAAAATATTCAGACTAGGTATAGTTGAGACTGAGCGAATGAGTGCTGGGGTGGGGATGAGAGCTGCAGAGGAGGACAGTTTACCAGGGCCATGGACATGCAGTTCTGAATAAAAAGAAAAACCACTAACACTAAACTGAGGGCTTTAAGTAGTCAAAATATCTATTGTGTGAATCCTAGCTATATAAGGCTATTTACTGAGTCATCATCAACAAAGGAGAGTGAAACCAGATGGCTCTGCACAGTGAGCCAGGAGCAGGCACCTGCAACTCTGGTCCATCCCTGTGGGCAGTTGTGGCATGCTACTGAGCTGACTATCCCGTTTCCTAGCCTGGCTATCTTGAAGTAGGCAAAGAATAAAACCCCACTAAGTATTAAAAAAATTCTCTTCTCTAGGTATCTTTTTTTTTTTCCCTAAAGCTGAATTTGAAGGGGAAAGGAATTCAAGGACTGCTATTCATACTTATGTTTTTAAAAATAAAATATTCTATTTTTATTTGTATGTTGTTATGTGTGTGCTGTGTCTGCAGAATCAGAAGAAGGTGTCAGATCACTGAAGCTGGAGTTATAAGTGGTTATGAAGCACACAGGGTGGGTGCTGGGAACTGAACTTGAGGTCTTCTGCAAGAGCAGTGGGCGTTCTTAACCGCTGAGCCGGCTCTCCAGCCCCATGCTTCTGTTTTTGTTTTTGTTTTTGTTTTCGAGACAGGGTCTCCCTGTAGCCCCAGCTGGCCTGGAACTCACTCTGTAGACCAGGCTGGCCTTGAACTCACAGAGATCCACATGTCTCTGCCTCCTGAGTGCTAGGATTAAAGGCCTGTGCCTCCATGGTTCTTAGTCACCATGTGGGTGCTGGGAATCAAACCCGGGTCCTCTGCAAGAGCAGTCAGCACTCTTAACTGCTGAGCCATATCACCATCCCCAAAGATCTTGTTTTAAAACAAAGAAATGGTGATAAGTTCTTTGGAAGAAAGAAAATGTTCAGCAAGATGGAGGGACTGGGAACGCAAGCTGTGTGATGAAACTGGGAAGGGATGGAAGGAAATGAGATCTACAATTATGTTCCTTAGGGGGCTGTAGAAATGGCTCAGCAGTTAAGAGCGCTCTGCTCTTCCAGAGGACCAGGGTTTGTTTCCCAGCACCCACATGGCAGTTAGCAACCATCTGAAAATCAAGTCCTAGATCTGATGTCCTCTTCTGAACACCACAGGCATTGTATGCATGAGTGTACTTATTTACATACATGTAAAATTAAAAATATACATATATGTTCCTTATCCTAGGGACAATGGGAATCTATTGAGTGGGTTTAAACAGAACTTTGCCACATTTGAGCCACATTACATGCTTGTAATTTCAGCACTGAATAGACTGACAAGAGGACTATGGTAACTTTAAGACTAAGCTGTGCACTTTTTAACCTCCTAATATGGACTGAGGACTCATGTCTCTCCAAGAATCCTCCAAACCTTCAATGTCGGATGGGGACTACTGAAATACCCAGCTTGTGGACTAAACAGCTAAGGAGATGTCAGCCTCGTCAGAATATAGACTGCCATTGTTGGTCTACCTGGTCTGTATCATGGAGGCCAGTCCAGGGGTATCAAAACAGGACATGTGCTTACTGGACTTGATTTTGGGACCCATGGGAAGGAAAAGACCTACATGTGGAAGCAAAAGTTGCGAGGACTGATGGGTTGTTTGGGTTGCCAAGGAGGAAACTTCGAGCACTTCCTTAAGGAAAACAGACATCTTTTAGGAAAGAAAAAAAAATCCCCCATTCAAGTGATATGTGTATATATATATATATATATTATATATATATATATGTAGGTCGTACATTATAGGCTATTATATATATAATATAATGTGTGTGTGTGTATATATAATGTAGCAATACAAGTTGGAGAGAGCACGACAACAAAACAACTAGAAAAAAAACTCTGGAAAGCACTCGGAAAAAACTGCAGACATGTATGGGCAGAGTGCAGGTACTGGTGGGATGCAGGGCATGGAAAGGGAAGCGACTCTAGATTTGACTCAAGAATGTGTATGACCTATGGAAAAAGTTTAATATAATAATAATAATAATAATAATTAGAAAATTAAAGACTAAGCTGTGCTACCAAGTGGGTTCCATACCAAACTTGGCTACAGAGTAAGACCACTTCTCAAAAACAAACAAAAAATAAAATGGCAGGTTGGAGGGATAGCGCAGCCATTAAAGGCTAAGGAAGGCTAACAACCAAAACATTAAAGGTTCTATTCCCAGCACCCACAAATTGTCTCTTCAGCTTCCCTTTTAGCCCGGCATGGTGATACATGGCTTTAATCCCAGCACTCCAGGGCAGAGGCAGGTGGATGTCTGTGAGTTCAAGCATGAGAACCGTCTGAAACTCCAATTCCAGGAGAACTCCAGTTCCAGGGGAATCCGACACCCTCTTCTGACCTCTGCGGCATTGCACGACACGGGTGCACAGACTTGTATGCAGACAGTACATTTATATATATAAAAAAATAAATTAAAAAAAATAATTAAAAAAACAAACTGTGGCTGTATGGGACAAACCCCTGATGGCATAGCATGTCCAAGCAAGGAAGAATACAGAGGTAAAACGGGGCAAAACCATAGTAAAGTCCAATGGCTTAAGTTTACAAAGAAATAGGTGACACAGACTGCTGTGGTTTACTTGGTATTCCCTGTGCACGCCACATGAAGCACTTCATTCAGGATTGATCATTCTACCCACAAAGCTGTAAAGCCACATTATCCCTCATGTTAAAGAGGCTCAGAGAAGTAAGGCAATGTGAATAGCCTCTCACTGGTGAGAACAGGACAACTTGAATTCTGAGCCATGACTCCACTATGGAACAAGTACATTTATAACTCACCAAATAAAAAAGGAGCATGAAAGAAAGCAGCCAGAGCACTGGCAGATGCTCCACCCAACATCACGCAGCAAGTCACTCACAACACGTGGGATATGGTATCACACACAGAGTTTGTCTTAAATGCAAAACACTAGGCAAGAAGGTGGAAGGCATGTCTGAGTAGATGAAATAATTGCAGGGACGAGGCCCCACACTCTATAATGCAGAGAATGGGTACTAGGGCAGCTCTGATCTGACCTCTGCCTGTACCATCTAAAGCCAGATGCCATGTGCCTGACAGCCAGTGGTGGAACAGGTCAGTGTCAGGACCACCTTGAGCTGTGCTAAAGGTACTCTCTTAAAAAAAAAAAAATTATGGGCTGGAGAGATGGCCTAGTGGTTAAGACCGCCGACCGCTCTTGTAGAGGACCCGGGTTCGATCCCCCGCACCGACATGGTGGCCAAGAACCGCCTGAAACTCCAGTCAGGGGAATCCGACACCCTCTTCTGACCTCTGCGGCATTGCACGACACAGGTGCACAAACTTGCATGCAGACAGTACATTCATACACATAAAAAAAAAATTATATTTTTTATTTTATGAGTCTGAGTGTATTGCCTGCATATGTGTAAGTGCACCCTTGTTATGCGATGCCCACAGAGGTCAGATCCCCTGGAACTGGAGTTATAGACGGTTGTTAGCCACCATGTGGGTGCTGGGAATTGAACCCCGGTCCTCTACAAGAGCAGCCAGTGCTCTTAACTGCTGAGTCATCTCTCCAGCCAGGAAGGTAAGTGTCACACTGTGACTTCACTGTAGGCCACTGGGTCTCTACCATCCCCTCTGGGAAAATCTGGGTTATCACACAGCAAAACAGAATGGAAGGGAATGTTTGCTAAATCTTCCTGTGTGAGGGAAGAGGAAAAAAAAAAAGTGAGAATCAAAAGCTGGAGGTCCAGAGCTGGCTGGTGCCTCCCTCAGGAGGCAGGACCTGTGAGGCATTCAGATGGCCACAAAGACTGGTGTGAGGGTGGAGGCCTCGGGAGTGTGCAGCAAGGCACCCACACCTGGTAGGAATGGTTCCCACACATCTTTTGGCAACAAGTCAAAGCCCAGGATCAGGACCAACTCCACTTTGTGTATCAACATGAATGTTATTTTGCATGGGTTACCAATTAACTTTCTAGAAGAGCAACTGTGGTGGAGAAAACTGAGACTCACACAGCTCTGATACTGGATATGGGAGATTAGGACTTTGTGTGCTAGAGATAGAACCCAGGCCTCACACATGCCAGGCATATACTGGCATAATGTGAGTGCTGTTTTCTACTACACTCAAGGTCAATCCATGAGAGCGAGAGGCAGTATGGAATCTCAACCCTATCACTAATCTGTTGTATTAAAATCTATCACCCTTTTATTTTTCAGTGTTAATTTTTTGAGACAGGGTCTTGCTCTGTAACCCATAGTGACTACAAACTTGATATCCTCCTGCCTCAGCCCTGGGATGTGGGGTGGCAGGAATGCTTTTTTTTCTTTTTTGGTAGTTCTTAGCCTCAGCCTTTAATGGCTGCACTATCCCCCCAGCCCAAGGCATGCTCTACCAAACCCAACTTCTACCTTCCATCTTAAATGGACCTTTTGACCATGTGTAATTCTGTCACATCCTGTCAAGCATTAGAAAGTACTAAAACTCACTGAGTTATGTAGTGTCTGAATGTTGACACATTCCAGTAGACAGTGGGTACTTCTGTTGAGGAAGTTCCCTCACAGGCAGGTAAGGAAGGTCATCAGACAGGCACTGGAGATTCCAGATACCCAGAGCCTCCCTGCCAGGTGTAATTATACCCCAGGTGCCTGTGGTATGCGGCTGTGCTAGAGTATGGAGTGGCAACTAAAGGGGGGGTCTCTGCACTGCTGCTTCCTTGATGAGGTGATTGATGCACTTGTTCTGGAGCACTTGTTCTGTAAGTGGCCAAGGAAGCCAACTGGTTCTCCCAGCTGGACTTTTGTGGAATCACATTCTGGTCTGTCACTGGTGCCCTATTTGGAGTGGATAGATGTTTGTTTGTATCTCCCTGGGAAAATAACACAAAAAATTTCTTATAATCATTTGTTAATGTCACCCTGTGACCTCCACAACACTACCAATTGGGAAAGTGTCATGGTCATGGTGGTAAGTTTTTCAAAATTAGAATTTTTGACTGAAAATTCAAGTTTTACCAATGGTTAAGTAACTATTAACTGTTTTCACTGATGAGAGGGCTTTACTTCCTGTAATTTTTGTGGAAACGTCCACCACTTTGAACAGCTTATTTTTCAAGTGTTCTTTTGAGGCCAGCTGGTTTCCCTACAGAAGTCCAGTTAGTGTCTGGGTCACCTGGTACATTCCTGAGACAGCTATGCTTGAGTTTGCACTAACCAGAGTCACACTGTGCATTTTATCAAGCGATTCTTGTGTAGCCTAGGAATTTTTCTTAGTTTATAAGCATGGTAGTGGTATGTGTTGACTGGTACAGTTTGGTGATGTTGATTGATTTTCTTCCCCCCAAGTTAGCTCTAGCAATGCAATGCAAATGCCAGGAAAGGAGTAGAAAAATAACACGACTGGAAGCCCAACTCTGGTCTCCCAACTATGGTCTTCCTAAGTGTCTGAGGCTCACTGTGTCCCAACAGACTGAGCGACACTTGCTGACCTCTGCTTTAGACAAACCTGGGTGGAGTGTAGGAGAAGCCCTGATTATAGAAAAGAACCTCAAAACATGCATACTGATAGCACCTTGGGAGGTTAAGGAGGGAGTATAACTGTGTATGCAGGGATAAAAATTTAAACTTTAGCACTTGGGAGGCAGAGGCAGGTGGATCTTTGTGAGTTCAAGGCCAGCCTGGTCTACAGAGTGAGTTCCAGGACAGCTGGAGAGACCCTGTATCGAAAAGACAAAAAAAAATTTTTTTTTTTAATTTAAACTTTGAGTCTTTGCACTCTAGAACCAAAAGAAGCCAAACCACATTTACCACAAAAACCTAATTTAAAAAATTAGTCAAACTGAGGGTTGGAGAGATGGCTCAGCAGTTAAGAGCGCTAGCTGCTCCTGCAGAAGGCCTGGGTTAAGAGTGCTGGCTGCTCCTGCAGAAGGCCTGGGTTTGATTTCCAGCATCCACATGGCAGATAACAACTGACCTTAACTCCAGGGGATTTGATATCTTCTGCCCTCTGCAGGGATGCCCACATGCACTTACATACATGCAAGCAAAACACTCATACACATTAAAAAAAATTAGTCAAACTGAAAGTGTTAAAAAGATAAAAGATGAGAAAATTTAGAAAGTAAGTATTCAGGAATAGGTAGTGTTCAGCAGAAGTCTCTGCACACTAAAAGACTATACAGTGAATTACCAACCCATATCTCCAAGAAGCTAAGCCTAATGCCATCTCACCCCCACCAACAAGGAGAGCAAGGGCTGGAACAAGCTGTAAATAGTCAACCTCAGGCAACAACCTGCTTAGCCTCAGGCCTCAGAATTAAGGGAGGAGATTCTCCAGCTTTCAGAATGTAGCATCTGCCCTTGTCATGGGACATGGAGGCTGAAGGGGCTCAAAACCAACTAACCAACTACCACCAAACAACAAAAGCAGACAGACCCTAGAAGGTGCTGGGATGAAGAGTTCAAATCTTTTCTGTGGGTAAGGAAGAATGTTTCTGTTAAGGTGGGAACATCTGGTTCTTTCATGCCTGTCTCAGAGCATGGCCCCTGAGGGGAGGGCTTGTGCCCTCTGTGGAAGAGGGGTGTGTGTCAGGTTCACTGCTTCACAGCTCAACGCAAGACCAAGATCTGCTTTCAGGCATTGTGATAAACCTCTTGGTACAATATTACAAAGTGCTACTAAATTTCTTAGTATTTTTCAAAAAGAAAATGAAATAAAATGGTATCAAGTTACATTTTTAACTAACCAAACAGCAGGGAACTTTAAAAAAGAAAAAGACCTGTTGTCTTTTTATCCTCTAGAAAAAAGTTTGAATTGGATTATTTATTCAAGTCAGACATTGTGTAAAGAGGCTGCCCCATCAAAACCAAAGGAAGGCTGGCTGGGCATAGTGGCACACACCTTTAATTCTAGCACTGGAGGCAGAGGCAGGCAGATTTCTGTGAGATCAAGGCCAGCTCAAGGTCAGCCTGGTCTACATAGTAAGCTCCAGGCCAGGTGTAGATTTTGTCTTAAAACAAAACAAAACAAAACAAAACAAAACACAACACAGTGTGTCGCATGCGTGTACATACACACATACACACACACACATACACACAAACTCACAAAACAAAACCAAAGGTATGTGAGGACTTTACAAAGCATGGAAAGTGATAGGAGGCAAACCAAATCCCCAACCATCCCCGCCATCCCAAGAGCAGTGGCTACTTGAGGTCAGAGAGGAGAGAAAATTTTTGGACATGGGACAAGAACCCTGGGTGTTGGGTGCTGTGCCATGCGAGGTCCCGCCAGGAGCCAGGACAGAGGCAACACCCCCTCCAACTATTCAGCCATTAGCCACAGCCCAGAAAAGGCAGAAACTGAGCACAAGGCTCCAGCAAAACCAAAGCATAGCAAAGGGCATCCAATTAGAGGGAAGCAGACTCATTTTAAAATAAAGCAAATAGAAAGTGCTCAAGCCCTAGTCTGATGTTTTAATGCTGACTCTTCAGATCTTCAACTGCTAAACAGACTCTCCTATAGTACCACCCTGCCATCAAGGAGGAAGGGGAAGGAGGAGAGGAAAAGTTTCAATATCAACTCCCTCTGCAGCGTCTACTGGGCATGCTGCACATCAGGAAAGTGAACATCTACAAGGGCACGGAGGAGGCCTTATGTTACATCGTATACTCCAGAATGACCAGCTGACCTTGCAGACAAGAGCAGTCAGAGACTTCAGAAGTTAGTTAAAGAGGCATCCCAAAGCTGGGTGGGGTGGGGACCTCAGCTACCTTGGGTGGTGCTTCATCGGACCCTCCAGAGTCCCAGGACACGGTGGCCTGTCTTCTGGACTCCATCCTCATTCGTTCTTCTTGCTGCGCCTTCTCCTCCTCCAGGATTGTGCTGGTGAGACAACACATTGTGTTAAAGGGAGCAGACAACTTGCCTCCCACCCTGCTCATCAAAGGGTTATCAGTTGCTCCAGGAGATGACAACCATGGAGACAGGAGCCTACATGGGGGACAGAAGGATTCCATCCCTTCATAAAAAGAGTCTAGAATAGCCATAGTCCCATGGGAAAGTTTACTTAAAACAAGGCCATAGGCAAGAAAGACAGCTGGCAGGAAAAGACCCTGATGAAAGGAAAGCCAGGCTGACATGAACTGTGTATGTGCTGGAGCTTATTTTGAGCCGAACAAAAGGACACGAGAAATCGGAAAGCAGCCTTTTATCAAGCATCTACATGATGGCATGTACATCAGCAGTGGAATGCATGAATGCAGGCTCCCACATAACACCAGCACATGGCAAGCAATTAGCAAGGGAACAAGATCTCCCCAGCTTGCTCAGTAAAACTGTGGACTAACATTCACATCAAGAAGACATGAAAAACACAATAGTACTTACAGGTGCTTCTGAAAGCACAGCTTGCTCTAAGCTGGAAAGGCCGCACTTACCACCGGGAGGCTGCTCAGCGGCCTCTACGGTGATGCGGGTGGCGTCTCAGTCCTGGCTGTCTGCCATCCTGTGAGTGCCTCAGAATGCAGTCTAAAGAGCCATGGCCAGCCCCTCACTCCCCACAGACTCCTTGAGACTTGGTAGGTGGCAGATCTTTGTAGCCTTCGTCCTAACTCTGGCAACAACCAGCTCGTCCCTCATGCCAGCAACCCAGAGTTCTAATAATGAGGCTCATTCACAGATTCTGGCCTCTGGCAGCCAGATGCAGTAAATAACCACCCAGAATTACTCAGGAAACAGTGACATCAGCTGCACAGACTCCTTCTAATCTGGGAATCTGCTTAAAAAGACATTCCTGCCAGCCAGTGGCTGGAGCCTATTCCTCTCAGTCAGCTCCGAATCAGGAACAGGCAGACAGAACTCATTCCATAACTCCCCTTGAGTCAGCTACCCATCACTGTAGATGTTAAGGACCTTTTTCCCCTTGAAGAAAAGGAAATGCTTTCAAAGAAAAGGCCCTGTTGCCACTTTAAAAAAAGGTTTCAGTCCCGAGGCCCACCCCATCCTCCAAGTAAGACTTTTTTTTAGGACTTTGTTTTTTTTCTAGCTCTAACTGGGAGCAGTGGAGCACCCCTCCCCCAACACCAAGTTGCCTTAATGTTATTTAAAACTTTCTTGGCAGCTAAGAATACAGTTCAGTGGTTGAGTAACTGCCCTAAAATGCAGAAGATCTGGGTCCAATCCTCAGCACCTCCAGCTACTAGGCAATCTACAGTTCTGAAATCCAAGGAGCTTTTAAAAGCAGGACAAACTACATCAGCTTCCCCAACCGTGTCCCCAGTAGCCAATGGCTACCTTGCCTAGAAGGGGCTGCAAGTATTTCACAGTGGTCGAAGTCTAATTCAAGTCTAAAGTATAAAAGAGCAACTGTCTTTTGTCAACTTCATCTCAGCCTACAATCAACTTTCAGATGCTTGCTACCCAGCCACTTACACAATATCTTTGAACACGCCACCATACTCTGAACAAACGAGACCTGGAGAGGACCTAGTACAACTTCAC
This sequence comes from Rhizomys pruinosus, assembly GCA_009823505.1. Lineage (NCBI taxonomy): Eukaryota > Metazoa > Chordata > Mammalia > Rodentia > Spalacidae > Rhizomys > Rhizomys pruinosus. Next base: position 180,197 of record VZQC01007611.1, read on the forward strand.
TCAATTTAGCCTGGGTTCCCAGACCACAGGCATACTGTAGCACCATGGCTGGGACACTTACTTGAATTTCAAGTGTCCCCTATCTTACCTACCCACCTCCATGAAGCTTGGCCTCAACTTCCCAACTCCTTTGAGACAGGCTGCTTTCCTCCACACTCTCAACTACTGCTTACCTCAAGTAACTCTTGGTAAACTGTGTTGTGTTCATTTGCTGATCTGTGTCACTTGAGGGCCTGTTACACGCTCAGCACTGGCACAGGCCTTGAACAGTGCTAGGTGTGAATCTACGGACATATGGATGAGTAGAGCCAGAGAGGAACAGGCCACTGTCTGGACAAGGGAAGCACACTGGTGGCCAGATGGGACAGGCCTGCAGGCTGCTTTCCTAGAGAGGGCCACAGGGCTGTGGGCCTAGGCAGAGGCCACAGCAAACAGCCCCAATGGCCCACAGAGGAGTACGACCTGCTCAGATTTCCAGAGTCTACTGCTATCATAGATCCTGACATTTTATAACTTAAAAAACAGAAAATCCCTTAAAAAACAAGGAAACAAAATTAACAAAAAAGAATTTTAAAAGTTCTCCCTTCTACTTCTCAAACCAAATTAAATATAAGGAAGCTAAGAGGGAACCATCTTTCTGGCAATGGAAACTGCCATGGCTATTTTACTTTACATGGGTTTGGTGAAATGGGTCATCCTGATTTTAAGCCTACTATGCACCCACTCGATGAATGAAACCTACAAATAGGTCCTTCAAGGTCCTTTGCTACAAGGAGGCTCCACCTGGCCAGACGCTTAAGCCCATAGTCACTTCCTCTTTTCTGACCTTCTTGAATTACTGCCTGAATTTTCTTTTCAGCCCCTTACACAGTGCTGGTCAGACACCAGTCAAGTCCTCTTTGGCAGTTGAAAAGCATGTGGGACACTAGTGAGGCTCCAGTGTGAGCATGGCAGATGTGTTCCTCAAAGAGCACAAAAGTAAGTGGAAAACACTCTCACACCAGAAATAGCACGTGAAAATGCTTCTGAGAACCTGTAACTTGCTGCTCAGAGAAGCTAGGAATAAAAATAACCCCTGAAGATCTGTGTAGACGCTGGTGGCAGCCCCATAGTAGAGCCTGCCCCTGTGCAGCTGCTGAGAGTCAAGGCAGCAGAGGAAGACGTGCAGGTCGCAGAGGTCAGACTGCAGCATATTTTCCCAAACAGAATATTTTTACTAGCAATGCATTCCACTGGAAAGCTTTGAGCTGTCTAGTGTACATGGGAATAAGCCCAGGGTTCCTCCTCATATACATGGGAATAAGCCCAGGGTTCTTCCTAATGTACATGGGAATAAGCCCAGGGTTCTTCCTAATGTACATGGGAATAAGCCCAGGGTTCTTCCTAATGTGCATGGGAATAAGCCCAGGGTTCTTCCTAATGTGCATGGGAATAAGCCCAGGGTTCTTCCTAATGTACATGGGAATAAGCCCAGGGTTCTTCCTAATGTGCATGGGAATAAGCCCAGGGTTCTTCCTAGTGTGCATGGGAATAAGGCCAGGGTTCTTCCTAATGTACATGAGAATAAGCCCAGGGTTCTTCCTAATGTACATGAGAATAAGCCCAGGGTTCTTCCTAATGTACATGAGAATAAGCCCAGGGTTCTTCCTAGTGTACATGGGAATAAGCCCAGGGTTCTTCCTAATGTGCATGGGAATAAGCCCAGGGTTCTTCCTAGTGTGCATGGGAATAAGCCCAGGGTTCTTCCTAATGTACATGAGAATAAGCCCAGGGTTCTTCCTAATGTACATGGGAATAAGCCCAGGGTTCTTCCTAGTGTACATGGGAATAAGCCCAGGGTTCTTCCTAATGTGCATGGGAATAAGCCCAGGGTTCTTCCTAGTGTGCATGGGAATAAGCCCAGGGTTCTTCCTAATGTACATGAGAATAAGCCCAGGGTTCTTCCTAATGTACATGGGAATAAGCCCAGGGTTCTTCCTAGTGTACATGGGAATAAGCCCAGGGTTCTTCCTAATGTGCATGGGAATAAGCCCAGGGTTCTTCCTAGTGTGCATGGGAATAAGCCCAGGGTTCTTCCTAATGTACATGGGAATAAGCCCAGGGTTCTTCCTAATATACATGGGAATAAGCCCAGGGTTCTTCTGGTGTGCATGGGCTTAAGCCCAGCCCAGTGTTCTTCCTAGATGGAGGTTTCTAAGGTGTTAACTTACAGACAGATGGGATGAGAAAGGCTGAGATTTGTCACTTCGCAAATATGAATACACTTGATAATTGTGTCCACTTCTTTATGGGCCATAGTGAGAGAATTCTGAAGAGGGGAAGGAGAATTTTATTTAACCAATGTATTTGTTTCCTTCACTTTAGAAGAAAAAGTCACCAAGCTGGGTGTGGTGGTGCATGCCTTTAATTCCAATACTGAGAAGGCAGAGGCAGTCAGATCTCTGTGAGTTTCAGGGCAGCCTGGTCTACATAGTAAGTTGCAGGCCAGATGGGGCTACAGGGAGATCCTGTGTCAAAAAGACGACAAAAAAAAAAAAAAAANTGTGCACCCGTGTCGTGCAATGCCGCGGAGGTCAGAAGAGGGTGTCGGATTCCCCTGGAACTGGAGTTCTTCTGGAATTGGAGTATTCAGACGGTTCTCGGCCGCCATGTGGGTGCTGGGGATCGAACCCGGGTCCTCTGCAAGAGCGGTCAGCGCTCTTAACCGCTAGGCCATCTCTCCAGCCCCATGTTTTAAATAAGAAAAGATCTTTGTTTTGATACTGGGAAAAATTGGACTCATTACCTAAACAAAGGGCTGTTATCACAAAATGTGCTTTAGCCATAAACTCAGACTGGGTTAGCAATTACTTGAGAAGATATGGAAAATACCAAGTGAAAGAGCAGCAATAAATCTGAAGGGAAAAACTAGAGGGAAAGAGCTTGTTCTGGCAAGTCCGTGGGATACCAGTTTTGAAACATGATCTCTTACAATTACTCAACATTACCTCACCACAAAGGAATGGACTTGACCTTATAAAAACTCATGGATATCTTTGCAGAAAACAAGTCTGAAACTTGAGCAGGGGTGGAGAGAGGAAGCCAGACTCTGCCACAGTCATCATGCTACAGCCATGCTCCAGTGGCACAGGACGCCTGGCAACTGACATTCCTCCTTTCACGGATGATGCATCTCAAACAACAGAAAGCAAGCCCTGATGTTCCATTGTTCCGTTAACTTTTTTATTTTTTGCCCCTCCCCCCCTTTTTTTCTTTGAGATACGGTGGTCCTTTAGTCCCAGCTGGCCTGGAACTCACTATGTAGACCAGGCTGGCCTTGAACCAGAGTTTTTAAAAAGCCATTCTTTGTTGTTGTTTTTGTTGTTTGAGACAGGGACTCCCTGTAGCTCCAGCTGGCCTTAAACTCAAGAGATTTGTGTGCCTCTGCCTTCCAAATGCTGGGATTAAAGGCATGCACCACCACACCGGTCCTTAAAGCTATTTATTCATTTTTTATTGTTATTAAACTTTTTCATACATCATTTCTGTGTCCAATTTAGCCTCACTTTCCTTTCTATGACCCCACCCCACCCGAGCTCATACATTCTGCCATATATGTCCGGCATCTTTTTCTGAGTCATTCTAAAGGTTTTTCAAATCAGAGGATTATTGTTTTGGGGAGAATTTCACTGCTTCAGTCAGTTTTTTGTGCCAGGTCTTTTGTTGTTCCCTCCAACTTGTATTGCATACACACACACACACATACACATGCATATATATATATACACACACACACACACACACATGTGCATATATGTGTGTGTGTCACCTATACTAAAATTATGTCATCTTGTAAACAAACTATGTTATTTCCAAATTGCATTTCAGGATTCACATTTTTCCCTTTTGATTTTATATTACTCTAAAATCTGCATACATACCTTCCACCCATATACCGAAATTCCAAAGTCTGAAAATAAATGGTAGGTTAATTCTAAAACCTATTAAGGGATTCACATTATAAGAACACACTTGCTTTCAGATAACGAGGAATATAACATTAACATTGCTGAGTTTGCCTTACAACTAGGTAATTGGCGCTAGCATCCACAGATGAGGGATACCATACATCCTTTGTTTTTCTGGGACTGTTTTACTTCACTTAACATAGTATCTTCTAGATCCATCCATTTACCTGCAATGTTCATAATACCATCTTTCTTTACTGTTGCATAGAACTCCACTGTGTAGAACCTATCATGTTTTCTCTATCCATTTGTCAGCTGAGGGGCACTTGGGTTGTTCCAGCTCTTCACTAGTATGAAGAGAGCTGCAATAAATATGGCTGTGCATGTATCTCTGTGGTAAGGATGAGTCTTATGGGTATATGCCCAGGAGTGGTACAACTGGGTCAGGTGGTAGGCTCATTTTGAGTCTTTTAAGGGTTTTCCACACTGCTTTCTATAGTGGTTGTATGAGTTTACATTCCCACCAGCAGTGGATGAGTGTTCCCCTTTCGCCACAACCTCTCCAGCATTCGGTATCGTTTGTTTTCTTGACCCTAGCCAGTCTTATCAGGTGAGATGATATCTTAAAGTGGTTTTATTATTTTTTTTTTAATTTTTTTTTTTTATTATTTATTTTTGTATGTGTATGAATGTATTGTCTGCATGCAGGTCTGTGCACCCGTGTCGTGCAATGCCGCGGAGGTCAGAAGAGGGTCTCGGATTCCCCTGGAATTGGAGTTCTCCTGGAATTGGAGTTACAGACGGTTCTTAGCCGCCATGTGGGTGCTGGGGATCGAACCCGGGTCCTCTGCAAGAGCGTCGGTGCTCTTAACCGCTAGGCTATCTCTCCAGCCCGGTATGCTTAATTTCTGAGCACAAAGTCTGACTAGATCCATGTGTACAATCAACTCTAGGAAGTGGGGACTCAAAGAACAAAACAGCTGGCCTGCAGCACTCTATCTAAAGGAAAGTTGACAATGTGAGATCAGCTATGGCAACTGCTTTCTAAAACAACCTTAACATCCAAAGATGTTGCTGATTACCCTAGTCTAGCCAGCCTCTTTCTCTGGGGATCTCCGTCTCCAGCCTCCTAGAATATTCTGGGATTATAAGTGGGCTAACCATCAACAAATCCCATGTCCTGGGGATCTGAACTCTGTCTGACCTTCATCCAATGATGCATTGGGCAAGTCGTTACCCACTAAGCTCTCACTCTCAGCCTCATTACCCAGCTAAGAGGCCTGGAACTTTCCAGTGTGGGACTAGTTTATGGCTTGAGCTCACAGATGATTCCTGTTTCTGCCCTCAAAGGCAACCTGAATTATATGGGTAGGAACCTACCCAGGTCCCAGAAAAGACCCCCTTTTGTAAGAAGGAACAAAAAATGGATGGAAGCTTTGATTCCAAAGAGGACTCAGATATTAGAAGTATAAGGTAATGATTTCAGAGAAGCACTGCATTCAAGCACATGAAGAAAACTTGTTTACAGCAAACTGCCAATGACAAGAGATAGAAGGTAGAAGCTGGAAAGTCTTCCAGCTGACAGACACAGCCACTCTACAGCATGAGACCGGGCTGGTTCAGAACACAAGAGGACAGTACGTTAAGAGAAGTCTGAGATGATAAAGCCCCAATAAAAAAGAAATCTAACAAGTCCATGAAAGAAGAAAGACAGGGCCAATGGGCCAATGGAGGCCTGAGAATGCGCCACAGCAAATGGTTAGAAGACTCACAGGACTACCACTTGAAAGGGTGTAGCCACTGTGTGATGTTCACTCTTCCTAAGCTAGCATCTGTGAGGGCATGAGTTCAGGTAACCATTATTAGGGGGAGGCCAGGCTTTAGCTTACAGAAATGGAGACCCCTAATCTCAAAACAAAATATATATAAAAAAAAAAACAACCAGACCCAACCACATCCCAACCAAACCAAAGCCAACCACAAACGAAACCCCAAATCCCTAAAATAAAATAAAAAATCAAAAGACTGACACACCACTAATGTAGTCTCCAAAGGAAATTTTTGTTCTTCTAATTCTGTAGTTTAGTAACATGTGTGGAAGTCAGAGGACAAGTCTATGCAGGTGGTTCTCTCCTTCAACCTTTACGTGGGTTCCAGCGGACTGACTCAGGTTTCTGGGTTTGCGATGGTGAATTCCTTTATTTGCTGAGGTATTCCACTGGCCGTAGAAAAAACCTATATCTTAAGGAGGGGGGGGCTGAGAGACTCAGTTGGATATAGCCCTGTTGCTAAGTGTAAGAAGGCAGAGTTTAGTTACTCAGGAAACCATGTAGACTTGGGCAGGTGTGGCAGATGCCTTGTCATTTGCGCAACACTCAGAGGCAGAGATGGGACCCTTGGACAAGCTGGCCAGCACCAACAACCAGAATCCAGTCAAGTCTGGGATCAGCCAAAATGACCCTATCTCATAAATAAAGTGTGGACTGGAAAGACTGCTCAGCATTCTTGTCAACTTTGGGCCTCTATGTGCACCCACTATGTGTGCGCACAAGACACGAAGAACATTCAAGGTGTAGACATGTGCAGTATAGACCTAATACTATTAAATAATAATAAAGTAAACATGCAACAAGACCACAGCATGGCATGGGGATAAATACAGAAAGGTTCTGAGTCTGGTGGTCACAATCAAAATGATACAACGGTTATTTAGCATATACAAGAGTCCTGGCTTACTACGCCAAGTAAAAACTGGCATGGTGTGGCGGCAAGGTCATACAAGCCCATCCACTAGAGGTAAAGACAGTTCAAGGTCATCATCCACTATTTACAGCCAAACTTGCAAGGCCCGCGCCTGGGCTTACTTGAGGACTGTAATACCAGAAAAAAAAATAAAACCAAAAACCCGATCAATGGGCTGGAGAGCTTACTCAGCAGTCTTCCAGAGGACCTGAGTTCAAATATCTCAGCCAGTTCACAGCCAGCCTGGAAACTCCAGTGATCGTGATCCACGATACACCAAAATTAAAAATAAAAAGGAGAACAAACAAACAAAAGACCTGAAAATCTTTCTATTCCTTTTAAAAGATATTTTAAAAACAGAACAAGCTGGAGAAATAGCTCAGCAAATCCTCCAGATAGCTTGGTGGCCAAGCCTGAATTATCAGAGCTCTCCCAAACCCCAGAAACCCCATGGTGAGGCAAGAGAAAGGATTCCTGCCAGGTGCTCTCTGAATGATATCACGAGGGCTCTGTGGTATACATGTTGCTCCTTGCCGCCAAATCCATTTAGAAAAAAATGCTTTCATTTAAAACGCTTTGCTTATCTGAGGGAGGCTAAGAACACGATGTAAATGAGGTGCGTTATGTGTGTGAATGACAGTTGTTAATAGACCGGTTGAGTGGTGGCAAATACCAGTTTCTACATTTCCATGAAGTCTAATTGCTAACTTCACAAAGACTGTTCAATGTAAAAGCAGTATACCACATTTCCAGTGTGAGCACTAGAAGTACAATGGACCTGAGAGAGAGGTGGGTGGAGAAGATGCTGGCTTCCAGGCTGCCAGTCATGCTGGACCCACACAGAACTCCCGTTTCTCTTCTCTCTTCTGGTCAGGTCCTATCAGGCCCTTTCTCTTCCTGCCTCCCTCTACTGCTGTTCTCACAGGGCCTACTATGTTAGACCAAAAGGCCCTCTATCTTGGCCACTCTCGCTCACCACACTCCCCCCCCACACACAATTCCAAAGTGGTGGGAATTGTTCAGGACTTGGCTTTTTTTTTTTTTAATTTTTGTTGGGCTGTTCAAAAGTTGCTTAAGTGTTAATCAGCAGTTAGGCTGGGAGAGATTACTCCAGCTGGTTAAGAGCACTGGCGCTTTCTGGAGAATCCAAGAGTTCAAATTTCCCAGCACCCAATATGGAGACTAACAATCATCTTGTGAACTCCAGTCTCCTGGGGCGCACCACAGTGCATACCCCACACCTAGAAGAATGAATATACATAAGTTTTAAATAAAAAGAAAAAACTTCCTACAGATTGTTATCCCCTACCTCTCCACCCAATCTATTTTCTACTCGGTTTTGCAAGCTCAAGAAAAGGAGGATACTACGATCCGAGAAAAGAAAAGAATACTCCATATTTTACTGCTCCATTCTTCCTATCATATGTTTAGGGACACTGAACCTGAGAGACAAGTTCAGGGCAGTGAGATAATAAGGCAAATACAAAGCAGAAAATATTATGGGAAGTCAAGTCTCAACCTTTCTGATTGGCTTTCAACTGGAGTCCATCCAGGATAGGTATTTGGGTAGTAACAGCAAACCTATGACTAGGGGCCTAGTTCCAAGTTAGGACAAGGCAGTGAGGAAGTGACCCAGAGGATGGACAAATCCACCTCGGGAGGATGATGATACTGTAAAGTTGGGTGCACTGTTTCAAGCAGGTAGGAAAAGAACACGGTTCCTGGGAGGTGAAGTGGGGCCCACAACCTTTGGCTGCCCTCTTGCAGCTGTGCAGTCCAAGGAGTAGTTTCGTGAAACTGAGGTCCCTTGCTAACTAGAGAGCTGCACACCAAACCGCCGATCAGGCAGATAACTAGAGAGGCCAGGGATGAGCAAATGCTCGTGAATATGTAGCTGTGGTAAGCAATGAGGGAAAGAAGGAATAGGCAGGCAACAGTATAAGACATATACTTTTATAAAAAAAAATTTTTTGGTATTTTTTTGAGACAGGGTCTCCCTTTAGTCCCAGCTATCCTGGAGCTCTCTCTGTAGACCAGGCTGGCCTTGAACTCACAAAGATCCGCCTGCCTCTGCCTCCTGAGTGCTGGGATTAAAGGCGTGAATGACCATGCCCAGCTAGTGTAGTATAGTTTCAAGTCTGGTATAGAAATCTCCCCTACATTGCTCTTTTCACTCAGGGCTGTTTTGGCTACTCAGTACCTTTTGTTTTTCCATATGAAATTCAGGATTTTTGTTTTCCAAGCCTGTGAAGAAACTCTTGGGGATTTTAATTGGGATTGCATTGAATCTGTATATTAATTTGGGTAGAATGGACATTTGTACTATATTAATTTTTCCAATCCACGAGCATGGGAGGTTTTTCCATCTTCTGATGTCTTCTTCAATTTCCTTCTTCAGGGGTTTAAAAAAATTTTTTGTAGCGATCTTTAGTGTCTTTGGTTAGACTTGCTCCTAGGTATTTTATTGATTTTGAAGCTATTGTGAGTGGGAAGGTCTCCTTGTATTCCTTTTTCAGTTGCTTGTTGTTGGTGTAAAGAAAGGCTACTGATTTTTCTAGGTTAATTTTGTATCTGACTTTACTGGAACTCTTAATCATTTCTAGGAGTTTTCTGGTGGAGTTTTTAGCATCCCTTAAGTAAACTATCATATCATCTGCAAAAAGGGATAGGATGACTTCCTCTTTTCCAATTAGTACTCCTTTAATTTCCCTTTCTTGCCTTATTGCCCCAGTGTTTTAAGCACTATATTGAAGAGGAATGGCAGGGGGCTGACTTGCTGAGTTCCTTTAAGGGGAAAGCTTCTAACTTTTCTCCATTTAGGATGATGTTGGCTGTGGGTTTCTTATATATGGCTTTGATTACATCCAATTCCCTCTAGAACTTTAAGCATGAAGGGATGCTGGATTTTGTTGAAGGCCTTTTTTGCATCAATTGAGGTGATTGCGTGGTTTTTGTCTTTCAGTCCATTTATGTGTTTTATGATATTTATTGATTTTTGTATGTTGAACCATCCCTGCATATCTGGTATGAATCCAACTTGGTTATGATGGATGATCTTTTTGATGTGGGTTATGTGGTTTGTAAGTAGTTTGTTGAGAATTTTTGCATCTGTGTTTATTAATGAGATGGGCCCATAATTCTCTTTTTTGTTTGTATCTTTGCCTGGTTTTGATATTAGAGTGATGGTGGCTTCATAGAAGGAATTTGGGAGATTTCCCTCTGCTTGTATCCTTCTGAACAGTTTGAGTAATAATGGTTGTAAGTCTTTTTGAAATGTTTTATAGAATTCTGCCATGAAACCATCTGAGCCTGGGCTTTTTTTAGTTGGGAGGATTCTTATTACATTTTCAATTTCTTCATATATTATAGTTGTGTTTAAGCTGTTAATGTCTTCTTAGTTAAGCTTTGATGGTTCCCAGGATTTCAGATATTCATCCATTTCTCTTAGGTTTTCAAATTTAGTAGAGAATAGGTTTTTGAAGTATTCCCGTATGATTGTCTGGATTTTTTTTTCATTATCTGTTGTGATATTTCCCCTTTCATCACAAATTCTATTGAATTGGAGTTGCTCTTTCTTTCTTTTGGTTAACTGGGTTAGAGGTCTGTCAATCTTGTTTATTCTTTCAAAGAACCAACTTTTGGATTCATTGAGTTTTTGTATTGTTTTCTTTGTTTCTATTTCATTGATTTCTGTTGATTGATTTTTGTTATCTTTCCTGTCAGGTTTAGGGTTTATCTGTTGTTTTTTCTCAAGTGTTTTTAGCTGCAGTGTTAGATTATTTACTTACTTACTTACTTACTTATTTTTGTCTTTTTGAGACCCTGTAGCCCCAGCTGTCCTGGAACTCACTCCATAGACCAGGCTGTCCTTGAACTCACAGAGATGCACCTACCTCTGCCTCACAAGTGCTAGTATTAAAAGCATGCGCCACCATGCCCGGCCTATGTTAGATCATTTATTTGTGCTCTTTCTGTTTTTTTTTTTTTTTAAAGGCGTGCACCACCACGCCTGGCTTAAAGACAGTTCTTAGCCACCATGTGAATGCTGGGATTCAAACCTCGGTCTTCTGCAAGAGCAGTCGGTGCTCTTAACCACTGAGCCATCTCTCCAGCCCTCTTTCTGTTTTTTGTTTTTGTTTTTGTTTTTTTTTTAATGTAGGCACCATTTCTTATTTGTCACAGTGGTGTGTTTTGACTTCAAGTGTGTTTAAAAACTTTTTTTTTGACCCATCTACTTGTGGATTGGAGCTGTACCTCTTGATACTAAGAAACAATCACTAACAGCTCAGGAGAACAGCCAGCAGTGGCCAGGTTTCTGAGCAGCTAGGAGGGAGAGCATCTGGGGAGCCCCCATTTTGGGGAGTAGTTAGTGAGGTGGACTTGAATTATCAGGGAGCTGACTCTGGAGCAAATAAGGCTAGTAAAAAATGAAGGAGGAATCTCAGAAAGAAGGAAGGTGAAGTAGGTATGCTTAATTTCTGAGCACAAAGTCTGACTAGATCCATGTGTACAATCAACTCTAGGAAGTGGGGACTCAAAGAACAAAACAGCTGGCCTGCAGCACTCTATCTAAAGGAAAGTTGACAATGTGAGATCAGCTATGGCAACTGCTTTCTAAAACAACCTTAACATCCAAAGATGTTGCTGATTACCCTAGTCTAGCCAGCCTCTTTCTCTGGGGATCTCCTGTCTCCACCTCCTATGTATTGGGATTATAAGTGGGCTACCATCACTATCCCATATGTCCTGGGGATCTGAACTCTGTCTGACCTTCATGCATGCATGCATGGCAAGTGTTTTACCCACTAAGCCATCACTCTAGCCTCATTACCCACTAAGATGGCCTGGAACTTTCCATGTGGACTAGTTTGGCCTTGAGCTCACAGAGATTCCCTGTTTCTGCCTCTCAAGCACCTGATTAAAGGTAGGAACCCCCCAGGCCCAGACCCTTTTAAGAAGGAACAAAAATGGATGGAAGCTGATTCCAAAGAGGACTCAGATATTAGAAGTATAAGGTAATGATTTCAGAGAAGCACTGCATTCAAGCACATGAAGAAAACTTGTTTACAGCAACTGCAATGACAAGAGATAGAAGTAGAAGCTGGAAAGTCTTCAGCTGACAGACACAGCACTCTACAGCATGAGACGGCTGGCAGAACAGAGAGGACAGTACTTAAGAGAATCTGAAGATAAAGCAATAAAAAGAAATCTACAAGTCAGAAAGAAGAAAGACAGGGGCAAGGCCAAGGAGGCTGAGAATGCCACCAATGGTAGAAGACTCAAGGACACCACTTGAAGTGTAGCCATGTGTGATGGTTCACTCTCCTAAGCTAAGCATCTGTGAGGCTGAGTTCAGGACCATATAGGGAGGCCAGCTTAGCTTACAGAATGAGACCCTATCTCAAAACAAAAATACATAAAAAAAAAAACCAACCAACCAACCAACCAACCAACCAACCACAAAACGAAAACCCAAACCCTAAATCAAATAAAAACTCAAAAGATCTGACACCATAATGAGTCTCCAAAGGAAATTTTTGTTCTTCTAATTTGTAGTTTGTACATGTGTGGAAGTCAGAGGACAAGTCTATGCAGGTGGTTCCTTCCTTCACCTTTACGTGGGTTCCAGGGACTGAACTCAGGTTTCTGGGTTTGCATGGTGAATTCCTTTATTTGCTGAGGTATTCCACTGGCCGTAGAAAAACTTATCTTAAGGAGGGTGGGGCTGAGGAGACTCAGTGGATATAGGCCTGTTGCTAAGTGTAAGAAGCAGAGTTTAGTTCTCAGAAACCATGTAACTTTGGGCAGGTGTGGCAGATGCCTGTCATGCCAACACTCAGAGGCAGAGATGGGACCCTTGGACAAGCTGGCCAGCACCAACAACCAGAATCCAGTCAAGTCTGGGATCAGCCAAATACCCTATCTCAATAAATAAAGTGTGGACTGGAAAGACTGCTCAGCATTCTTGTCAACTTTGGGCCTCTATGTGCACACTATGTGTGCCCACAAACACAGAACATTCAAGTGTAGACATGTGCATATAGACACATACTATTAAATAATAATAAAGTAAAACATGCAACAAGACCACAGCATGGCATGGGGATAAATACAGAAAGGTTCTGAGCTGGGTGGTCAGCTCAAATGATACAACGGTTATTTAGCATATACAAGATCCTGGGCTTACTCGCCAAGTAAAACTGGGTGTGGTGGCACAGGTCTACAAGCCCATCACTAGAGGTAAAGACAGTTCAAGGTCATCATCCACTATACAGCAACTTCAAGGCCGGCCTGGGCTACTTGAGACTGTATCAGAAAAACAAAATAAAACAAAACGATCAATGGGCTGGAGAGCTTACTCAGCAGTCTTCCAGAGGACCTGAGTTCAAATCTCAGGCAGTTCACAGCAGCCTGGAACTCCAGTATGTGTATCCACATACACAAAATTAAATAAGAGAACAAAACAACAAAAAGACCTGAATCTTTCTTATTCCTTTTAAAATGTATTTAAAACACAGGCTGGAGAAATAGCTCAGCAAGTCCAGTACTTGGTGCCAAGCCTGATTATCAGAGCTCCAACCCCAGAACCCACATGGTGGAAGGAGAGAAAGGAGTCCTGCCAGGTGCTCTCTGAATGATATCAGAGGCTCTGTGGTATACATGTGCTCCTTGCCCCAAGGTCATTAAAAAAATGCATTTAAAACCTATTGCTTTCTGAGGGAGGCTAAGAACACATGTAAATGAGGTGCGTATGTGTGTGAATGACAGTGTAATAGACCGTGAGTGGTGGCAAATACAGTTTCTACATTTCCATGAAGTCTAATTGCTAACTTCACAAAGACTGTTCAATGTAAAAGCAGTATACCACATTTCCAGTGTGAGCACTAGAAGTACAATGGACCTGAGAGAGAGGTGGGTGGAGAAGATGCTGGCTTCCAGGTGCCAAGTCATGCTGACCACACAGAACTCCCGTTTCTCTCTTCTGGTCAGGCTTCAGGCCCTTTCTCTTCTACCTCCCTCCTTACTCCTTCTCACAGGGCCTACTATGTAGACAAGACAGGCCTCTATCTTGCCACTCTCCTCCCTACACTCCCCCCCCACACACACCAAAGTGTGGGAATTGTAGACTTGGCTTTTTTTTTTACTTTCTGGTGTGGAGTCAATATTCCTACAATCAAGACTGGAGAGATTACTCAGTGGTTAAGAGCACTGGATGCTCTTCTGGAGAATCAGAGTTCAATTCCCAGCACCAATATGGAGACTAACAATCATCTGGAACTCCAGTTCCGGGGGCACCAGTCATACCCACACAAAAATATATACATAAGTTTAAAAAAAAGAAAAAGAACTTCCTACATTTGTTTCCCTACCTCTCCACCCAATCTCATTTCTCTACTCGGTTTGCAAGCTCAAGAAAAGGAGATACTACCCAGAAAAGAACAGATACTCCATTTTATGCTCCATTCTTCCTTCATATGTTTAGGACACTGAACCTGGAGACAATTCAGGGCATGGATAATAAGGCAAACTAAAGAAAATATATGGGAAGAAGTCATCAACTCTGATTGGCTTCACTGGGAGTTCACAGGATGGTTTGGGTAGTAAACAGCAAACAGACTAGGGGCCTGTTCCAAGTTGGACAGGCAGTGAGGAGTGACCAGAGGATGGACAAATCACGGGAAGGATGATGATACTGGTAAAGTGGGTGCACTGTTCAAGAGGTAGGAAAGAACACGGTTCCTGGAGGGTGAAGTGGGGGCCCACAACCTTGACTGCCCTCTTGCAGCTGTGCAGTCCAAGGAGTAGTTTCTGTGAAACTGAGGTCCCTGTCTAACTAGAGACTGCACACAAAGCCAGTCAGGCAGATAACTAGGAGGCCAGGGATGAGGCAAAGTGCTGTGAATATGTAGCTGTGGTGAAAGCAATGAGGGAAAGAAGGAATTAGGCAGGCAACAGTAGACATATACTTTTTAAAAAAATTTTTTTTAATTTATTCTTGTATGTGTATGAATGTACTGTCTGCATGTAGGTCTGTGCACCTGTGTTGTGCAATGCCGTGGAGGCCAGAAGAGGGTGTTGGATTCCCCTGGAACTGGAGTTAAAGACGGTTCTCAGCTGCCACTGAGATCCCACTCAGTGCTGGGGATCAAACCCAGGTCCTCTGCAAGAGCAGTCGGCGCTCTTAACTGCTAGGCCATCTCTCCAGCCCTAGACATACTTTTTCATGAAAATAATTTAAATATTGCATTAAATTCCTTTTCAATTTAGACTGACTATATGCTTTTTATTTTGGGGAAGGCTGATGATGTAGATATTTGAGGAAGTAGGCAAGGTTCACTGGGAAACAAACTACTCTTTTGATAATCATTATCTGGCTTCCAGATGATGCTACCATGAAGGAATACTGGCATGAACTAAGGAGGTGTTGGTAAGATACCACTTTTGAAACTACAAACTACTTTTAAAAATACACAGCATCAGCCGGGCGTGGTGGTGCATGCCTTTAATCCCAGCACTTGGGAGGTAGAGGCAGGTGGATCTCTGTGAGTTCAAGGCTAGCCTGGTCTACAGAGTGAGTTCCAGGACAGCTGGGGCTACAGGGAGACCCTGTCTTGAAAAAACAAAAAAAAAAAAAAAAAAATGCACAGCATCTCAAATGGGATACTGAAGATAAAAAAGAAATGCACAGCATCACATGCCATTAAGTCAACACAGGAAATCTGGATTCAGAGCTTGCCTTGTGGGACAAATAAAGTTCATAAAGGGCTAGAACACTGGCTTAAGACACCATCTATAGAATGCCACTTTATTATTGTTATTATTATTATTATTATTATTATTTAGAATGCCACTCTCAAAGAACTTTTTTTTTTTTTGTCTTTTTGAGACAGGGTCTCCCTGTAGCTCCGGTTGTCCTGGAACTCACTATGTAGACCAGGCTGGCCTTGAGCTCACAAAGATCCGCCCTGCCTCTGCCTCCCAAGTGCTAGGATTAAAGGCGTGTGTCACCATGCCAGGCCCAGAACCATCTATGCACTCTCAGAAGCCACATCTATACCTGTCTGTTCCTTGTCCCCAAGGATCACCTAGGACAGTAGCTGTCTCTACCATCCTCATTTTGGACAAGTGGCTAAGGGAGGCTCAAAGGCCTTCCCTGCAGATAGTGGTAGAGTTTGGCTTAAGTTAAGGTCTGTCTCCTAAGCTGTTCAGTATCTGAACAGTGCTATTGCTGCTTGCTTTAAAATTAAATTCCAGTAATCAAACTGAGCTAAGGACAGTAACTAACTGTTACTTCTGGATCTTCAGAGGCTCTGCTCTTATTACTGCCTACCAATAAACTCCTCCCAGAACTATGGGGCAGTACATTTGACCCTCTTCTTATCAGAAAGCTAAGTAACTTGCCAAAGGTCACACAGCTTTTTATGTATTCTTTGAAAAATGTGTACCTTCATTCTTATAGAGTAACCCCTTCGCCCCCATCAACTCTAAAGATGTTAACTATTATTGCCTAGGAGCTTCACAGATCAATGGAAACAGCGAGTTTCCCAGAGCCATGTGACCTACTTGGATGTGACTGAGATATAGCATGAAAAATCCAAGAGGGATTGAACGTGAACTGAGTGTTTACAGATGTCCGGCACTATGTTGCACACACTCTCAGAGACAGCACTGGGAAATACTGACTTTGAGCAGAAGCTCCAAAAGCTGTTCATTGTGGCTCCTTGACACAGTACCCAACAAGAATCAACTGAACTTAACCAAGGATTAAGCAAACAGTAAAGATATTTGGTGCATTTAGAGTCACAAAGCCAAAACAAAAAATGCTGGAGGTATATAAAAAATGTTTACTGTTGGGCTGGAGAGATAGCCTAGCGGTTGGGAGCACCGACGCTCTTGCAGAGGACCCGGGTTCGATCCCCAGCACCCACATGGCGGCTAAGAACCGTCTGTAACTCCAATTCCAGGAGAACTCCAGTTCCAGGGGAATCCAACGCCCTCTTCTGACCTCCGCGGCATTGCACGACACGGGTGCACAGACCTGCATGCAGACAATACATTCATACACATACAAAAATAAATAATAAAAAAAAAAAATTAAAAAAAAAATGTTTACTGTTAAGGAAGCTAAAATACTGCCATGGAAGACTGTCTATACCTGATCTGAGCCACCTGCAGTTAATCTCATTCTGTTTCTGATGGGTTCACCCCTGTGAACAGGAAATAGGACATGAAGACAACAGTTTCCCTGGGTCTCAGGGACTCACTCGGGAATGTCTGACCAGAAAATCTTCCTGAAAATTTGCCTAAAAGGCTTCTAAAAAGTCACTTTTCTCAACTTAGACGGGCAGCAAATGCATAGTTAAGGAGACCTCAGTGAGGCATCTGCTCATAAGATCTCTTTTAAAAGCAGTCAGGAGGAATTGATTTGGGAAACACACTTGACTTCCCTGTTTGGTTAGAGGCTACTTGTTTCTTTGGTAAATGTTTGGAGGTACTCAAAATGAAGCAAACCTTAATAATAGAACTGAATTACTGTGACATGTTGTTCATGAAAACTCAAGCAAGAAATTAAAAGGTTAAATGTTAATGACCCATCTGGTGGCCATACTGCAGATGTCCAATAGGCAAAGTCAAACTCCACTGTAGAGGGGAAAGGAATGCTCAGTTACCTGTGCTCAATGTGCACAAGAAGCCAGCCATAGCTACAGTAGAGGCAGGTGTGCACGCCAGTGCTCCTGGCTGAAGGGCGGTCACACCTGAGGTGAGTAGGACGATCCCTGTCCTCAAGGAGCCTCAGTCTAGTAGGGAGGAAACATACTAGACTGTGAGCTCCTCGAGGGCAGGAAAAGTGCTCTGGTCATCTGTACCTCAGCGACCAGCACCTGAGCTGTAAGAAGGTGCAGGCTGGCCAGAGGTGAAGTCACAGAAAGTGTCAGTGCAAAGAGGCCAAGAAAGATGGCAGAGTAGGCCCTTGTGTGAGGAAGGAAGGGTTAGAAGATAATCTCCGGCCCTAAATGTGGCTTGTAGCCTTTGGCTGGACAGAACAGCCACAGGGAGCCAGTGGAAGATGTTTGGAGCAGCAGAATTGCTTTCTTACAAAGTCAGACTAAGCCAGTTATTCCAGAGAGATGAGAAGCTGCAGGATCAGAAAAGTCAACAACACCTCTGCTTCTTGTATAATATGATGTCTTGCTGGTAATTTAAAGTGGAAGTCAGCAGCTGTGAGATGTAGGCAGGACTAAAGCTACAGATGGAGGGAGAAGCAGAACCCAGAGGGGGCCAAGCAGTGAGAAGAGCACTGAAAGCACAGGAGGCAGGGCAGAGACCTGCCTAGCTTGGGTTCAGAGGTGGAATCACATCTTTGCAAAGTGGGTAGTCAGGAGGCAGGGACAGTCATCAGAAAAAGGGGTACAGCGAGGGGGGTGGACCTATCAGAAATGGGGAGATGTCAATGACAGGATCTGTCATGAGAGAAGCAGAACATAAGAAAACAGCCCCCACCCCCAATAAACCCAAACACAAAAATCTACAACAAATTGGTGAGCAAACCAGCTGTCACAGTAATAGCACAGACAACTAAGAAGGAAAAGAATTAAAGAAGACTGAAGATTTTCAGTTAGAAGAAAATAAGCAAGATAAGATTATCACTGTTGGAGCTACTGGAAGGTCTACCATGAGAAAGGAAGTGCAGGGTTGTCCCAGGGTAGGGAGGGACACCCAGAGAGGAGAGTGGAGGGAATCAAGCGGGTGGCTGGTCTTGTGGAATGGGACCTCACTACACTAAATGAGCACAGCTTGTTTTTTTTCCATGGGACTCTGTGTTAAGGATACAAATGTGCTTGGCAACACCACTGATTGGATAAAGCACCTACTTCTCCCCATGAGGCCTAACTTCCTTGAGACACTCCCACAAGGAGTTTTCCTAGCCGACTGAACACTGGCTGAGGAGGAGGCCAGATAAGCTCTTGAGGTCTTCTTGTCTGTGACATTTGAAGATGGCTTTTTTTTTTGAAGATGACTTTTAAAATGACTAAAATACAGGAAGCAAATGAATGTATATAAACTATAAATTCAGGGAAGTCCCCTGGGTGTGAAAGCAGGTGACAGCATACACTAAGCCAAAGTGTTATGTGTGTGGTCAAGTTCTTCATGCCTAGAATATGTTAAAATAGTCTCATCAAAGTGTTAGCTCAGTTTATATCCAGATGGCAATTCAATTCAATTCAATTCAATTCAATTCAATTCAATTCAATTCAATTCAATTCAATTCAATTCAGGATACACCCTTCTGCAGTCCCAGGGTTCCAATCCTAAGCCCAGCACTGGGCTACAGGAACAAATAGGCCATAGTGATGGCTCTCACTTCCAGGTTGAGCCAGGGACACAGTGAGGGCCTTTCCAGGCTTCTCTGAGGGGCTCAGTACAAACTGTTCTCTATGTGAGCCTCTTGAGGACTGGAACTGCTAGAGACCTGGGGTCTACCAGGTTACAAATTACCAGAACAATAATAAATTGTTTTTAAAACAACAGTGAAGTACTTAAAAGTGCCAGTGCCACAGGAAGGGCTATCTCTTTGGGAGACAGGGTTGATTTGATGAGCAAGTTTCCTGAAGGGGGAGCATCTGGGATGGTTTCTTAAGACTGAACAGAGTTAATTCAGTAGTAGAGAATACAGTGTGTGGAAAGGAATATAAACAATCAGGCACTGGGGAGCACCAAGTGCCAGGGAGGTGACAGGGCTGTGGGAGAGGAGAGAAGGTTACAGGTCTCATAAAGCCCTGCTGAGTCAGAAGCTATAGGAAAGAAGTTTGATCATAGCCAGAGCTTTAGGAAGATAGAATTCACTAAAAGCTCTAGAAAGGTCATGAGACATGCAAATCAAACGTCAGAGTATCCATTTACAGAAGTAGTTCTGCCTTAGATGCACTGCTACAATGACCTCAGAGACTTTGACTGCAAAGGAGGAGAAGCAGCAAACAAACTGCCCCCGCCCCAGCCCCTTACCACCCCACTCCTACCTGAGCTGAGCTTTAAGTTCAGTAAATCTGGGCCGCCTGCTGGGGTCATAGGCCCAACACTTCGTCATAAGGCTGTAGAGGGTGGGAGGACAATTTGGAGGCATTGGTAACCTTTCCCCATTTTCAATTCGACCGATCACATCATTGTTCTTCACTCCTTGAAAAGGCTTCACACCATGCATCAGAATCTCCCACATACATACACCTGTGGAGTGGGAATGAAAACAGTGCAGTGAGCTCAGCACCAAGAGAGGAGTGCCCGGGTTGCAGGGATACGAGAGGCAGTGCAGGAATCTAGGTAACTTGCCTAATCATGGTGGCATTCCGTTAGTGCCCAAAACACAGGAGAATAGCAAACACTAATTCATATGGTGTGAAGAGTTGAATCATTACCAAGAAAAGTTCATAAAATCATAATCTCAGTGGTTTATTTCTGAAAATTCTGTACAGAAAGTGGCCTACCAACTACTATAATAGGGCCTAGGCTCAACTCACACAGAAACAAAACAAAACAAAACAAAACAAAACAAAACAAAACAAAACAAAACAAGACAAGACTCTGAATCACCTTTAGATTTGCCATTCAGCAACTTTGGACCACCCTGATTTTAAGTATAATTACTAACTGAGCCCTAATAAAGAAAATCCTTTTATTTAAGTCTTAAGCTTAAGAAAGTTCTGGCCAGGTGTTGTGGTGCATGCTTTTAATCCCAGCCCTCGGGAGGCAGAGGCAGGAAGATCTCTGTGAGTTCAAGGCCAACCTGGTCTACACGGTGAGTTCCAGGACAGCTGAGGCTACAGGGAGACCCTGTCTCAAAAAGAAAAAAAAAAAAAAAAAAGAGGCTCTGATTCCTCATGGAAATGCATCTGGTACCATCTGGTTTCGACATCTGCCATCTCAACCAAAGGCCACAACTCAAGCTCAGAAGGTACATCCTAGAACTCTATGCTGGGAAACCAAGCATCTGCTTACCACCTTCCTATACCCCAAAGAATCCACTAAATTCTTTCAAACAAATGAACAAACACAGCAGCCCTGACACTAAGAGTGGTGGTATATGGCAGGGACAGAGTGCTGCCACAGGACAGGTCTTCTCTTAGGACTCTGCACCCTGGTCCTCCTGACTTCTTGTGCTTCCTGGACAGCTCAGTCCCTTTATGGAGCCTTTGTTAAATTTAAAAATGGTTTTGTTAGCATTGCTTTAAAAAATAACAGGAATACATTGAAAACTTTTGTATAGGTTGGTGAATTGGGGAAGGAAGTGAATGGCAAACTCATATTACAGCATCAGTGACATTTCACATTATTGTTAAAACTTGGTAATACAGTTGTCAGTAAACTATTAAAAATTATAGTAGACGTACAAAACTACAAATTTACATCCTAAAATAGAAGTACATATTTTTACTTTCAGAATTATGTAGGTTTAGTTACTACAGTACTTTCTTTTAAATATTTTTATCTTCTCAGACTGTGATTTTACCTCTAGAAGTTCAACTAGGTGATTTTATATTTTCTATAGGGCACAAGTAAAGGCATGCTAGGCCTGTAGAATAATAATGGAAAATTGATGGGATATATCTTGTCACCTGGGAATGGGAGAAGTCCAACATCAAGGTCTGGATGCCCAGGACCACATGTGTAGTAAAGACCACAGTGGGCCTTCAGGGAAGTCTAGAGTAAATCTAGAATATCAGTCCTTCTACCACCAGAATCTGCAAATGACAGAGAACCCCTGTCCCCAGCATAAGCCTAACACAGAGGCAAAGCCATTGCCTTGCACCACCTAGAACGTCAGGGGAGGGGGCTATGGAGAATGCAGCCTCTCAGAGAAGAATGAAACCACTGCCCGACATTGGGAAGTCCTACATCCTATCTGTTCCACCATTATCCTACCACCAGAGGAATGGGGAACAGTGGTTTGCAATAGAGGACCAAAGCTCAAGGCTCATGTGAGGGAAGCAGAGCTCCAGCCCACGGGAGGGGACCACTTCTCCAGTTATGGAGCTTTTCTTATGTCTTCTCTGGGAAGCTCCTATCCTTTTAGGTCTACTGATATTGCAAAACATGCACAGGTAGTGCCCCAAGTAAGAGTGTGAGTGTGTGTGTGTGTGTGTGTGTGTGTGTGTGTGTGTGTGTGTGTGTGTGGAGGGCTGACTGGCAGAGTGAAATCGGCCTCGAAGGAGACAGCCATATTATGTGCTCATTGAAGCCAGACTAGTAACGTCCATGATTCTTTTTTTTTAATTAATTAATTTATTTATATGAATATACTGTCTGCGTGTAGGTTTGTGCACCCTTGTCGTGCAATGCTGCAGAGGTCAGAAGAGGGCATCGGATTCCCCTGGGACTGGAGTTAAAGACGGTTCTCAGCTGCCATGTGGGTGCTGGGGATCGAACACAGGTCCTCTGCAGAAGCAGTTGGCGTTCTTAATCGCTAGGCTTTCTCTCCAGCCCCAGTAATGTCCATAAGTCTAAAGTAAAGAGTCTCTGTCAAAATAATGTCTTGCTGCTAAAGATAGAGTAGTTTTTTTTGATGAGAACCACAACTGAGTCATCAGTAACATCAACACTGGTTGTCATCTCTCTAGGGCCTGGGATGACCCAGGCACCTTTCTTTGAAATTTATACATCTCATCTTAATGCCCATAACAGACTTACAGGTCTTTAAACACTGTATTTTTTTTTTAATTTATTTTTCTCTATGTGTATGAATATACTGTCTGCATGCAGGTCTGTGCACCCATGTTGTGCAATGCCGCGGAGGTCAGAAGACGGTGTCGGATTACCCTGGAACTGGAGTTCTCCTGGAATTGGAGTTACAGACAGTTCTCAGCCGCCATGTGGGTGCTGGGGATCGAACCCGGGTCCTCTGCAAGAGTAGTCGGCGCTCTTAACCACTAGGCCATCTCTCCAGCCCCTAAACACTGTATTTTAAAAGTCAAATCTATGATGCCACTTATTACAGGAAACACTATTGTATTACAAAATGCTATCTAACATATGAGCTAATCTTTGTTTACCATTTATATTTTTTATTGTATTCTTACCAAATGAGCGTTCATATATAATAGGTTATAACTCATTATATAGGAAAGTAACAACATCCCAAACTGACAAAAATTCATCATGTGGATGAATGCACCAAGTATAACTGCATACAAAAGTATAAAATTTCAAGATGGTCCCCAAATGCTAAAATGCGAGAAATGGGCATTTAGGACCTTAAAGTACGTTGTTTCCTTGTGGTGTCCAGCATACACCTGCACTGCCTGGACCCCAGAGCCATGCTAGTATTTTCTTTTGTCTACTTGCCAGTCAAAGATCTAAATGGTTATAAAACCAACAGCAAGCAGAGAGAAGAAAAAGTGGGAACACTTATTGGTATCTAGGAAGGTAGTTTCATTTACAGAAGACAAAGCTATGTCAACTTAATGTATCTCCTGTGAAGCAGTTTCAAGCTGTACAGACAATTTTGACCCAAGACTACCCCTAAGATCCAGACATGAACACAAGAGACAGGAAGAAAACATAACATGCAGAGCAAGGGAGTGGGTATCTAGTCAGACACTGATAAAGGAAGCTCTGTGGAAAAGGGGCCACCTTAAGATAGATGAGGTTTCAGCTGGAGGAGAGGGCATAAGAGTAAGTATTACAGGCAGAAGGACTAATACTAGGAAGGTAGGGCAGACTGCCATCCACATTAAGAAAAGTGAAGGCACTTTATAATCAGGAAAGAGTGTAAATCCATGATGTAGAAAACTTAGAGCCATACTTTCACACCAGCTGGGAGGTATGACACAGTCCACAGAGCAGCAGGAGGGGTGAGGACAACCTTGGAGCAGTGAGAAGGATAGATCAGATATCAAGGGACAAATCACAAGAGATGAAGGGCCAGCTCCCAAGCCTGGACAAGAAGCTTCGGAGTAAGAGAGAGGGCCAGTGACTACCCAGGGGTCCACAGAGATCTAAGTGTTAAGACACAATGAGAAGGCACAGGAGAGAGGATGGAGAGAAAGCAACATGCAGCTGTCCCGTGCAGAAAGTAGACAGCAGGGGACAGTGGGGAACAGTGACAGTAGGCTATGCTGACTAAAGCAGACAGCATTTCAGCAGCATCTGAAAGCTAGGACGTAACACTAGCCCATGATTATGGGTCCGGTGATCAGAACAAGTTTGATAAAGGATAATCGAGTTAGGGGAGACAAAGCAACCTGTACATTCTGAAGACAATGCCAACTTTATTTTGTAGAATATATGAAATACTTTATTAAAAATAATACTCACCAAACATCCACACATCACTAGCTGAGGTAAAACGACGAAAATTGATTGATTCTGGAGCCATCCATTTAATAGGCAATTTTCCTTTGGAAGCTAGAAGATTAATTTTAGAAAATGAATTTTCCTTGTTACCTGCTTCAGAACCTAACAGAGCTAGCTGGGACTTCCAGCATCAAAATGAAAAGCTTTAGCTCTTTGAACACTGTACCTCCATTTCTCTGGGAAAATGATTCTCCATTTCTTTTGAGGTAATTTGGGGTGGCAAGTGGCCAGCCTGGGGCAGACAGAAAACATGGATGTCCCTCCATTCTTCAATTAGGTAGAGTCCACAAGTGGCAGCGAGAGCACGAAGCCCCATGATAAGGGATTTACAGTATACTGGAGGATCTCCACATGCAGCCAGGACCTTTAATCTATAAATGCCTTACTAAAAATGAATCCATCTGTCTCTTGCTATGATCCACAAACCTGCCAAAGATAGAACCTATTCCCAGGGGAAACATGGACCTATGTAAATACATTTTGTACAGATTACAATCTTAAATCCTAAAACGATTCATTTGGATGGGTTCTATTCTACACATAAGGCTCAGACCACTAAGCAACTTCCCTGAGGTTGTTCCACTAACAAGAACCAGAGCTGCTGGCTTTGTCTCCTGCTGGCTTAGACAGCAGTGTCCCATCATTGAACCTCAGGTGTTTTGACTCCCCTGTGCACACCTTGAATGACACAAAGCACCTCTAATACTAACTTGGAGTTAAAAATTTTAGCAGAGGTGAAGAGAAAAAGCTAGAATCCATGGAAGACCAGGACTGACTACAGTTTGTACAAACTGGAAGGGGCAAAGGAATGATGGTGACCCTGAAAATGCTTCTTCCTACTAGAGCCATGACCTTACTTAGACTCCAACTGCTAAGTTTAACACACTGTATGTTGGCTCGAGGGATTCTCACTCTGTAAGCCAGACACGGAAGCATACTTGAATACGTACCAGGTGTAACAGAGACAAAGAACAAGGGCCAATTGCCCTGTGAATAGAGGGAACCATGGGGAAGCCAAAAGTGCAGGCCCCAGAGCCGGAGGAACAAGCAAAGGTCCCAAGGGCCTTCCTCTGTAAGTAACAAGCCTCTCTGAAGACCTTTAACTCTCAGAAAAATTAGCTTTTGAGGGAATCCGAAACTTTTAGGTTATTTAAACTTACTCTGAGATGTTTGCATGGATTTGCTAGCTGCCCATTTTAAATGTGTAAATGATATAAACCCATTGGTCAAGTAACTTGTAATTTAGCTCTATACTGGAATTTTAGGAGTTTGGACTAGTTAATAGTTAAGATTTGAGCTGGATACAAAGTTTATTTTAAAATAGTAAAAAACTTGCTAGATGAATAATTAAAATTAGTCAAAGAATCACAACTGTAATAGGGAACAGCTTATAGGGTATTTGGGTCTACTGGGTGGAGAACTCTGAGCTGACTGCAATGTGTATGTGTGATGTTGGGGACCAGAGACCCAGGACTTCCCATATATCGACAGGCATCCAACCACTGAGTTGTCCCCCAGTCCATGAGTGCAGAGTTTGGCTAACATCAACAAACAAAGCTGCAATAACATTAGAAGTTTGGTGTAAAGCCATGTCTTATTCTGGGATCACTGCCCATGAGTTTAATCCCTGTGTGGTATGGTAGCTGTGCAGTAAGTCGTTTAAGAGTCTTGTAGACTCTTTCAGGGTAGTTCTACATCTTTTTTTTTTTTTAAGGTTTTTTTTTTATTTTTTTTTTATTAATTTTATTTATTTCTGTATGTGTGAATGTACTGTCTGCGTGCAAGTTTGTACACCCGTGTCGTGCAATGCCGCGGAGGTCAGAAGAGGGTTTCGGATTCCCCTGGAACTGGAGTTCTCCTGGAATTGGAGTTACAGACGGTTCTCAGCTGCCATGTGGGTGCTGGGGATCGAACCCGGGTCCTCTGTAAGAGCCCATCTCTCTAGCCCCGCTCAACAGTTTTTTTTTTTTTTTTTTTTTAATTTATTTCGGTATGTGTATGAATGTACTGTCTGCATGCAGGTTTGTGCACCCGTGTCATGCAATGCCGCGGAGGTCAGAAGAGGGTATCGGATTCCCCTGGAACTGGAGTTCTCCTGGAATTGGAGTTTCAGACGGTTCTCGGCCGCCATGTGGGTGCTGGGGATCGAACCCGGGTCCTCTGTAAGAGCAGTCGGCGCTCTTAACCGCTAGGCCATCTCTCCAGCCCCTAGTTCTACATCTTTACATTCCTGCCAGCAACTTCTGAGTAGCTTCTCTGAATTTATGCCAGTACTGTAACTACTTACTCTTACAATCCTGATGGATGCCGTGTTTTCTCCCTGGGGCTTTCACTTGCTCTTCCCTAGTAGAGGAAAGATCTTTGTGTGCTCACCTACCACACACACAGTCTCTTCCATGAATATGTCTTCTTACCTTGTTCATGTTTTAAGGGCATTCCTTGCTTGCCTTACTGCTTAGAGTTCTTCCTAGATTCTAAAGACTACTATTTTGTCACATTTGTTGTTGTTAGCAAATAGTTTCTCCTCTTCTGTACCTTGTCACCCATTCTTAACAGTCTTTTTTTGGGGGGGGGGTTATTTTTGAGACAGGGTCTCCCTGTAGCTCCAGGTGTCCTGGAACTCACTATGTAGACCAAGCTGGTTTTGAACTCACAAAGATCTAGCTGCCTCTGGTTCCCAAGTGCTAAGATTAAAGGTATATGCCACAATGCCCAGCTCAACAGTCTTTTTTTTAATTAATTAATTAATTTATTTATTTATTATGTGTATGAATGTAATATCTGCATGTAGGTTTGTGCACCCGTGTTGTGCAATGGCACCGAGGTCAGAAGAGGGTGTCGGATTCCCCTGGAACTGGAGTTCTCCTGGAATTGGAGTTACAGACGGTTCTCAGCTGCCATGTGGGTGCTGGGGATCGAACCAGGGTCCTCTGTAAGAGCGGTCGGCGCTCTTAACCGCTAGGCCATCTCTCCAGCCCTCAACAGTCTTTTATAGAACAAAAATGATTAACTCTAATGAGACTGATTTGTCAATTTTTTTCTTTTTATGTATCCTTGCTCTTGGATATCATATATAATGAGTTCTAGATCTCAAACATCTACTATGGTGTTTCTTCTAACATTTTTGCAGTTGTATGTCTTGTAACTATGTCTACAGCCTGTTCTGAGTTACTCTGGGGTGAGGTTTGGGCTGAGACTGTGTTAATATTCCAGAACCATTGGTTGACAAGGCCATCCCTCCTCCACTAAACTGGCCTAGACATTATGATATACATTTAACCTTTTAAAAACTGTGTTAAAAATCTGGGTTTGTTGATGTACTCCATAACCCCAAGACTTGCAAGGGAGGCTGAAACAGAACTATTACAAGTCTGAGGTCAGTCCAGGCTACACAGTGAGACACTGTCTCAATAAACCAGCCTTTACAAAACCAAAAACTAAAACATTAATGATTTGGAGCCTACTTCTTATTGCTGCTCCAGTTTCTCACCTTTGTAGTAAGTACTGTCTTCCATGTATCGGGATAACCCAAAATCCCCTAATTTCACACAATCATTTGAGGACACAAGAACATTCCGAGCAGCAATGTCCCTGTTAAAAAAGAATTGGGACAATAAACTTAAGCACAATAAAAAACAATAGTACAAGCTTCATGTATATTATATACAGATGTGCTGGTAGGCATTTTGAAAGAACGCTTATGTATAACATGAAGAGATGTATAAATTAAAAATATATGCTATTTGACTTATGTATTCCTTTTAGTAGGTATTTACTCCAGAATGGCTTATAGGAGCTGGAGAGATGGCTCAGTGGTTAAGAGAATTGGTTTCTCTTGCTGAGGATCTGTGTTCGGTTCCTAGCACCCACATGACAGGTAACAACCATCTTTAGCTCCAGTTCCAGGGGACTGGGAGCCCTCTTCTGGCCTTTATGGGTATTGAAGACACAAATGCACTTTCATACAAGCAAGCAAAATACTCATACAAGAGTCAATCAATCAAATAATCAAAAAAATTATTTAAAAATGTGTTAATAATCCTTAGGAAAAAGGGCAAAATGATGCCAGATGTGGTGGAGTATACCTTTAATCCCAGGACAAGGCAGGTGGATATCTGTTGAGTTCCAGGCCAGCCTGGTCTACAGAGCAATTTCCAAGCCAACTAGGGATATAGTGAGACCCTATCTCAAAAAGACCTTAAAAAACAAAAAAACAAACCAAAGGCTATTCCCAAATAATGAAAATGCTGGGGCTGGAGAGATGGCTCAGTGGTTAAGAGCACCAACTGCTCCTGCAGAGGACCCGGGTTCAATTCCCAGCACCCACATGGTGACCAAGAACCATCTTAGGCTGGGCGTAGTGGTGCATGCCTTTAATCCCAGCACTCGGGAGGCAGAGGCAGGTGGATCTCTGTGAGTTCAAGGCCAGCCTGGTCTACAAAGAGAGCTCCAGGCCAGCTGGGACTAAAGAGACCCTGTCTCAAAAAAAAAAGGCTGATCACCTTTAAAGAATCCCATCACTGACTATATCAAACTGACATGCAGTGATATGTGATTAGGATCAGCAGCTTCAGCATACTAGGGATTTCCTTAAATAAAATTCTCTGCGATTTGTCAGGAATGAGCTCAATGATACAGTTTGCTTTAATTCTGGGTAATAAAGGAATAACACTAACATGATCCTTAGCATACAAATAACTCAGAGCTGCGAAGTGTAAAGAGAAATTATGAGTGTCACTTGTAATACTGTGGTATCCTGCAAAGTTCCAGGATATTATCTGCTTTGGGGAGCACTTCCACACATTTATTGTTCTAGTGCTAACTACTGGCTCTTTATTGTGTTTGGGAAAGAAATCTATATCCTGACAGCCATGGTCCATCCCTCTGAAGGCACCATGACTTCTTAATGACTGCATAGTGACTCAAATGGTACAAAAGGTCTACCTACATATGGGGCACAGAAAGTAACATCCATCCCTGTTTCTCTCTGGTATATTCTGAGTCTAAATGGCCCCCCAAGGACAGAAGTGTTAGGACACCTGGTCTCTAGCTGGTACTATTTTGGGAGCTTGTGGAACCCTCTGGACAAGAGGTCTAGCTGGTGAAAGTAGGTCTAGACAGGCAAGCCTCTGAATGCTGTAGTCTTGACCTGGTTCCAGTCTAGTTCTTGATGCTATAGACAGAGCTGCTTCTATACCATTCTTTCCCACGATAGTTGGAATCCCCCCAAGCTAGGAAATAGAATGAATCCTTGGCACCCTGAAGTTGCTTCTGTCTGCAGCTGAAAAATTAACTGATCCATTCACTCGCTGTTCACCAGGCTCAGAAGGCAACTCGCAGCTCCAAAACTGCCTTACCTGTGGACAAATCTTTTGCTCTCCAGATATGCAAGTGCTGTACTAAGCTGATAGGCATACAGAATCAAGGATGCCAGATCCAGGCTGTATTTCCTTACTTGCAAAAATGACCTCAGCTTTTGGAATGATGGCCAAAAAAAAAAAAAAAAAAAAAAGAAAGGAAATAATGAGCGAGAATAGAAAATAACAGCAGAGAAGATACACTCAACAGCAATATGAAGTCTCCCAAATGCATTCTAAATTACGATGCTTCAATTCTTCCTTGATAAAAGTGTAAATAGATACATTTCACTCACAAATTACACTGACTGAATCATTTTTAATTTGAAATCCTATTATAAAATTAGAATCTTTATGATTATAGACAAATTTCTCAAAAAAAAAAAAAAAAAAAAAAAGCAAAAGGTGGCTGGGTGTGGTGGTGCAGCACACCTTTAATCCCAGCACTCAGGAGGAAGAGGGAGGTGAATTTCTGTGAGACGGAGTCCACCCTGGCCTATGTAGCGAGGCCAGCCGGAGCTACAGGGAGAAACCAGTCTCAAAAAAATAAAAACTTAAAAACAACAAAAGATGGCCTGAGAGAAATAAATAAAATGAAATCAAAGTATAAAGTACTGCTAAATAACAATGCCTTGAGAAAAAGAAAGCACAACACACAGCTTGCCTGCCTCTACCCCAGCCTCACTAGACCTCCAGAAATGTTTAGGGTGAAGACAGGAGAGGGGTAAAGAATGACTAGACAGGAGTCCACCTTTCCCCCTCCCCTGGGATGCAGAGGCCTAGAGCAGTCACACACTAGGTGTCTCCTCATGGGCTTACCAGTCCTATCACTCACACCATTCACTCAGCTGGATGTTAAAGAAATTTACTAACATTCCAATTCTTATAAAAAAAAAAAGGCAAAATAAACAAATAAAGGGAAAAAAGATATACATATAAAACCCTCATCACTTTATAGCCACTGCTTGATAAAAAAAAAGCAATAAATCAAAGAGAATCATCTACCACTAATGCGGAAGAATGCGGAAGAATTAGCAAACTCCCCCAGAGCAAAAGAACTGCAAACCAAGCCCAGACATCAACCCTTCCATCTGATGTGGAATGAGGACAGAGAGAGAAGGGAAAGGGACGAAAAAAAGTAAATCCTCACTTGGGAGGCAGAGGCAGGCGGATCTTTGTGAGTTCAAGGCCAGCCTGGTCTACAGAGTGAGCTCCAGGACAGCTGGGGCTACAGGGAGACCCTGTCTCGAAAAGACCCAAAAAAAAAAAGAAAAGAAAAGTAAATGCTTGCCACTTCACTGCCCCTGAGGATCTGACTCAGCAGTCTGAGGATATACATTTTTCTTTTTTGTCTTTTTGAGACAGGATCTCAGCTGGCCCGGAGCTCACTTTGTAGACCAGGAGAGCCTTGAACTCACAGAGATCCACCTGCCTCTGTCTCCCAAGTGCTAGGATTAAAGGCATGCACCACCATGCCCAGCCAGGATATACATTTCTAACAAATTTCCATCCCATCTTCCTCCAGGAAGAGGTGATGGTTGATTAGTCTCTGCTCGGGAGAATGACAAATACCCCATCTTACTCACATTTTTCAAAGAAACTGTGAGTAATAGCAGTTGGTCTGAAAGACTCTGCAAGTAAATTTTCAAAAAGTTAAACTGTAAATTCTCAAAAAGTTAAACTGTATGGAATCAACACTGTTTCTTACATGCTCAAATCACTGGGCTGTTCTTCAGGCAAAGGCATCAGAGAAAAGAACTACTGGGCTACCTATTTCATCTGACCCAGTGCTGGGGAGAGAACTGGGAGAATTTAACAGTGAAGATTTCATTTTATTTTGAAGATGGGGGGGGTCCTCACTATCTTACCCAAACTGGCCTCACATAATCAATCCTCTGAACCTCCCAATAAGCTAGGACTACAGATGTATACCACTAGGCCCAGCTCAGTGATGAAGACAGTTATATCTGTTTTCTCTGAAATTTTATTCATAATGCTCAATGAGAACTCTCCTCCTCAATTCAAGCTACAATCTATGTACTTCTGCTGTGCAAGAGAAGGCAGCCACATAGCAAGTAGAGCCTAATGTCTGTGAAGTCCCAGACACCTGCCAAGCACAGCTGGATGCCTAGGATTTTGGTACCTCTCCGAGTGTACACAACTCCATGATTATCCAGACGGGATTCTCTGTGATGACTCCGATCAGCTTCACGATGTGAGGATGGTCAAACTGACGCATTGTTACTGGGGGAAAAAGTAGTCCCCAATTAATCTTTTTCTTTTTTTTAGTTTTTCTTGACTAGCTCAACTGACATACAAGGACGAAGGCACAGGAACTTTTTACTCAATGCCACAGTCCAGTCCTGGTTGTATGTGGGTAAAAGTTGGCACGAGAAAGGCATGTTGGCACTATCAGGACATAAGATAAAACCCATTCCAGAGAGAGTATAAGGGTGAAAAGACGGTGATGAAAACAAACCAGCTTCTGTGGAAAAAGTTGACTAGGGGCCAACTTTCCAGACTGTCATCTGGAAATTCAATGAAGTAGGTAGGAATGTGTGATCCATTTCCTAGGCAACATGTTGTATTTAAAAAAAAAAAGAATCTTAACTTGTAGACTGCTGGGGGAATAAGGTGGGCTGAAACTACAGCCACCTGGTGAGAGGCCAGGGCAGAGCTTCCTTGGGTGTGCTCAAGTTCCTTGCGGCCCAAGACCCATATTGCAGGGACTTGCATCTTGAACACAAATGGCTCCTGCTCCCACTGTGGTCTTGTTCCTTTTTGTATGTTCTCAGGGCTTAATGACCGTTTCCCACACAGCTGCAAGGACATGTGTGAAAGAGAAGCATGAGTTTTTTTCTTTGTGTCTAGGCACATGATGCAGGTCTGCTCTGAGTGTGTGATCCGCCTGTGTCTCAGCTTTCTAAGTGCTAGGTTTACAGGAATGGGACACCACACTTGATGATTAATGATTTTATTACCATCTACTCCATTTTTCCTCTCTACTATTGTTGGGTCCGAAAATTGCACAGAAAAACTCTCAAGCCTAGGATTCAATCTTTGAAACAAAATTTATTTAATTTGCTGGTCCACCAGGGACCCAACTGAGAAAAACTGGTGGACCAGGGATGCACCTACTCCATGCAGGGATGAGTGTGACCTTGACTGTTACAGAGATCTTGTAAAGACAAAAGCCACAAACCAGGGGGAACATTGGTAACTGTTAGTAATACACAATTGTGAGGCTATAGAAACACAATGGCAAGCAGTGGTGACCTTTAAGCTGACTGGTTGTGTTTAGCATTGTGAAGCCCATTGAAGAGGTATAGGCTCCTGGGAGGGTAGGAAGGCTTGCTTTAGCTAACTCAATTTTACAGTTAACTCCTTCCTTCTAATTAACTTTCTGACTTGGTCCTTACATTGTTATAAGAAAAATGTCATATGAGTAACAGTTCTATGATATGAGTGACAGTGCCATTAATGTCTGAAATTCTTCTGGTAACTTTCCAATGACTTCTCTGAGGATCTTCTGCAACACAGCTACTAAGAAGTCATGCAACACAGCTACTAAGAAGTCATCAAGTATGGAGCTATCATATCATGGCTATGAGCATGGAGAGTCTCTGCTGCTTTAGTTGGTATTTCTACTAATAATCTCTCATTTTTCTGGGTAGTCTCCCCAGCCTGTCATTTCCCACATATAATCCAAGACTAGAACCTAGTAGGTTTTTTACCTTTTTTTTTTTTAGGATTTTAAATTCTATGTCTGTCTGTATAGGAATATATGTATATGAGTGCAGTTGCACATGGAGGTCAGAAGAGGGTATTGGATCCTGTGGAGCTGGACTTGTAGGTTATGAGTCACTTGACATGGGTGCTGGGAACCAAACACATACTCTGCAAGAGTAGCACTCTCTTTTAACCACTGATCTCACCCTGGGCTTGTTTGTTTTAGCACAGAAACATGGATTACATAATTGTATTCTACTTTGTCAGATTCAGATCACAGCTTAAGTATTTTGTTATTTAGGAGGAAGGCTGAGGGCACCAGTGTATTTACTGTCACCTTTGGTTTTCAGTGGTTGTCACATATAGCTAGCAAGACTTTATTTCCTCTGTGGTAACTAATTGGACTGATGGAGAAGCTGCTAGGATGCACTCAATGTACAAGTAATGAATAGCCCTACAGTTTGGTCCTGTGACAAACAGGTGCTGACTCCCTTCCCCAGACTAAGCCCTGTGCAGAGGGCTGAGCACTGACAATAATCACATGACAATGTTATGTATTTAACCATGAACTCTTAAGAGGATCAGAACCTGTGGCAGAGAGTATCAAGAAGAGACATAGTTAGGCATGGAGGTCCAAAAAGGGCTGTGGAGATGATGTGTATGGGAGTAGGTAAAGGGCGGGGACATGCTTGAGTGGAGGGAAGAGATCTTGCTCCTCATCACTTTCCTTTTAAAGAATGCACAACTCTTGGAGGTAGCTTTAGCCAGACTAGGTCACACCCGAGGTCAAGGGGCTGTGGGTAGGGAAATCATCTTCTGGCTTGTCACATGGAAAGCTGTCAGGGCAGTTATCTCTTGGAGTTTCTGTTTCTCCAGGACTGAGACATAGTCACTGGCTTGTCAGTAGTCTCTGAGCTCTATCACGACAGGGCTTATGCTTGCCCTGTTCACCTCTGAATTCACAGGAACTGGCTATATCTAGGCTAGGCCACTAACACACACACACACACCAATTCCAGGGCAAAGATGCCAAGTGGTGAAAGCAGCAGGGTAGTGCACTGTCTACTGTTCCATGGAAAACACACTTACCTGGGAAGGCTGCCGAGCGAAGACAATACTTTACGAGGCAAAAAATAAATGCCTCATAAAAGCAAAAACATCTTTTCCTTAGACAGTTTGGTTTCAGATAGAAAAGTCAAATGGAGTGCCACAAAATTTTTTAGAAACTTACAGGCTTCTTGCAGGAATTTCTCTCTCACACTGTCTGAAGTACAGTTTTTACATGTTTTAATTGCAACAGCCAGAGCGGGATTCTCCTGTGTAAAGGAAAGCATAGAATCACACATATAGACAAAAAAGGCGCTCTGGATCAGTCAGTCAATGCACACATCCAGGGAAAGCTGTTTATTTGTAATGATGAGATTTAGGACCAAACAGAAGTACAACTATAAAATCTTTAAAAAAAATTGAAATCAAAATAGTCTATATGAAATCTCCAGAGGAAAAAAATGGATGCACATGTGAGATGCTGCGGGGAAGTCAGTCACTTACTCAGACATCACTGACTCTGAGTACATCTGCACTATGGGGGCTGCTAGGTCAGCTCACATTCAGACAGAGGACACCAAGGATAAACAGTCACTTCTTTTTTTTTTTTGGTCTTTTTGAGACAGGGTCTCCCTGTAGCCCCAGCTGTCCTGGAACTCACTCTGTAGACCAGGCTGGCCTTGAACTCACAAAGATCTGCTTGCCTCTGCCTCCCGAGTGCTAGGATTAAAGGCGTGCACCACCACGTCCAGCAACAGTCACTTCTTAATGTGTTACAACAGCCTTATGGGAGACAGGGAGCAGATCATGGCACGAGAGATGGTGGGAGCAGCCATGAGAGACTTCATTGAACAGAAGAGATGATAACCTCAAGCTATTTCATTAATCGTATGGTATGAGGATTTTGGCTGCTTGTATGTAAGTGCACCCAAGTTGTACAATGCCCAAAGAGGCCAGAAGAGGGCATCAGATACCCCAGGACTGGAATTATGGTTGTTAGCCACCCATGTGGGCACTGGGATGGAACCCAGGTCTTCTGTAAGAGCAGACAAAGCTTTTAATCACTGAGCCTCTCTCCAATCCTGAAGGCAAAGATATTGAAGGAAAAAAGACAGCCATGGTGAAGCTTGAAGATACACACAGCTGAAGGAAGAGGGCGTGTGGACTAGTGAGGCTGCAAGCAGCAGAGCGTGTGAGGGTAGAAAAAAAAGTCAGAGAAACAACAGGGCCAGGCCAGGTGAGCTC
Organism: Rhizomys pruinosus; assembly: GCA_009823505.1. Taxonomy (NCBI): domain Eukaryota; kingdom Metazoa; phylum Chordata; class Mammalia; order Rodentia; family Spalacidae; genus Rhizomys; species Rhizomys pruinosus. The sequence goes on from VZQC01007611.1 coordinate 215,610, forward strand.
TCCTAGGCTAACAGGGAAATGGGAGCTGGGGTGTGGCCTGGGCCGTTTGAGCCCATGGTTCTTTGTGGTTGAGGATTTACATTTTTGTTTTGTCTTTTGAGAAAGGATCTCCCTGTGGCCCCAGTTGGCCTGAACTTGCTCTGGAAACCATGCTGGCCTTGATCTCACAAAGATCCACCTGCCTCTGGCTCTTGCTGGGATTATAGATGTTCACAACTACATCCAGCTGTTGTTAATTTTTTAGATAGGTTTTTACTCTGCAAACTCAGCATAGTCTCAATTAAGTGACAATCCTCCTGCCCCAGCCTCTCAGGATAGAGATTACAGGTGTCAGCCACCACCCCTCTGAAGCTATGTCTCTAGCCCTCTGGGTCTGGAAGGAACACTCTGGCCTCTTCTGTTGCTAAGATATTGTGGAAATGAAGTAGGGCACGGGGCAGCTGTGGAGGTGGGGAAGGGAGGAGGTGTACATGTCTGCATTTGTTCTGAAGTTGGGCACAGGTGCCTTTTGGTGGGCAATTAGACAGTAAAGTTCAGGTTTTTGGACAGAGAAGCTGGAGAGGAGATCAGAAGTTGGTGATCTCTGAATGTCCTAAGCCTGGGATGTAGGTGAGACAGATGAGGCACTCGGGCCAGCAGGTCAGAGGTAGTATGACTGGAGAACCCATAGGAATTCCAACAGCCCAGTCCACAATTCTATGTGACATTACCCTGGGAAACAGATCCATGGACTGTACAATGAAAAAAAAAAAGAGGTCACAGAAAAGGAGAGAAGCTGACAAAGGAGACTAGGAAGGCATGACCAGTAGGGCAGGAAAAAAAAAAAAAATTGTTTTAGAAGCTAAAACGTTTGTCTCCAGCAAGTTCAAAAGACAGAGCTTAAGAGTCAAGAGAAACACAGGGAGAAACTGTCTGAGACTGAGCAAATCAAGGGTGTGGTATGGATAAGCCTGGACAGCACATGCTTATCCTACAGGGCTTCATGCTATCTCTGCCAGAATCCTCCATTGTGCCTCACTTTCAATTAATGAACAAAAAAGAAAAGGAGGGGAGGAAAGGAGAGTAAATGGGGGATTTACAAAGGCGCAGCAAAAGCTGAGTCACACCTCAGTACCCCTGTCCCTACTGCTTAATTCCTTTTAAAGAAGTTCTCCCCTGCCTCCCCTTAGAGTATGGATGAATCAACCACGCAGAGGTATGCCTCATATACTATGTAGTATGATGCTGCTCCTACTATGTCTGTTCTTCCCTGGGAGTAGCTAGGTGGTATCATCAGACAAGTGTGAACAGAACTGAGCCATCCAGTTCCCAGGGGTCTACACGACCTGTGATTGGTTTCCTTGGCAGGCACTAAGCACTTCTGTCCCTATGTAGGCTTCCCCCTGGGCCATGCTATCTTCCTTCTGAGAATTAATGAAGGAGCAGAGGCCATGCACCCTACACATGAGTCACCAGAGGCTGGAAGGTGTGGTGGCTGCCATGTCATGCTGTAGGAGGGGCAGGTGCTTTCCTACACAGGCTGCTTTAAGAATGAATCATGTCAGTTATCTTGAGCAGCAGAGTAGGGCAGCCTGATAACATGGTGCTGCCTGTTTTGAGCAGGGACTACTGACCCCAGCTGGGATGGGGTCACAAGAGTAGAAATGGTGCCTGTGTTCTCTTGAGTACCAGTAACCTGCAGTTCCACATGTGTGGCGAGTTAGTTCCCAAAGAATCAGTCATCGGCAAGGAGGACTGGACTTAGGAGACCTGGGAAGAAAACAGTACCTCATGCCTTCTCAGTGTGGGAGCACCAGGGTTCAGAACAGGGCTCACTACTCCAACTTGTTCAGCTAACTTTGTGTCTTAGGACTCCAATGCCTTAAAAATGCTGATCCTTCACCTGGCACCTCTCATTCTATCCTGGCTTTCTCTTTAAGCCCAGATTCATATATGGGAACTACCTACTCCCCGAGTCCACTTTCGGGTGCAAAGTTATTTTGAAGATGATATGACCAAAACAGAAGCTGAGACAGCACACTCTGAGGGTGAATTTTATGTGCCCACTCGACTGGGTCATGAGGTACAGAGATATTTGATCCAACACTTTTCTGCATGTTTCTGTGAGGTTCCTCTGAATGAGTTTAATTTGTTGCCTGTTTTTTGTTTTAATTAAAGACTGCACTTTATTTGTTATGTGACTAGGCAAGCCTTTATCTTGTGAAGCTCCTGACAGGCCTCCTGGGACCACAGGCATGTGTACCTCCACATCTGGATGACTAATCTACTACCATTCAACCTTGTGGACTATACCTCTCAAGTGGGTGGGCCTCAGTCCTTACTCTCACAAAGAGGTGGAAACTGAGACAGTGTTTTCAGCCTTCAGATAGAACTATTATTTACTTGCTCTTCTTTGTCTTCAGCTTGTCAAATGGAGGTCTTGGGACTTGTCAGATCCATCACTGCAGAAGCCAGTTCCATAAGCTGTCTTTCTCCACACAGTGCCTGTGACTGTGCCTCTGGAGAAGACCGTCAAAGCAGTGTCTTCCATCACTGCTTCTACTTCCCTGGTGAAACAGTGTTTGCTGAAGACATCCAGATGGAGCTTTTGATTCTTCTGGTCCCTTTATAGCACACACTGAGCACCAGGCCTCTTAGCTCCCAATGAATTTTTCTATGACCTCTACACCAGGGGCACAGCAGCCTCTGCCAACTTGTTACAAGGCCCTCTGCGCCACCTCTCTTAAATCTGTTTGAGTGTATTGCCTGCATGTGTAAGTGCATCCAGCATCCACCAGATCCCTGATGCTCAGACCCACCATCTACTGCATCCCTGATGGCTAGCTCCATTTGCTGGACTCAACTCTTCTGTCACAATAGACATCAGAAAGGGACTTAGACAGAAGGTAGATCCTACAATTCACTTAGTAAATACCAGGGGGACATTAAAACTTTGACTAATGTAGAAGTGTCACAGCTAAAATGGATTTATCTTTAGAATGTAAATGATGGCTGGGGATATCATTCAGGAGTACAGCACCAGCTCAACAGGCACAATTCTTGGGCTCCAAACCCCAACAGCATAAATAGAAAGAAAAAAGAGGAGGGAGTATGAGTAAATAAAAGTTATCAGTGATGCTAAGTAAGCCAGATGAGACACTGAACTCTAGGAACTTACCTATGAGAAACTGTGAGGGGCAGAAGGCAGCTCAGAGTTCAGTGACAGAAGTCCACAGGCCTCACTTCCTCATATCACAGTCAGGCAGAGCCATGTCTAAGCTGAGGTTTCCTAGCAAATTTAGACCCAGGCCTCTACTGCATTTTACCCACCCCCCTCCCAAAGGCAGAATTAAGAGAATGAAGATGATAAATACAGATATAGTTCTTTTTAATTGAAAAAAAAAAAAAAAGAGCATAGGTAAGTTTAAAAACAAGTTACATCATGTAATTTGAATAAGCACAGAGGAACGGCTTCTGAAGCTGAACTCTCAATCAACATGATGGGTCAAGGAGCATTCCCGTTTTAATCACCTGTAAAAAGTATTAAAAGGGACAGATACAAAGGCTCTGTGGAACAGCCACCACTGGGGCTCCCACAGCAGGGATACTGGATGCAGCTGTCCTTCCTTCCTTCCTTCCTTCCTTCCTTCCTTCCTTCCTTCCTTCGCTTCCTTCTTTCCTTCCTTCTCTTCCCTCCTTTCCTCCCTCCTCCCTCCCTCCCTCTCTCTCTTCTTCTTCTTCTTCTTCTTCTTTCTTTCTTCTTCTCTTCTTCTTCTTCTTCTTCTTCTTCTCTCTCTCTCTCTCTCTCTCTCTCTCTCTCTCTCTCTCTCTCTCTCTCTCTCTCTCTCGGTCGTTTTGAAACAGGGTCTCCCTTTAGTCCCAACTGGCCTGGAGCCTGGAGCTCGCTCTGTACTAGGCTGGCCTTGAACTCACAGAGATGCCTCTGCCTCTGCCTCTGCCTCCACCTCCTCTGCCTCTGCCTCCAGAGTGCTGGGATTAAAGTGTGCAGCACCACGCCCAGTGGCATTTTGATTTAAAAACGTTTCTTTTAATTAAAAAAAAAATTTTTTTTTTTAATGTGTATGAGTGTACTGTCTGTGTGTAGGTTGGTGCACCCATGTCATGCAATGTCCCAGAGTTCAGAAGAGGGCGTTGGATTCCCCCTGGAACTGGAGTTAAAGACGGTTCTTAGCCACCATGTGGGTGCTGGGACTCGAACCCAGGTCCTCTGCAAGAGCAGTCAGTGCTCTTAACTGCTGAGCCATATTTCCAGCCCGATCTTAAAACTTTCTTGAACTGGGCATAGTGGCGCATGCTTTTTATCCATCGGTGAGGCAGAGACAGGTGGATCTCTGTGAGTTTGATGCCAGCCTGTTTTACATAGCCAGTTCCAGGCCAGCTGGGGCTACAGGAAGACTCTGTCTCAAAAAAAACAAAACAAAACAAAAACAAAACATAAGATTTTTGAATTAGTATATACTGTATTTCTAAAAAATCATCAATCTAAAAATAAACGACACACAATAACTGGCACTGCTGAATGTACAAAGATACTACCCAGTAGGCATGTGAAATGGGAAAGTGCCTTAAAGAGCTATTTGGCTATTTGTCAAAAAGTTAAACATATCTATTGTATTAGGAAGCTCCACACATCAGTGTTCATGGCAGCATTTTAATACAGGAAGTAAAACACTAGCTTCCAATATGTGAAGAATGGGAAATAAAAGGGTATGGTGTCAATATACAAAGGATAATGATATGGTGATGAAAGCCAAGACTACATGTGGCATGGTTCCATTTCCATGAAATACCTACAACAGGCAGACAGACAGAAAGGGGACCAGTGGCTCCCTGAGGCTGGGGAGAGGGGCAGAAGCAGGACTAAAAACACTGACAGGCACTGGACAGCTTCAGTTATCAATGACAGAACTGCAAAAAGGTATTCTCAACTGGGAAATTCCTCCAACAGACTGACCTGTGGCCACGTCTGTGAGGCATTTTCTTGATGAGTGATGTGGGAGGGCCCAGCCCACTGTGAATGGTGTCAACTCTGGACAGGTGGTCCTCAGAAAGCAGGCTGAACACAAGCCAGTAAGCAGGATTCCTCCACAGTCTTGTATTTCAGTTCCTACTTCTAGGGTCCTACCCTTGCTTCCCTTGAACTATAAGCCAAATAAACCATTTTCTATCTAAGTTGGTTTTGGTCAGTACTTTGTCACAGCAAAAGAGAAGCTAATTAGAACAGGTATTGTTAGGACAGGGTCAGAAAGAGTTAATCAAAAGGAAAGGGTTAACCATGCAGGAGCAACTCTCTAGTTGAAGCAAGCCTGGTTCCCATGACTACCTTAACCACAAGAATACAGTCAGACCCTGAGTTCCTACTTCCCAGAGCTACCCGAGGTCAGGATGAACTTTCCCAGCCCTGAAGGAGTGCTTCCCACCCCCTAAGAAGCCCATTCCTCTCCAAGGGACTTCACGCTGCTAAACAGAACCAATCAGCTTAAAGGTCACCACTGCTTGCATTGTGTTTCTATAGCCTTGCAATTGTGTATGAATGATGTCACCAAATTCCTCTAGTTTGTGTTGTCTTTAAAAAGGTCTCTGTAACAGACAGTTGGGGTTATGCTCATCCCTGCGTGGAATGGGTTGGGTCCCTGACACATCAACAAGTGGCTCCCTTGATGTGTCAGTTTTCTTAATTGGGTTCTGGTGTACCAGCAAATTAAATAAATTTTGTATTAATCTGTGGCCCCTTGTTGGTTTCTTTTGTGAGTGTGGCAGTTTGAGTCCAACAGTATCAATTTTGGGAGGTGAAAAAGATGTTCTAAAAGTGACGACAGTAATGGCCACACATTCTGAAAAAGTATTAAATTATAGAAATTTACTCATCTCTTTTAGAGAGTAAATCCTGGCACATTTCTTGTCTTAAACACAAGTAGAAGAACTGGCTGACTGCTGTTGGCTCTGACAGTCTGACCTGGAGTATCACTGATGGAGGCTACTGATGATGATGTCACAGTCTGACCTGGAGTATCACTGATGGCATCAGTAGCCTCCATCAGTGATACCTCCAGGTCAGACTGTCAGAGCCAAATAAGCAATGAGTTAAGATAGAAGTGGAGCTAATTTGATTTTTCACATTTCTGAACATACCAAGCAAGGTGATATGGATAGTAAGCTTCAAGAGAGGTAAGTGTAAACACCTAGAAGAATTAATAGAGACTCAGGAAATCAAGAGGTAATATACACTTAAACGGTCCAAACATGATCCAAATTTTGAAAGTCTAGAGAACTTACTGGGCTCAGATATACGCCTTGGTGCACATCTCCAAACTGGCCTTCTCCAATACAGCGTCCAAGTTCTATTCTTTCTCTTTGAATCTCATAATCCCTGGCTGTAAAACATGACCCACACAGGAGTAAATGTGTGCAACATTCCAAATGTGGAAATAAAATGCATATTTTATTTCATTACCATTCATCAATAAAAAATTTCATCTGTAGCATATCAGTACATAAAAATATTTTGAGCAGAGTGGAATTCTCTTAAACATAATCTTCAGAGGAATATCTGTGTCACTGTGTTTTGGCTGAACTACCAAACAATGAGTTCCATTAAGGACACATTTTTTCCCCCATACTCTTAGGAGTCTTTGAATCTCTGATTTATTTGGCATCTGATAATTTTTAAAAAATAATTGCTGTAAGTATTAAATCATATGATTAATTAACAATTACTACTGGTTTAAGTATTAATATATGAAAGCTATAAAGTTATTTAAAGCAATTATTTTACAAATAAAGTTTGTAAGCATGGAAGCAACATTAAACTGTGTCATAAGTAAACTTAATGTTTTAAAAGTTTAAGAGTTTTCCACATCATTATAATCCTATCTCTATATTATTTATGGAGCTAAAAGAGTTTAAAGAGGTAGTTTCTAAAAATGAATTTCAAAATCAGATTAACTTTGAATCAAGGTTGAATATACCAGTATAAAGTTTTGAGAGCATATACCTCCAATTAATACATTAAATTGTGAGTTTACAAGAAGTTACTCAGTAGGCTGTATAGAGATATAAAACATCTACTAGGAACACAGAAAACTGAATTCTAATTTAATTATGTATTTGGATTGATCTGAAACATAAAAATTCCCTCAACCAAGTGCTCCACTAATGGCACCAGCAACAGAAAAGACAGCTAAGGATTTACAACCCTCCCCCAACTCATCCAATTAAAGCAGGCATCATTCAACCCAAATTTTAGACAGCTGTTTTTCCTCTTTAAAATCAGTTTAGCTAGTAATTCCACTGATTTAACAGTATGAGTAACCAATGACAAAGTTTACAAGTAAGTTAACTGAAAACTGAAACACCCATATCATTCCAAGGTCGAAATCACAAGCAAACGCAGTTACATCAAAGGAGCCTGTTACCTTCATCTATTCCATAGCTTTCTGTATTGCAATTAAGAGAGACAAAAATTGAAAACCTTGCTTAGAAAAGACTAATGGCAATCAGGTTAACAACAACAAACTTGGAGAGAACATTTCAATCATATTTACTTACTTATTTCAACCACAAATGAATAAAAAAAGAAACAAAGCATGAAAAAACTAAACATTCCTAAGTTAACTCAAAAGCACTTAAATAATCCCTTTGAAACCATATCTCAGGGCTGGAGAGATGGTTCAGTGGTTAAGAGCACTGGTTGTTCTTACAGAGGACCCAGGTTCAAATCCCAGCACCCACATGGCAGCTAACTACTGTCTGTGACTCCATTTCCAGGGGCTCTAACACCCTCTTCTGTCCTCCTTGTGCATTGCACGACATGGGTACACTTAAACATATGCAGACACAACACTCATACACGTGAAATAAAAATAAAGAAAAAAATTAAAAAAATAACCTGTATCTCATACATTTCTACTTTAAAACTTATTCTTGTGGTCTGGATAAAGTCTTCTATGTTAGACATTTACCACTCAACTATGAATAACAAATATGGAAATGGGGACTGTCTGCAGAGATGGAGACAGGAAAAAATGGCCAATCAAAAGGTAAATGAAAACTGAAGCAATTCTTTGAGGTGCTCCTAGCAGTCCACATGGATGTAGGCATCTCAGCCTATATCCATACCTCCACCACCCTAATGACAAAGGGAGGTGGTGGGCACACATAGGAAAAGCAGAACTCGGAGGCCTGACTGTTTTCCTTTTTTGTGGTAGTATCTCCTCAATGCACACAAAAAATCCAAATATTTCTGAAAGCTCATAAAGACTAAAGAACCTAGCTAGCACTTTTGAAAATATATAAAATCAGGCCATTTGGATTTCTACTTAATTTCTAAGGTTTCTGAGGCCTAAGAGATAGTCTGTTTATTTATTTATTTATTTATTTATTTATTTATTTATTTATTGTCTTTTCAAGACAGGGTCTCCTTGTAGCCCCAGCTAGAACTCGCTCTGTAGAGCAGGCTGGCCTTAAACTCACAAAGATCCACCTGCCTCTGCCTCCCAAGTGGCGTGTGCCACCATGCCTGGCTTATTTATTTTAATAAAATGAAAATTCAAGGGCTTAACCCAGTCAAGAAATGGAGACAATGCCAGGTATAGTGGCATACACCATTAATGCCAGCTTTTGGGAAGTAGAAATATCTGGATTTCTGTGAGATTGTGATCAGCTGGACCTACATAGTGCAAGGACAGCCCAGACTATAGAGTGAGACCCTGTCTCAAAGAAGGAAAGGAAAGGAGAAAGGAAAGAAGAAAGCAGAGGGGAGAGCAGAAGAGGTTAAGGGGAGGGGAGAGAGAAGAGATGGGATGGGGAAAACAGGACAGTACATCCCAAGGCAGGGTCCGGGGCAAGCAGATTTTCTTCCCCAACAAGCTGCACAGTCACTGTGGTGGGAAGAGGTCATCTAAGGTCTGCCTTCTCAGTTCCCACCCTGCCCTCAGCCTCCTACCGGGCACTGCTGGGACTGACAGAGGCTTGGTGTTGTGAGAGAATAGCAATAAGGAACAATTTCAAGGAGAAACTGCAACCAACAATGTACGCATAAATTTAAACTTAAAATAATAATCCTCTACATAGAGAGAGTAATCAACAAAGGATATATTATCCTACAGCCAGGAAATGAGAGCATGAAAATCCCATAGCTGAACTAAATTATTCAATACCTACATTTCATGCTTTTGACTGTAGAGTGAATTTTACCTAAAGGTTGAACAACATTTCTGTTCAGCACTCAAACGATAGAAAGTACCTAGCTCTTTTCTTTTTACTGAGGAGCAGCCTACTCACTTGAGGGCATGGTGTATGTGTCTTCCTCATCGATGATCTCCGCATAGTCATCCGTCTCTGTTCAAAAGGAAACATGTTGGACAGCTTAGATGCTGGACCTCTTGGCCTTCATTCAAAAAGTAAAACAATTTGCCTAAAACCCACATTGTATAAATATCCTCAAAATACTAGCGATCGGATTTGGCTCCTATACGATTAATTTATGGAGAAAAGAGTGAGCCCAACTTGTCATCACACATGCATGCGGATCAGAACAAAGGATAACACAGAAAGTTCTTGTGAAAATCAGAAAGACATGAATTACTGTAACCTGCTCAACACAGAGCTTTACCTTGACCCATAAAACATGTCAGGAACTACCCTGCAGCTGTCAGGTTCTCAAACCAACAGCCATCCACCTCCAAAGCCCAGTGTGCCCTGACCATGAGTGACTAGACACAACACCACACCCACACAATGGAGACTCAATCTCTGGGGAGACTGCACTAGACTGATTTGTTACAATTGTTCTGGGTTAAAATAATACAATCCAGGCATTTATCTAATGGTATTTTTGAATGCAGGCAAAAGATGTGATAAAAAGGATAAAAACCAACAGCATATTAAACAACAACAACAAAAAGTCCACAAGCTTGCATGTTTCACTCCTTTTGGTAATGGAGCAACTTCAAATCTACCATGCTATCAGTGGAAAAGTTAAAAAAATAGTCCTATGAGCAACTCCAATGCTGAAAAAGCATTTTCAGCCATTCTGTTTTATGTTTTCTGGACAAAGACTTCTGCCTGTTGGCCATTCCCAGGGGTCAGACAGGACCTGCCATCCTGATAAAGCCCCTGGAGAGAGGGGACCTAAGTTCTGCACAGAACCTAGGAAGCTGCAAGTGCTTTCTCCTACCACTGATACTAAAAGCACAGAAGCCAAGGAAACTTGAAAAGTCATATTCTTTACATTGGTAGGATGTTAATCACTTGGATCAAAACTCCAGCTAGGGCGCTGGAGAGCACTGGCTATTCTTGCAGAGGACCCGGGTTCAGTTCCCAGCACCCACATGGTGGCTAACATCTGTCCCTGACTTCCAGGAGAATCCAACACCTTCTTCTGACCTACACAGGCATTGTATGACACAGGTGCACTTTCACATATTCAGGCAATACACTCATACACATGAAATGAAAGTTTTATATGTATGTACATAAACACAATATACATATACATATATTGGTCTTTTTGAGACAGGGTCTCCCTATAGTCCCAGCTGTCCTTGAACTTACAGAGATCCACCTCCCTCTGCCTCCTGAGTGCTGAGATAAAAGGTATGTGCCACCACGCCTGGCAATAAAATATTTTTTAAAACTCCAACTAGAAAAGTCCAGTTTTTAAAGTGTTATCAGCATTAGATAATGATTAAAAGGGGCTGGAGAGATAGCCTAGCGGTTAAGAGCACCGACTGCTCTTGCAGAGGACCCGGGTTCGATCCCCAGCACCCACATGGCGGCTAAGAACCGTCTGTAACTCCAATTCCAGGAGAACTCCAGTTCCAGGGGAATCCAAGACCCTCTTCTGACCTCCGCGGCACTGCACAACATGGGTGCACAGACCTACATGCAGACAGTACATTCATACATGAACAAAAAAATAAATAAAATAAAAAATAATTTAAAAAAAAGAAGTGATTAAAAATAAAAAAAGTCTGCCTGTCAAAACAACATTGGTAAATCTACCCCTAGATGACAGGTGGATAGTCTGTGCTATTCCTCCATTTGTTTGTTTTTTTTTATTTTCCATTTGCACTTTTGGTCTAGGTTTCTGCTTCTGCAGTTATGATTTTATTAATTTCTCTTTCTAGGTGCCTGGGGATAGTTCTTCCTCTCCTCTGTCTTTTGAACTGCTTCAAGTATTCTCTGAAGGGTTGGTTTTCCAGACATGTATTATATCATCTTGTTTATGTCATGGAAGACTTTTCTTTCTCCTTCAACTATAATCAACATTTTTGCTGGGTACAGTAACCTGGGTTGACATCTATAGTTGTTTAGCACTGGGAATACTTTGGTCCACCTTCTTCTTGCTTTCATAGTTTGCAGTGAAAAGCCAGCTGTAATTCTGATGTGTTTTCCCCTTATACGTAACTTGTTTTTTTCTTGTGGCTCTCAGAATTTTGTCTTTGTTTTGCACATCTAGCTTTTTAACTATGATATGGTGTGGGGAGTTTCTTTTCTGTTCTTGCCTGTTTGGAGTTCTATGTGCTTCTTGTTTTTGTATGGGTTTGTCTTTTTTTAGTTTGGGGAAATTTTCATCTATAATTCTGTTGAAGATCTGATCAATACCACTCTCTTGTGATTCTTCTCCTTCCTCTATCCCTATGATGAGGAGGTTTGATCTTTTCTTTTTATTTTATTTATTTTCATATGTGTATGAATGTACTGTGTGCATGTAGGTTGTGTATCCTGTTGTGCAATGCCATGGAGGTCAGAAGAGGGTGTCGGAATCCCCTGGAACTGGAGTTAAAGATGGTTTTCAGCCACCATGTGGGTGCTGGGGATCGAACCCGGGTCCTCTGCAAGAGCAGTTGGCACTCTTATCTGCTAGGCCATCTCTTGAGCCCTGAGGTTTGCTCTTTTCATAATTTCCCACATTTCTGGTTATTCGACTCTTGTGTGTTTTTAAATTTTTTCATAATCTTTACTTGAGGTTTTTAGTTGTTCTGTGTTATCTTCCAGGTCTGATATTCTTTTTTCTGCTTCCTCTATTCTACTTCTGAGGGTTTTTTCCCCATCCTTTCCTCTTGAATGGATGAGTGCTCGATTCCCTTTTTCATTTCATCCTGTAATTTCTTTAGTATTTCTACTTCCTTTTGGAGCTTCTCAATCTCTTCCTGTTCTTCACTGGTTGCTTTCCTTTTTTATTTCAGCATGGGATCTTTTCCACTTCCTTCCAGAGTTTGTGATTCTCTCCTAGTTCTTTCTGGAGTTTGTCATTCTTTCCCTCTAGGTCCTTCCTGAGTTTTTCATTCTCTCTCCTTAGTTCTCTGACTTGTTCTTTGTATTCTTTGATTTCTTTGAATATGTCTGCAATTGTTCTTCTAAGATCTGTGTCCTGGGTTACCTCTAGGGAGATCTCATTGTAGGAATCTTTAGGGTTGGTAGAGTTTGGTGTAGAATAATTCTGCACTTTTCCCATGATCTTTCATTGTGCTTTTGGCATGTGGGTTTGTTTTTGTTTGTATTCTGATGCAAATCTCAAATGTTTCTTCACTGTGTTGAAGGCTTGCTTTCCTTGCATCCTTCAGATGCCTACATTGTTTTCTCCTTGTTTATGGAGTGTTGACGTGTCTAGGTTTCAGGCTTTCAATTTTGTTTATATATTGAAGTCTAACCCACTCTTCCCTTTCTGTTCTGAAGGTTCTCCAAAAACTGGGTAGGTAACAACCCAGTCTGTACCCCGCTGACCACTGTGCTCACTCTGCTTCCTGCCAGCCAATTCCTCTAGGTTATTTGTGGGGCTTGGTGTTGCTGAACTGGAGCTGTGTCAAGTTTGCTGTTTCATTTATTGCCTTGGACCCCAGAATAACTACTGTAGTCCCACAAATCACTACTGTAGTCCCACTTGGACACTCCTTCTGCAATTCCAGTTGGCGAGGGGGGTGGTGGCAGTGGAGAGCAGGTTGCTCACTTAGCCCGCGCCCCAGTACTCCGCTCCAGGTGGTCCAGCAAAATCCCCCATCTCTATGCACTCTATTCTTCCATGTTTAAAACACTACTTGGGGCTGGAGAGATGGCTCAGCAGTTAAGAGCCCAGACTGCTCTTGCAGAGGACCCAGTTAAAGTCCCAGCACCCACATGGCGGACTTAAGAACCATCTTTAAGCCTGGCATGGTGGCACGCACCTTTAACCCTAGCACTCAGGAGGCAGAGGCAGGCGGATCTCTGTTCAAGGTCGGCCTGGACTACAGAATGAGTTCCAGGCCAGCTGGGGCTATCTCAAAAAACAAAACAAAACCACACACAAATGATGGGCACGCCTTTAATCCCAGCACTCAGGAGGCAGAGGCAGGCGGATCTTTGTGAGTTCAGGGCCAGCCTGGTCTACAGAGTGAGCTCCAGGACAGTTGGGACTAAAGGGAGACCCAGTCTCAAAAACCTGAAATAAATAAATAAATAAATAAATAAATAAATAAATAAATAAATAACTACTCATAGTATTCAACCCAAGCTTTAACATACCCCAAAACTTATCTTCTCCTGTATCCCTCTTTATGTTTTTGCTGAATACTGAGAACAGTGAAATGGTATGCAGTAGGACTGCAGTTTTGTTCTTGGGTAAAATAGCTTATAAAATACCTTGAGGGGGGCTGGAGAGATGGCCTAGCGGTTAAGAGCGCCGACCGCTCTTACAGAGGACCCGGGTTCGATCCCCAGCACCCACATGGCGGCTGAGAACCGTCTGAAGCTCCAATTCCAGGAGAACTCCAGTTCCAGGGGAATCCGAGACCCTCTTCTGACCTCCGCGGCGTTGCACGACACGGGTGCACAGACTTGCATGCAGACAGTACATTCATACACATACAAAAATAAATAAAATTAATAAAAAAAAAATACCTTGAGGAAGAAAAGGGAGGGCAGTGTGAGCTGCTCAAGGCACCTTAACCACCAAGACTAGAGAGGGAGGAATCTCCTTCAGTAGCTGAGACCAAGAAAATGTCATGCAGACAGGACTCTGCCAATCGTTTTCTGTTTGGTAATGTAGTGGATTCAGTTTCACCACACTCCCATAGAAGCTGAATACAACCAAGGTTGCTGCAGTACAGCTTCCAAGGGTGCAGGAGACCATAATGAGTCTGCCCAAAACCGCCCCTATCAGGTAACAGGATTCTATTGTGTGAACGAAGACAGATTTTACAGAAGATGACAGTAACGGCAGTGACCTTGTACTGGTTACTTTTTTTGTCAACTTGAAGCAAACTAGAGTCACCTGGGAAGAGGAAACTTCAATTGAGGAATTTCCTTCACTGGATTGGCCTGTCTGTGGCCATGTCTATGAGGCATTTCGTTAATTGCTAATTGATGTGGGAGGATCCAGCCCACTATGGGTGGTGCAGTACCTGGCAGGTACTGAGCAAGCAAGTGGAAGCAAGCCAAAAGCAGCATTCCTCCAAGGTCTCTGTTTCAGCTCCTGCCTCCAGGTTCCTGCCCTGGCTTCCCTCAAAGATGGATTGTAACTCATAAGCTGAAAGAAATCCTTTCTTACCCCAAGCTGGTTTTGGTCAGTGTTTTATTACAGCAACAGAAACCAAACTAAAACAGACCTCAACCAAGTCTTACTATGTCCTGAAGCTCATATGGGTGCATAACTTTTTGGGTTTGTGCCACTATGCCTTGGTTCATAGTCCTCCTCAAACAAATCTGTCCTTATTCCTACTGTGCTTAATCACTTCCCTGATTTCTTCCTCTCAGTGCCTTTAACTTCCTCATATTAATTTGCTTCCTTGATACTTGTTTGCCCACCTTTCCAGAACTGACAGCCTACTAGAGCAGAACCCTCAAGCATGCTGTCAATGTCCTCAGCATTTAGAACAGCACCTGGTGCTGAGCAGGGGTTAAAGAGGTGTGTGCTAAGCCACCAGGCTGAATGCATGGCAAAAACACAGATGGGGACATTGTACTCCCAGGACATCACGACCCCTGTGCAAAGCTGCAGACAGTAAACAGCAGGACATACTGCACCTGGGACAAGGTAGATAGGCACATGTGACCTTTAGGACATCATTTTACCTGCCTATGCTGCAGTATGCAACTGTGGGGTTATGATAACAGGAAGTGCTGGTCATGGAGAAATGGCAGGCGTGCCTGCTGCTGCTGTGCAGCTGAGAGGGCCCTGGGAGGTGAGGGCTGGAAAAACTATCTGCTGCCCCCAATTCACTCTTGGTTTGACTCCAATATCTCCAGGACTGCCTCATAAAGCTCCCAGGAGAGATAACAAGCCCTGAAATAATACTAAAGCAAATTCCAAATCTTGTATAACAGACTAGGACCAACTTGGATTTGGGACATTTTTCCTACATTTTAGTTAACTCACACAATCACAAAAAGGGGTCTTACATGTCAGGCAAGATGGCTTATTTCTGAAACCCCGGTACTTAGGAGGTTGAAGCAGGCGGCTTATCCCTGAGTATGAGGCTATTCTGAGCCATACACTAAAACCCAAGCAAAAGAAACAAAAACAAAAACAGAAAGGGATAGTACATTTTTTTTTTTAACATTCTAGAATTGTTTTTTATATCTACCATGGAGTTCCTGGGATTCTAACACATATAGTCAAGTTAGCAGCAAGTGTCTTTGATCACTGAGTCACCTTGATAGCACCATGCTGATTATAGCTATTCACAGAATTATTAAAAGAGCTGGTGGTGGGATCCCCATTTTCAAGAACTCTACAAAGTCACAAAGGATACCCAGACAAGCAAGGATCCATGAAGATCAGTGCAATATTTATTCTCTGCTGTGCCCTGTGCTACTCAGAATACACATACCAAGTGGATGTCCATATGACCCATGTTCACAATCCTGCCATTTGTATCTCTGAACTCACCTTGGAACTAATGTCAGTACTAATCAATGTTCTTATGGGTTGTTTCTGGAAGGTTAGTCACTTTCTCATTAATAAATGGGATAATACATTTTATAAAAAATTACATTATTATTATTATTATTATTTTTTTTTTTTTTTTTATGATTTTTTTTTTTTTTTTTTTTTTTTTTGTCTTGGAACTCACTATGTAGAGCAGGCTGGTGTTGAACTCACAGAGATCTACCTGCCTCTGCCTCTGCCTGAGTGCTGGGATTAAAGGTAAGCATCACCACACATGGCAAAAGTTACATATGTTCTATATGAAGTCTGGGCATTTATTGAACCTCTCTGTGAGTTACTTTTCAGATGAGTTCACACAGAGCAGAGTGACACTGTGGAAGGCACACAGACCAGGGAAGGTCTGTAACACCCTGCTTATGAGTTTTAAGTGGTGATTCTTGGCATAGTTTTCTAAAAATTCTAGTTATTGACTTGACTACATTTTGCTTGTCTTTCCTACTTTGAGGAACTACAGGTCAGTATGACATGGGATGACTTATATATTCGAGGTCCCTGGGACACTGGAGGCTAGCCAGAAACCATCCCTTAATAACTGAGTAAAATAAAGGAGAAAAAAAAAAAAAAAAGAAAGAAAAAGAAATGGCTCAGAGGTTTGGACAAAAACAATGGGACCTGGATCTGTTTCCTCCATTTGATGGGGATGAAGATACCATGACTGAGTTCACACATGCTGGGAAGCAGTGAACAGCTTCACTACAACATCCCTCAGCAGACGTCTGAGGGGGCAGAAGCTGAGGCCTGAGACAGAGGCAGGTGGGTCTCACAGAGCTCTGCAGCAGAGCCTGAGAGACCGCACATTGTCTTTCACTGTCATAAAAAGTACTTGTAAGGTGTACTTGTGAGACCAGACAGCCCTTTGCTTTGAGGCTACCAGAAGTTATATATTTGGGGCACCATTTTTCTCCAAGGACTCTCACAGAAAAGCTTGTACAGACCTGTGAGCTTGGGAGACAACTGCAGGATGCCAGGCCTATAAGTTCAGGATCTGAAGTCAGGTGTGGTATTGCATATGCTTGGCACCCCAGCTATTTAGAAGGCTAAGGCAGCAGGAGCATCTGGGTCCAGGAGTTTGAGGCCAATGTGGGCAGAGCAAGACCTTGTCTCAAAAATAAACAAATGAACAAATGAATAAATGAATTAAAAAAAAAAAAGAAGGTTGGCTGGGGAAGTAGCTCAGTTGGTAGAATGTCTGACATGTACAAGGCTGAGTTCAGTCCTTAGCACCACATAAAACTGGGCATGGTGGCACATGTCTATAAATGCAGCACTCAGGAGATGATGGATTAGAGGTTCAAGATTATCCTTGGTTATATAACAAACAGGAATGCCAGCCTGGGCTACATAAAACCCTACCTCAAAAATAAAATTAAATTGGAAATGTTTAAAAAATTATTACTATTAAAAGGGGAATTTCTGGGCTGGAGAGATGGCCTAGCGGTTAAGAGCGCCGACCGCTCTTACAGAGGACCCGGGTTCGATCCCCAGCACCCACATGGCGGCTGAGAACCGTCTGAAGCTCCAATTCCAGGAGAACTCCAGTTCCAGGGGAATCCGAGACCCTCTTCTGACCTCCGCGGCATTGCACGACACGGGTGCACAGACCTGCATGCAGACAGTACATTCATACACATACAGAAATAAATAAAATTAATAAAAAAAAAAATCTTAAAAGGGGAATTTCTAAACTTGGGGATGAACTGTAATTTGTGTTGTCTAGTATCAAAGTATGTGGCTAAATTATAAAGCTGGGAAGACCTATTAAAATGGAAGACACTCAGCTCAGACGACAGGAGAGAAAAGTTACTATATTTTCATGATACAGGAATGTAAAGAGACAAAACCACTAATGAAATTGTCAACAAGCACCATGGCATTACAGGCTCACTCTCTGTCACATAAAGGACCAATAGAGCTGCATGAAATGGTTTGCCTGGCATCTGTGAGGGATGCACTGGTATTGTCCTTTGTAAAGAAAAGCCTGGGGGCTGGAGAAATGGCTCAGCGGTTAAGAGCACCGACTGCTCTTGCAGAGGACCCAGGTTTGATTCCCAGCACCCACATGGCAGCTAGGAACCATCTTTAACTCCAGTTCCAGGGGAATCTGACACCCTCTTCTGACCTCTGCGGCATTGCACAACACGGGTGCTCAAACCTACATGCACACAGTGCATTCAGACACATAAAAAAATAAATAAATAAAATTTAAAAAAAGGGAACAAAGTTAATTCTGCAGTATTTATTAAAAAAAAAAAAAAGCCTTAGGCTCAAAAGTTCTTGGGAACTGAACCTGGGTGATTTCCCTGCACAGGTCTGCCTTCATACCTCTGGTGGCATGTTTGCTAATGGGGGCTAGTACCAGCAATTTGACCAGCTTCTCTGCTGCTCCTGTTCCTGCCCCTGCCCTTTGGGAGATGTCTGGTAGAGGTGGTGTATGTATGCAGGTGCAAGTGTGCCTGTGTATCTCTGGGGGTGTATGCGCTCTAGAAGTGTGGTGAGCCATCAATTCCATGCACCAGTGTTGTTAGAGTAGCTGGTTTATTTAGACAAGAGGACTAACCATCCTCAGTGTCTTATCTGGCCTGGGTTAATAGACCTGTCATGACTTGTAGAAACCATTAAACAGTAGAAAAAGGTCTCTTCCAGGAGCCAAGACAAGTTTACCTTACACTGTAATCTTAACTAGCTATGTAACCTAAACCAGGGAGGGATTGTACAGTTTTTCTGTACAAGGTGAGACAAGAGATGTTTTAAGACTATGTGACAGGGACTCAGCTTTGCTGTTCAAACCATAGTTCCAGGTGGCCGGGTACTATGTCAACAAACAGCTGTGGCTGTGTTCCAACAGAACTTTATTTACAGACACTGAACTTTAACTCTGAGTGTTATAGAACTCTGGAATCTTGGGTGATAGTTTTCTTTTCAGTATTTCCTTCCTTGTCCATTAAAAACAACAAGAAAACTGTTGTTACCTCAAATGATAGTACAAGAAGAGTGCTTAAGACCTAATGGAATCCCAACCAAGACCACAATTCTGCTACTGCCTGGTAAAGGGGGACATGCCCTTGTCCTGGCTAACTGAATAGTGGGAAATTAAGTCTGAGGAAAACACATGTGAATCCTTGCATTCTACCCATCTATGGTCACACCATTTGAATTTGTGCCTCACAATAATCCTCATAATGACTGAAAGGGGTCTTTTCCTAGGGAGGGGATGGGTGGGGTGAGCAAGATGCTAAAGTAATTTCCCATTTGGTTGGTGACAGGAACAGGGAGTGGAGGAGGCTAGGACTGGAGGCCAAGCCCTACCCCCAGTCTCTGTGAACTGTGCTTACTGGTGATGCTCAGGAGGACTGTCCCAAGTGGACAATCACACGGGAAGGAGCCTATACAGGAGGCTCCTGGAGAGAGAGAGTGGTAGTTGTTAATTCACGACAATCACAAAGCAGCCAAGAAAAGCTCCCATCTGGCTCTTGAATCCCCGAAGAACCCCGCTTCCAAAGTCATGGTACTGCTTTGCTTATTCTCTGCAGATTATCCCTGTCTCCAAATGCACATGTGGAATCTCCACTCTGTCACTCAATCTCCAGGAAAAATGCCAACCTCCCTCCATTCCATTTCTAGAACTTACTCTCTAATATACAGACAATTAAAGTTTCATGTAGGCACTAACAAAGTAAAAGAGAAAAATGACACTAAACATGATTTTAACATTTCTATCAGATGTTGAGAAAATAGTAACTATCATTCTTGCTGATAGTTCCCTAATTACCTCAGTTGTGTGACTCTTAAATAATCATTTTCCTTTTTTACCACCTCATTCATAAAGTTATTACACATGCACCACATAATTATCTCACAGCAGTAACACAAACGTGAAAATATATATTACCGTCCCCACTAATTTCATCTGCAGATCCAGGTGGCATGCAAAGAAAGGAGGATTGGGAACAGCGGGGAAGAGAGACAGAAAGGAGAGGAGGGAAGAGAGGGAAATACACCATTAAAATGACAAGTAAACCAAGCTTAAGAAAATAACAAAACCACCCCGAGGTTTCATTGATAAGGTAACAAAAATCATACTAGTATGCTTACTTGAGCTGGAAGCAATATTGCTGTTTTGGGCTGTCAACATATTATACACAGTTACACAGGAGAACTGCAGAGTTTAATTGGTTTATACCATACTAGGCAAAGTAATTTGAAAGCCTTTAATAGTTACATGTTAAAGGTGGCTTCTTCCTCCCTAAAATACAATTTGTATCCTCTTAGATAACAATAACAAAGCTTCCTGTGTATGTTAAATGGCAATCAGGGGATGCCTATGGCATCCCTATTCCAACATGGCAGATGCAGGGTACACCCACATTATCTGTGACAAACATAATTCTTGAGGCTTTGATGACAAGTCAGGCTCCAGTTTAAATTTGTACAAAATGATGCCAGTCAAAATGGTGCACACATTTAATCCCAGTGCAGAAACAAAGGCAAGTAGATCTCTGTGAGATCTAGGCCAGCCTGGTCAACTTTGTAAGTTCTGGGTCAGATGGGACTACAGAAGACCCTGTCTCAAAAAAAATCAAATCAATAAATGGATAAATAAAATAAAGCACAAAACAACTCATTTTATTTGAAACATTTTTGGAAAGTTGTCTTATAAAAATTCATTCTTTCCTAGAAAACCCTCCAAATGGCACAGGTGCCTTATCTATGCAGTGTTCCTGAGCATCTGCCCCCAGCACAGAATGTAGAACCCTGGGCTGTACACTGACCATGTCCCTCACTCAGCTGCATGCTGTCTTAGGAAATCCATGAGGATAGAAATGGGGTCTGTCAACCCCTGCAGGACAATAGGTAACAGAAATGACAGCAGGAAGCTTCTTCTTGCCCTGCCATGCATTAAAAACCAGGATGGGGCGAGACAAGGTTTTCTAGTTGAGAGAGCAGCCAAAGATTGCCAGACATCATTTCCAGACAGTGGACAGCACATACACTGATACACAGCACGGCTGTGGACTACTCAGGACAATCTAGAAGCAACCAACTAGAGTTAGCTTTGTAAGGTGCCTTGGCTAACGAGAGAGCTGTGCAAGTGCAGTGCAGTACCGGTTGGAGGCAGTTCAAGAGAGCAGAAGACCAAGGGGAGAAAGCGCCTAGCTTTCTTAACTTTATGTTGCCAGTGACTGACTCCTTTACAAAGAGGCAAGAGGAAAAAGAGAAAAAAGAGAAACAAATTATTTCCATACAAAAGAAAACCAGTTAATTTTTAGAGCACACCTATAAAAACAAATACAAAATTAAAATGCTTTTATTGCACCATTGGTATATATTTTATTTCTTGTGATTTAAAAATAATCCTGTTTAAGCTGGGTGTGGTGGCGCACGCCTTTAATGCTAGCACTTGGGAGGCAGAGGCAGGTGGATCTTTGTGAGTTCAAGGCCAGCCTGGTCTACAGAGTGAGTTCCAGGACAGCTGGGGCTACAGGGAGACCATCTCGAAAAGACCCAAAAAAAAAAAAAAAATCCTGTTTAAACAAAGATTAGCATTAGATACAGAAAGAAAAAAAATGAGGAGACTCTTAGCAACTCTGCAGAGACTACAAATAACTAATAAAATCAAAACAAAAGAGGGAACACTAACAAAAACCAAAGACCAATAAATAATTTAAGGATCAAGAATATTCTAGGTTTTTGCGAACATTTAACCATAAAGAAAAATTTTTCAGAAGACTAGAGATCTTGACTAGAAAAGAGCGTTATGACCAATCTGGCCCAATCATCAGCAAAGACGCCGACACTGATTTGGAGTATCTTAACATGAAGACTACGACAGCTGAGTACATAGGGTGCAGGACTAGCACATTTCTCCATTCACTTGCCTATCCGAGCTTAAAATTCACTTTATGGGATGGTAATGGCAGAGAGGGATACATGCCAAAGTGAAGTCTGATCAACAGCCTTTAAGATGGAACACACTTATTGTGACTAACACAGGAAGGTCCCAGGTACAAGGTACCAACAGCAACAGCCCCCACCTGAAGTGTGGGCCCATGAAGGATCAAGGTCCAGACTACTTGGCTGGCAAAAGCAACAATTTCACCAATAGCGTCAATGTTTGAGATACAGAAGAGCTGAGCTCGCTCAGCAGCACATGTGCTAACACTGGAGTGATCAGCATGGCCCTGTGCAAGGATGACGTGAAAATCCACGAAGCCTTACATATTTAAATAAAGAAGTAAAATAAAATTTAAGTATAAAACATTAGTGGTATTTTCAAAATGGCATGTTTTGATCTTGACATTTACAGACTGCTTCGACTTGCTGCTTGATCTGAAAAGCCACTTTATGCCACACTCAAGTTCTGGGTTTTCTACATGATGGTTCTGGCCTGAAAACTAAACATGCCCTGTGATGCTGGCTGAAGTCTAGACTGTGGAAATAATAGGAACTGTGAGTGACAACATTTGTCGGTATTAAATTTCCTTATTTTGAGAATTATGTTCTGATGATGCAAGGTGATATCAGAAGCTGGGTATGGTGGTGCGTGCCTGTAAGTCCACAATCAGAGAAATGGAGGCAGGCAGACCAGGATAAAGCCAGCTTGAGCTATAAGATCCTGTACCAGGCCGGGCGTGGCGGCGCAGGCCTTTGATCCTAGCACTTGGGAGGCAGAGGCAGGCGGATCTTTGAGTTCAAGGCCAGCCTGGTCTACAGAGTGACTTCCAGGACAGTTGGGCCTACAGGGAGACCCTGTCTCGAAAAGACAAAAAAAAAAAATATATATATATATATATATATATGAATAAATAATCCTGTACCAAAAATAAATACAAATCGAGCCAAAGGAGAACAGTGGATTTTAGTTAAGAATAAACGAGGCTTTAACTCACTATTCTTTTTTTTTTTTTTTTCTCTATGTATATGAATGTACTGTCTGCATGCAGGTCTGTGCAATGCCTCGGAGGTCAGAAGAGGGTGTCGGATTCCCCTGGAACTGGAGTTCTCCTGGAATTGGAGTTTCAGACGGTTCTCAACTGCCATGTGGGTTCTGGGGATCAAACCTAGGGCCTCTGCAAGAGCAGTCGGCGCTCTTAACCGCAGGCCATCTCTACAGCCCAAACAATAATTTTTTTTAGTCTTTTCGAGACGGGGTCTCCCTGTAGCCCCAGCTGTCCTGGAACTCACTCTGTAGACCAGGCTGGCCTTGAACTCACAAAGATCCGCCTGCCTCTGCCTCCCAAGTGCTAGGATTAAAGGCGTGCGCCACCACGCCCGGCTACATTCTGTAAGAATGGCATTGTGAAAAAAACTAAAAACACAAAGAGTCAGAAAATTTGAGTTCAGACACCGATTCCAATACTACCTGACCAAAAGAACCATTACCTGGCATCCGTTTCTGGGGGAGAAACCATCACTGGGAAGAACTCCTGGAAAGCTGATACAGTGGCATGTTTTTTATTTCTCCAGTGTCCCGCCTCCCCCGCCCCCCTTTTTTTTAGACAGGGATTCCCTGTAGCTCCAGCTGACCTGGAATTCATTATGTAGATCAGGCTGGCCTTGAATTTAGAGAGATCCACCTGCCTCTGCCTCCCAAGTGCTGGGACTAAAGGTATGTGCTACCACACCCAGTGAAGATGTGCCATGTGGTAGGTTCTAAGGAGAGGCAGCTCCCAGGATAGAGGAAGGAAACCACCAAGGCAGAGGGGCAGGCTTGGTGTGGGCACCAGGATTCAGCTCCAGTATGTTATATATGAGTGGCTTTGGATGTCTAAGAGCGAGTGGTAAGCAAGCAGTGGCCACAGGGCTGAGTCTGGCTTGAGAGAGCAGTTTGAGAGGCACCAACTTAATTAAGACACAAATGCATACAGTTTTCCCAAGAAAAATACTGAGGCTTCTCAGCATAGTGAAGTAGTGACTGTGGTGTCCGGAGGCCAAGAAATGCTGACCTGACTAGTAGGCCCTCAGGACCAGGAGGACAGAAACACTGACCTGAGCAGCAGGCCTCAGGACCAGGATGATGGAGGGCTGTGGGTAGGAAGCCACACTGTCCTAGTTTAGTTTCATCTCTGTTGCTGTGACAAAATATACTGTAAAATGCAACTTAGGAAAGAAAGTGCTTCTTTTAGCTCAGCACTCATCCCACACTATAGCCCATCATTTCAGGGAAGTCAATGCAGGAACTTGAAGTAACTGGTCATGGTTCACAGCCAGAGCAGAGAGAATAAATTCATGCACACATACTTCTTAGCTTGCTTGTTTTGTTCTTATACAATTTAGGAGCCAAATAACGGAATAGTGCTACACAAATTCGTCTTAATCAATGGAATGAAAATGATCCATCCTAGGCCTGCCCACAGGCCAACTTCATCTAGATAAAGCATTATGTTAACTTTCTTCCCTGGTGATTCTAGACTGTGTCAAGTTAAGAACTAAAATTAACCACCCCATAAACCATGTCATCATGCTGAAAGGAAAAACCTAGCAGGAGAGTGCATGACCAGAGACTGGTTTGAGTAGTCAGTGGACTGGCACAGAGAGAAATCAGAGGTTCAGATGCCACAGGCAGGGGAAAGTGGTGTAGGAACTTGTACACGTTCACTTATGCCTATAACTTTCCCCAACAAGTACTCAGGATGGTGTAAAGATAGAAGAGAAGGTGTTGAAGGCTAAGGAAAGGGAAGGTCTGGAGCCGCTCCAAGAGAGGAGCAGGCAGCCCCACCCAGTGAAGAGCCAAGGGTCATGAAACCAAAGCTGTACGGATTCTGGATATCAATGTTCGATTATGCCAGAAGACATGGAGCAGAAGGAGTTGGGGACAGTTTTAGAAAGCAAGAAGAAAGCTGGACAGGGCAAAGACAGCACATGTCAGGGAGGGATATGACCACCCAGCAGGGCTTTGAGACTAAGGAGGTCAACAAGGATCCCACAGTATGTGTGATACAGGACAACACAGTGAGAGGACCAATGAAATGGGGCCTCCCAATGGGGTCAAAGGTTGTTGGGAGTGGATACTGAAGGAATAAGCAAAGAAAACAGGAGAAGAAAGAGTTTTCTTAGGAGTAAAACTGAAGCAGGACTGGTTACAGACCCAGAGCTAGCATCACAGTAGCGCAGAGCTGTGGGAAGTAGGGCAAAGCCACTGGGTGGACTCTTAAGAATGCGGAGGTAAGACTGGCTAGGATCAAGAAAACAAATGATACCAAGTGCTGGAGAGGTTGTGGGGAAAAGGGAACACTCATCCACTGCTGGTGGGAATGTAAACTCATACAGCCACTATGGAAAGCAGTGTGGAGAACCCTTGGAAGACTTGGAATGAACTTGCCACCCGACCCAGCCATACCACTCCTAGGCATGTACCCTCAAGACTCACAACACAACAGAGAAACATGCACAGCCATGTTTATTGCAGCTCTCTTCACAATAGCAAGGAGCTGGAACCAACTTAAATGCCCCTCAACTGACGAGTGGATAGAGAAAATGTGGTACATCTACACAATGGAGTTCTATGCAGCAGTAAAGAAAGACGACATCACGAGCTTTGCAGGAAAATGGCTGGAGCTAGAGGACATCATGCTGAGTGAAGTAACACAGTCCCAGAAAAACAAACGACGAATGGTATCCCTCATCTGTGGATGCTAGTGCCAATTACCTAGTTGTAAATATTTCTTGTGTAGGGCCCCCTGAGCTTTTGTCCAAAGCAGTTGGGCATAATGCATATTGGAAACAACAACAACAACAACAACAACAGAAAGGACTGCATCAAAGAACTGACTGAAACAGTAAACTTCTGCTCAAAACAGTCAACTTCTCCATGGAAAATATTGAGAAAGACAAAGAGATGAAAAGCATGTTTGGCAGAATGCATGAGCTCTGGCAGGGTGGGGAAATGGGCGGGAACACGGGTCTAGATTTGTTAAAAATATAAAAATAAATTTATGTGAAAAAAAAAAGAACTTGGAGAGCTCAACATAGACAAAGAATTATTAATAACCGGAAAAAAAAAAGAATGCGGAGATACCCACAACAATCAGTTGCTCAGAACTCTGGGAGTGGGGACTGTTGAGGGGGCAAGAATGAGAAGTAAAGAACACCCCTCATCTCCAGTCCCAAGGCTGCAGGAATACTAAGGGGCCTGGCACCCTTGGGTGAAAGGAGTGATTAGCAAGTTCAGAGACAGATGAGTCCTGGGTGGGTGGGAGACTTGGATAAAGGGTGGGAAGAGCTGAGGAAGACCAGGGCACAGACACAGAAAAGGGGATGGTGGAGGCGATGACACATTAGTTAATCTTCTCATTACTGTAACAAACCAACAGACAAGAGCAACTTGAGAACAGTTTACTCTGGGTCACAGTCCATCCTGGGAGAAGATGTAGCTAGAGCAGCTCTACTCTAGCCACAGGAGTGTGTGGCAGCTGCATCCAGTCAGGAAGCAGAGAGACAAGTACCGACATTCGGCTCACTGTCACTTTCACTCATTCTGCAACCATAGCCCATGAGGTGGGGCCACCCGTTCAGGAAAGGATTTTTCTCCTCAGGTAAACCTCTCTGGAAAGGTACTCACAGACCCACTCAGATGATTCTAAATCCCATCAGGCTGTGACTAACCATCATGGTAACATGGGTGTGTGTGTGTCAGGTGGCAGGGGCCAAAGGCAGAACAGTATTAGTCCAAGAGGATTAACACTTTCCTCAGTGCTTGGACTCCCCTTGGACCATACCACTCAGCTCTGTACCCTTCTCCACATAGCACCCATCTGTGCTGTGGAAAAAACAGTCTTCCCAGCAAGTTGTCTAATCTGGAGAGGGCATGGGTTGCCCTTACCCCAACACTTAAAAAAAAAAAAAATGCCATGACATAAAGGGGGGGGGGGCACAAAAGGACACAAATTAACTTTTTTTTTTTTTTTTTTTTTGGTCTTTTCAAGACAGGGTCTTCCTGTAGCCCCAGCTGTCCTGGAACTCTCTCTGTAGACCAGGCTGGCCTTGAACTCACAAAGATCCCCCTGCCTCTGCCTCCCAAATGCTAGGATTAAAGGTGTGCGGCACCACGCCTGGCCAAATTAACTTCTTAACTCTCATTAAGAAAGCTCCCTCATGCAGTAGGGGGCTAGGAAGTCAAAAGGTCATGAATGCCCCAAACTGTGGAGATTACGGGTCTACAGAGTACAGGTCCATGGACAGGTCACCTACATTCAGCTTCACCCAGGGCTCAGGGAATATTGTGGAGGAGAAGGATGGAAAGATTGTAAGAGTCAGGGAGGTGATGCAAGACCAAATGGAAATGAATCCTACAAGCTACTGGGACCCTCCCTGCTCATATGAATGTACAGCATTAATATCAGCATATATAGGACCCATGCAAGCTCAACCAGACAAAAACCCAGCATGGTACTGCAGAAATGGGTAGTGGAACCTAATTTTAGCGGAAGAAATATTGGCAGCTGATTAGTGTTAGGTGAGGAGGCAGTAACTGGCCTTCTGTAAGCAAGGGACTCTGAACAGGCTCAGTGGATAAACTTGCACGCCTTTAATCCTAGCACTTGGGAGGCAGAGGCAGGCGAATCTCTGTGAGTTCAAGGTCAGCCTGGTCTACAAAGTGAGTTCCAGGACAGCCAGAGCTACAGGGAGACCTTGTCTCAAAAAGACCAAAAAAAAATTTTTTAAAGTGACTGAGATACTATGTATGAAATACACAAAAATTCAATATAAAAATCCATAAATTCACAACTAAGTTTTAAAAGTATAGTCCCAAAGATCAAAACAACATCTGTAAAACAAGACAAAGGAAAAGCCATTTTCCTGTCTCCCAAGCAAGAAAATATCTCTTTCCCTGGGAGGTGGTCCTGGGCTAATATGGAAGCTGGCTTGGCAGCAAGCAGTGTTGGTCTGCTCCTGCCCTAACTTCCCTCAGTGAGAGACTATGACCTGGAAGTGAAAGCCAAATAAATCTTTTCCTCCCGTAATCTGCTTTGGTTTAGAGTGTTTTATTACACTAACAGAACAACACTGGTACATATCATAACAAGCAGATTATAGGAAATGAAGGGGCCAAAGATGAATGGATTATGTAAAGCAATAGCATGGAGACATAACCAGCCAATCCAGAAGTAAGAATCATAAGATAAGTGCCTTGATTTCTTCAGCAGGTAAACTACAATTACAACCAAGCAACAAACGGGCCTGGGTGACAGACACTGGCAAGGTAGGGAGCACAGTCAACAAGTATGATAAACCCAAGCTGGAAAGATGGGGTAATGAGATCATTTTAAACACTGGCTGGATGCCTGACAGTGTTTTTGTTTTTAAAGTCTCACATTTCAGAAACACTTACAGGTGAGATAGGCTTTAAAATAATCTATGTGTGTAAGCAGCTAGAGGCAATGGGGAAACAACTGGCTGCCTGCTTTTGGCTGCCGAGTCTGCCTGATGAGTATGCAGAAAACCATCACACAATTCCATTCTCTCCTGTTAAGTTATGTTTGAAATGTCCCATGAAAAAATGTTTAAAGAAATATACCTGGGTATGGTGGAATGCACCTATAATTCAGGCACTAAAGACACAGAGGCAAGTTTACGGTCTATGTAGGGAGTTCTAGGCCAGCCAATGCCACATAATGAGATCCTGTCTCAAAAATCCATAATAAGAAAGAAATATCCCAAAGGCAAAATGTATACTGGGCTCTTGCTATCTGTCTACTTGTATGGCATGTCTGGAGTCCTGCAGTCTGGATTTAACCCACAATTACTGGGCTATTCCTAGGGTGGAATCTATGCTCTTCCTAGGGTGGAATCTGAAGTCTTTTCTCTGCTCTTTCACATTAGCAGAATTTGTTTGAGATGTAGTAACATGATGCATAGGCTTCTTCCATTCCATATTAAAGTTCACTGACTACTGCACTAATGAGTTTAGGCAGAAGGTTAGAAAGGTTTCTGGACCAAGTATACCTAAGCATTCTGAGGCACATATTTTTTTAGAGAAACAAATACATTTGGATTCAAAACACTTTGCAGCATTTCATTTCCCTTCAGATATGGAGGCTTCCAGGGAGGAAACAAGAAACAAACCCTGCGGGGCTGAAGTGGTAGAACCACAGGGACTGTAGCCTGTAAATATCAAAGTCCTCAATGCTCAGCCTTTTTGAATGGGAAAGTAGGTAGGCACCCAATGCCAGGCAGGCCTGGGAGTCCTTCTGCACTGCCTGCCCACAAATGAAAGCAGGAAGCTCGATGCCAGAGGGTGTAGTGGGGACCCCTGGCTCTGGGCCCTCGGACTTTACAACCTATGCTGTTGGTATTTCCATGCTTCTGTGACTTCTGAAGGCTACAACTCCTTCGGGAGTCACAGAGAGCAGCAATGTGATTGAGCAGCACCCTAAAATCTCACTGTGGAGCAGAATTAAAATGACATCAGTTAGAGGAACTGAGAAAAGAGCAGTATTGGGGGGGGGGGCTGTTATCCTCACTTTGCCTCTATTCATGCATACCACATAGCCAGAATGGCTCTAGATGTCAGACAACAGCAGCTTCTCGGTAGCTCAGAGCTCCTCCCAACTAAAATTCTAGACATTGTTATGACTGAAACTTGAAATTCTAGTTCTCTAAGCACTGAGAATATGCCTGCAACAGCCAATACCTATCACTATAAGCAGATGGCATCCATCAGCATAACAACGAAGAGCACATAATTTACATAGATGAACTTTGTTCTCTAGCAGTTCTAGGTTTGAACCCAAGGCCTTGCCTTGCATACGCTAGGTTAAGTGCTTTACCACTACTACTGCATCTCCAGTAACCACTGTCTCCCTTTCTGAGACAGAGGCTTCTTGCAGAAGCTGGGCTCAAGCCTCCTGCTTCAAACTCCTAAGAAGTGGATCACCAGACATGTGCCACCACACCTGGTTCCCAAATGAACTTATGGACTAGTTAGCGATACTCTAAGATAGGGAAAGGGCCCCCATACTCTACAGCTTTAAATTCTGAAAAGTTAAGTGTTGAAACCAAGCCTTCAGAGCCGCAGTGGCTCATGCTTGTAATCCCAGTACTTGGGAAGCTTAGGCAAGAGAATCAACAGGAGTTCCAGGGCAGCCTTGGCTACACAGTGAGTTCTAGACAGCCTAGGCTTCAGATGAGACCCTGTCTCAAAGAAAAAAGAAAGAAACAACAGCATTTGGAATAAACTAGCTTGGAAACCATGGCATCATCTGGATAAAGCTAAAAGGTAGCTCTTTAAATCTAAACAAAAAATAGCCTTTTGAACTTTAACATAAGAGAGTCAGCACTGTACTTTCCTGGTAAATGGGGGAAATTACATAATGGAATCATAGTAGAAAATTACTCCCCTGCACACATTGGGATTCTGGAATGAATCAATGGGATCTAATGAAGAAGAATGAGTTCTTGGCGTTCAAGGTCCAGGCTTCCAGTATGCTTGCTCTCTACTCTAACAGCTGTGAGAACCTGGCCAAGCAACTGAGCACTGACAAGGACAATTTCTTCATCTGCAGAGCAGGAATACTAATAAAGATGACACTACATGTGGATGTCAGGCATGATCCCTGAGCATGTAATAACTTGTACTTGCTGAACAGCAGAAGAATGAATGGGCAGGCCCAGGAGGGACAAGGATGATCAGAGAGTCCGCACCACACACTTCTCAGACCTCCATCACTCAGAAACCACTCAAGCGCGTACAAGATCTTTTAGGTTTGGAATGAAGCAGCCTGATACAAACAATAATTATTTTGTTTTTTTTTTAATTTTTAATTTTATTTATTTCTGTATGTGTATGAATGTACTGTCTGCATGCAGGTTTGTGCACCCATGTCGTGCAATGCCACGGAGGTCAGAAGAGGGTGTCGGAGTCCCCTGGAACTGGAGTTCTCCTGGAACTGGAGTTACAGATGGTTCTCAGCCGCCATGTGGGTGCTGGGGATTGAACCCGGGTCCTCTGCAAGAGCAGTTGTCGCTCTTAACAGCTAGGCCATCTCTCCAGCCCAAACAATAATTATTTTGTTAGATGTTTTCTTGGTAGTTCAGAATAATTCAATCACAAACTCAAAAAAGCTAAAAGTAACCTTATGCAAATACAATTCTGCTTCATGAAACAATCAAATGACAACAATCTGTGACAAATTTTCTTATTTTAAATTTTATTTTATGTGTATGAGTATTACACTTACATGAAGGTAAGTGCACCTGTGTCATACAGTACCTGCAGAGGATAGAAGAGGATATCAGATCACCTGGAACTAGAATTACAGAAGGCTGTTAGCTGACATGTGCTGGGGTTTGAACTCGGGTCCTCAGTTCATTATACAGAAAGCTCAAAACAAATATTTCTACTGCCAGGTAAAATGTACCACTGCAGTAATTTTCATGGAGAGATACAAAGAGAAAAACTACACTCTCTAGTGCTATTAGGCATAACTCCAACACTGAACACACACCACAACATAATGTAATGTAGAGGCCACGACTATCACAGATGGTCACACCCAAGATTTTGCTGCCTGCCTATTCTAAGAAAACACAAACACAAAAACACAAACCAACCATAGTTAAGCCCTCAAAACACTTGAAATCAACTTTACCAGCAGACCTGGAAATCTCCACGCCAACACTGTTCTGGAAACAGCCTAGCCCCATAGGCATACTTCACTCAGGACACGCTCATAGATCCTCAGGGCCAGCCTGCAACACTGGCCTGACAGGGCCAAAGTTCTACTTGAGCTCACAAAATCTTTTTTTTTCTCCTCTCTTTTCGAGACAGGGTATCCCTTTAGTCCTAGCTGGCCTGGAGCTCGCTCTGTTTTGCTTGGCCAGGTTCTCACAGCTGTTGAATAGAAACCGAGCATATTGGAAGCCTGGACCTTGAACTCACAGATATCTGCCTGCCTCTTCCTTCTGAGTGCTGGGATTAAAGGGATGCACCACCATGCCCAGCAGTCTTACAAAATCATTTTAGCCCTTGGAATAATATGCCCAGGGAATCATGTTATTCTAGTAGGTGTTTTTGTAAAACTGTCAATCTCATTTTTATAGAGGAACAGTTCGAATTTCAAAGGCAAAACCCTGCCAAAAGAGGTTGGAGAATACCCAGTTCAGGGGCCCAGCACACAGCAAGCATTTCATGAATGGACTCATGTCTACCTAGTAGAGTATGTCAAGAGAAGTGAGGCAAGGTGTGGCAGGCAAGTGGGCACATGGTTAGATTGTGGCCTACTGACTACCAATATGCAGAACAGGCTTACTATGATAGCAGATCCAGAACACCACAGGCCCAGTGCAGCAGACCCTTGGCTATACTGCCAGCATCTCACTCCACAGGGGAGGCTAGATATGGTCAGAGCACTGGCAGCTAGTTACCACATTAACAAAGACATGCCAGAACACCAAACACCAGCATTTGTGGTGAGTGGACTGCACAGGTTCCAGGCTGGGTAGATACTGCTTTACAGTCTCTAGGAAGCAGGCCTTGTTAGTCTATGCCTAGAGGAGGAAGCAGTCAGTGGCATGACTAAGGATCTACAGGGCTCCAAGCCCTACTCTGGTAGCTAATTAACCCCAGACACCACCATCCCTCTATGCGTGGGTCTGGGAGCTGCCTAATGATAGTCATGAACCAAAATACCAAAGTGCTCCCAGAGATAGAAAGAGTACGGTACAAAGAAGGAAAGAACACATTAACAGGACAGTCAGCAAGGCTAGGAGGAAGAGGGAGACCAAAATTCACTGTAATGTGGCTGAGAAATAAGGTGGTTGTGGAAAGAGTAGGAGTAGGAGGCCACAGGATGGCCATGGACAGTTGAGCTGCAGTTCAAGGATCATCTGGTAGGCACAAAATCTTTATTCAAAGTTTCTTAAAGAAGTAACTCCGAGATAGAAACACAACTTCTAGTTAAACACTCTAGAAGATACAACAAAGGCAGAATCCTGAGAAAGTAAAATGGAGCTTGAGGCTCACACCAAAGTTTGAGCAATGACTCTACTTTTGCAAGCTTTATAATCTTCAGCAAATTATGTAGCCTTTTGGCTTTAATGTTCTTATCTGAACATTAAGAGACGATCTCATTCAGCTACTGGAAGGGTTTCATGAGTTAATAGAAAAGAACACGGAACACAGAGCAAAGACAGGAACACAGCAGTGTTTGCTAAAACTCAGCCAGCCACAATCCCAGCATTTTAGGTGGCTAGGCAGAAGTAGCAAGAGTATCAGGCCAGCCTGGCCTACAAAGCAAGACTTGGTTTCCAAAAAACCTAAACCAAAACAAAACAAAAAAACAAGTCAGCCAGGTTTTCTTTTTACTTAGTGTCCTTTCAAGAGTGGAAACTGGAAGCAAGAGGAGGGGTTGGCTGGAAAGCAAAACGCAAAGTTTGATGACCAATGGCTAAAAAGAAGTGAGGGGCCCAATCTAGGACAAGGACAGCAGTGAAAAGACTATCAGAATCTAGGGGAAAGGCTCAGGGGCCTAGGACCTACAGTGTCATCCAAAGATAAACACCAGAATGGTTCTCCTGAGCCCCAAAGATATTTTGGCTCACTCCTGTGCCTGGGAAAACCCAGAGTGTTCCATACACATAGGCAGGACAATCACCAGTTCCCAAACTTCACCAGCAGCTACTTTTCCACTGGCACAGAAACACTGCAGTGCCTAAGTGATGAGTGTTGCTCAGACCTCATTTAGCTATCTTCCTGTAGCACATGGAAGGTCACCCAGAGATCCAAGATTTGCTTCTCTCCTCTGGACCCCTACTATGGGAAGTGGGCTACCTCCCCTCCACCACATTCATCTGTAAGTCCACCAAGTCAGTACTTATACCCACCATAACCTGAACAAGAACAGGACAGAGCCCTTCTGGAAGCCTATGGCTCATCCCTGTCATGGTGTGGGCTTTCAAATTAGCAGCATGTCCTGGAGAATATGCAGTAACCCTGACACTGTCCTGTCAGACCAGCTCCAGCACCAAGAGTTTCTCCTGACTGCCAGGACGCAGTCGTCCACTCTCTAGGCTAGCAGAGTATAGTTGAAGTTCACACCTCACCTAAGAATCTTTGCGTGTGGTGGAAAACACAAACATTTATGGAGAGAGAGTTTATGGGATGTTTGTGGACAAAGAAAACAGACATGTTATAATGTTGGAAACCAAAGAACCCAGTAAAAACTGGGCAAAAATGAGGAGCTAAATTGAGGAAAAACTGACTCCAGAGAGATGGGCAGGAGTTTCTTCTATGTCATATACTAGACTTATCAGAAGCGATTATTTTAGAAACACAACCTCTATGTTCACAAATGTAGTTACGACCAAATGATGCATGAAAACACAGATATACATGTGGACATTATGTACATGTGTGATAGGAGGGTGTATGTTAAGATACCCAGCTGGGGCCCTTAGGAGGTACTTTCTCTTGCCTGTCCAGTTATAGATGAGAAAAAAAATTATCACACACCAGCAACTAATTAAGACAATGCTTTTGTGGTATTTTAACTATATGAAATAACCATTTATATGAACTATAAAGGACAAAAACCATTTAAAAAACATTTGAACTTTAAAATACAATGTAAAAAGTAAATTCTGATAAATGCAAACACAAACTGTAATGACAACTTTAAAAGTTAAGGTTGTTGCTCTAAATAAAACTTGGCATTAAAACAGAAAATTACTCTGCAACACTACATGTCCTGGTGAGTAATGTGGTAAGTCATATGGTTCATCTAAAGTCCAAGCACCATACAGAAAGCTACTCCATGAGGATAAAGGAATTCAGATGTTCTACTTCCCATGAGCTGCTTAGAACAAAGCAGCAAGCTGGAAATGGAGACATCAGCAACAGTCCCAGCCCCTGCAGCTTGCTAGTCAAGGTCTTGACTTCAAGCTCCTTACCTGACACAGAGACTGCATGTGTTCGAATACCCTGCTTCTCACTGTTGGCCAGCCTACAACAAAGGGGACAAAGTGTGAGTGCTCTCATTCCCAGGAACAAATTTCTTGATCTTGTTAAACAGGCATCTACCTCAGATTAGGAAACTTCCCATCACTCCTGAGAAACAGGTAATTATTGTTTTGTTAAACTGGTACCTACTTCCTAAGATACTCGGGGAATGCAATGCTTCAAAGACCAGAAATTAAAATAGACAATTTAGCGGGGGTGGGGGTGGGGGGGTGTAACTCAATGACAACACTTTTTTAGCATGCATGAGGCTCCAGGTTCCAATCCCACATCACAAAATATGTAAATTAACTTATTTGCCTTTGCATTAAGAAATAGTAGGCTGGGCATGGTGACTCACACCTTTAATCCCCGCACTCGGGAGGCAGAGGCAGGTGGATCTCTGTGAGTTCGAGGCCAGCCTGATCTAAATAGCCAGTTCCAGGAACCTGTCTCAAAAAGACCAAAAGACCAAAAGAAAAATAAAAAGACAACCAAAGGGCTGGAGAGATGGCTCAACAGTTAAGACCACTGGCTGCTCTTGCAGAGAACCTGGGTTTGATTCCCAGCATCCACATGGCATCTACCACCCATCTGCAACTCTAGTTCCAGGGGATCCGACGTCCTCTTCTGACTTACATGCGGATTGCATGACATGGGTGTTCTTATATCTGTGCAGGCATTAAACTCATACACATAAAATAAAAATAATAAATATTTTTTAAAAAGTAGACAACCAAAGGACTGCTTTGAAGTACTCTGAGAAAGGTGATCAAAAATGGTGACTTAGATCCATGTAATATTATATAATGTGTTATGCAAAGGTTATAATTTTTTCAATGAGGTGCTAGATTATAAAATTATCCGGGGCTGGAGAGATGGCCTAGTGGTTGAGAGCGCCGACCGCTCTTGCAGAGGACCCGGGTTCGATCCCCAGCACCCACATGGCGGCCGAGAACCATCTGAAATTCCAATTCCAGGAGAACTCCAGTTCCAGGGGAATCCGACACCCTCTTCTGACTTCCGTGGCATTGCACGTCACGGGTGCACAAACTTGCATGCACACAATACATTCATACACATACAGAAATAAATAAAAAAAAATTAAAAAAAAAAGAAATTATCTAAAAGTTGTAAAAAAGGTACACAACTATAACTGAATTGTTTTTTGTCTTTTAGAGACAGGGTCTCCCTGTGGTCCCAGCTGGCCTAGAACTCACTACGTAGACCAGGCTGGCCTTGAACTAACAGAGATCTACCTGCCTCTGCCTCCCAAATGCTGGGATTAAAGGTGTGCGCCACCACGCCTGGCTGAATTTTGTTCTCTAAAACCTAATTTGAGGGTCTGCTAGATAGATAAGCAGGTAAAGGTGTTTGTCAGCAAGTATGAGGATTGAGTTTGATGCTAGGAAGCAACATGGTGGAAAGTAAATGTTCACAGATTTATACACATACACACATACATATATACACATAAATAAACAATAAAATATAAACTAATTTAAAACACTACTGCCAGGTGTGGTGGTGCATGTCTTTAATCCCAGCACTCGGGAGGCAGAGGCAGGCAGATCTTTGTGAGTGAGCTCCAGGACAGCTGGGGCTACAGGGAGACCCTGTCTCGAAAAGACAAAAAATAAATAAATAAATAAATAAATAAATAAATAAATAAATAAATAAAAATAAAAAAATTAAAAATTAAAAAACACTGTAGCCTGATTGGGCCTCCTGAAAATTTTTACTATGTGAGAAATGCCATTTCTATATACTGCAACTATTTACAGACAGGAATAAAAGGTATTTTAATAAGCCTTGTTACTTTTTTGATGAAACAGTAGTGTTTCCCATATTTACATAACATAAAATTTTGGCATAAAACATCTTAGCAAAATTTAGAAAATATAAGCAGAGTTTAGTATAAAAATAGTGAAAAGGATCCCAAGGACATGAGATGGCTTTGCAGGTCAAGGCACTTGCCATGAATGCCAGGCAATACAAGTAAAGTACGGGGAGAGAACTGGCTCACAAAGATGGCCTCTGGCCTCCACATGAGTATCAGGGCCCATGTGCCCATACACACAGTGTGGACACAAACATGCACACAAATAAAAACAATGAAAAATTTTAAAGGACATGAACTATTTTAAAGCTAACGGTTGCTTTTTTTTTTTTTTTTTTTTTCTTTTCGAGACAGGGTCTCCCCTGTAGCCCCGCACTGTCCTGGAACTACTTCTGTACGCGGCTTGGCCTTGAACTCAAAGATCCGCCTGCCTCTGCCTCCCAAGTGCTAGGATTAAAGGTGTGCGCCACCAAGCCTGGCTACTTTTTTTTTTTAAATAAAAGAGATCATCCTCTAGCCCCATAAACATTGACTATAGAAATATTGAATGGGCAATTTTCCTAGAATACAAAATTTATACTACAAAATAGCATTTAACAAAGCATATATGGGGAATGGGGGGGCACACGGGTCTAGATTTGATAAAAATAAATAAATAAATAAATAAATAAATAAATAAATAAATAAATAAGAAAACCAAACACCGAATGGTATACCTCATCTGTGGGTGATAGCACCAATTATCTAATTGTATGGCAAACTGAGCAATGTCAATGTGATCTGAAAACAACTGTGCTCTTATATTGTGAATCCCTTAAAGAATAATATGCAAATAAAAAATAAAAAAAAACAAAAAACAAAACAAAACAAAAAACCACAAAGCATATACTTTTTTTTTTTTTGAGACAGGGTCTCCCTATAGCCCCAGCAGGCCTGGAACTCACTCTGTAGACCAGGCTGGCCTTGAACTCACAGATATCTGCCTGCCTCTGACTCTCGAGTGCTGGGATTGAAGGCGTGCGCCACCACACCTGGCTTAAAGACGGTTCTTAGCCACCCATGTGGGTGCCGGTCCTCTGCAAGAGCAGTAGGCACTCTTAACCGCTGAGCCATCTCTCCACCCCCAAAGCATAAACATTCTTTAAACTACAAATATTCAACATGAAACCACCTAACTTACACAATTAATAGTCATAGCACAAAGCCACATAATTTTGTGAATCTTTTACTACACTTTGCAAATACTTGAAATCTGTCTTTATTTTAAAAATTGATGTTACCATCTAACATATCAGAGGTTCCTCTCCCAATGCTGCTACTTTGCTGATCACAGCTACATGTGAACACCATTCACTTGAGCCTTGGGGCGTGCATTCTTTATTCTGTGGCAAAATCACTGTGTCTACTAGCCACATGTCATGAATACTGCTGCCAATCAACCTTCTTACCCACTTGCCTACCGCTGCTTCGGTGGTATGCAGTACTGAGTGAGTGTCTGGCTACACTACAGTCGGTAAAAATCCCAGTCTTTTTTGAAAGTTGACTTAACCGGCTCAGTTTTAGTGGTGTCTGTCAATCACTTTGCTCACTTTCATACTCACATTTGCAATTCCTGAGTGACTTGTCAAAACTACTGTGCAATTTTTCACAGCTGAAGATGCTCTAAGAAAGGACAAGCTCCTGCACTAACCTGAGACACAGTGCAGACTGAAGCTCATGGCCCCCAAGCTGGAAGAAAATTGCTGCCCCAGTCCCCCCCTCAGCCTCACAGCTATGGTGTACCACAGCTGTAGCAGATATGAGTGTCAAGCCCACATCTCTGCAGAACCCTGGCCACAGAGAGCTGACTGCCAGGAGGATGTGGAAATTAGAAGGCCATTTCTGCACTTTAGTATAAGTGGCATGCAGATGTTACAGGGAAATGCAATTGCATGCCCTCCTGGCTTGGAGGCCCATGTTTCCAGAGGAAGCAACATAGAAGATGCCTGAAAGATGGAAGAGGCTCAAGCACAGAAAGGGTGTTCTGAAGCAGGACTGCTGAGAAAGGCTTGAGGGAAGGGGAAACAAAACTGGATATTTGGTTGAGCAATGGAAAGAGCACATTTTGGCAGAAGAGAATAGGAAGAACAACAAAACTGAGGCTGGAGGCTTCAGCAGGTCATGTGAGCTAGGAATGGTCCCAAAAGCACAGCAGATCAGAAGGGAGTTTAATTAGGATAGTTATTTAAGTTACAATGTCAAAAAAAGACTAGGTGAGGGACTGGAGTGGACAGGACTCAGCACATGCTCTGACATGAGTCAACAAGGCAGGCCTCGTTATGAAACAGATCTCAGCAGTAGTCTGAGACCCTGGGTTTTAGGAGGAGTTCTACCATGTCCTAGCTGGGAAAGGCAGCTAGCTCACTGTGCCCCAGTTTTCAGACACCTAAGTTTATGTGAGGCTTCTATTTACTTCTGGGAGTCTGGCCTTCCGGTATGGGCCAGGCAGAGGGTGTACATCTGATTAGTCCCCTAAACATCCTGGCACCAATCTTCATGGACAAAATGTTATACACCTTGTAACCACTCTCTGTTGGGACCTATGAGTCCTATGACTCTTGGCTTCTTTGGACAAAACCCAGATTTCTCTCTGTGCTGTAACAAAGTCATACTTCTCTGACTTCTAGAGGGGTTTGAGGTCTACAGCACAGCATCTACTGGACTAGCCCTGACAGGTGAGGAAAAATCAGGAAGCACAGGGTAGGGACAGTAGGAAGTGGGGAAGCAGATGATCTGATGCACTGAGTAAGTGGAAGTGGGGAGCAGCAGGAGAAAAGGGCACAAGGAAGCACAAAGCCAAGCCTGGGTATAACTCCTCATCCCAGACCTCCATCCTCCACTGCTCCTCAGGGTTCTGAGAACTCAGGGCAGATATCCCTGGAAACTCACTCTGTTCAGTCACCTTTTTACCTGAACGGTTAGATTTTAACTACTGCATCTTGGCACTCAGTTCCTAGGACACTAGCTACTGAATATAGGAGCAATACATAATTTTGGGCATTGCTATTATATTGATATTATATCATACACAATGATATTATAGATCTAACATCTACTATGAAATTTGTAACATGAACAAGTAAAGCATAAATGATTTCTCTTTCAATATCTAAACTGTGAAACAGAACAACACAGACCCTCGCCTTACTATAAAGAGGTGGCAACATAAGGAAGAGAGCTTCAGCCTGATGTTATCATAACTATTCTTTACCTCCTTATTAAACTTGAAATAAGGGGAAACAAAAACATTTGATGACTCTACAGTCCATGTGTAATTTGTAACTGATGTGATTTCTATCTGGAACTAGCTCTTTAGGCCCCTGCTTATATGTAGAAATTTAAGTTTTCTGTAAAATGGGTAATAAAGTATAATGATTTTCTTAGTTTTTTAACTAAATAAAATAACAAAATGCACAAAAGAGCACTTACTTTGGTATGGATGGCAACGCCCGTTCACCTTCTGGGAAGAAAAAGGAGAGAGATGTAAGGCTCCTGAGCTTCTTTTAGAAAAGAGCAAACAAACTGGACAGGGAAGATAAGATGCAGCACCATCCTAGTGATGACCTATAGCCAAGTCATGATTCTGTCTCTACCCTGTGCTCTCGGGGCTTTCCTTCACAAATTTACATGGAAGACAACTATTCGGGTCACACTGTTTGAAAGCTTCCCCACGTCATGACAACAGGAGTATAAAATATTTCCCTCCCGGGGTTGGAGAGATGGCTCGGTGGTTAAGATCACTGGATGTTCTTACAGAAGATCCAGGTTTAGTTCCCAGCACCCATACGGCAGCTAACAACTATCCCTACCTCCAGTTCCAAAAGAATCTGATGCCCTTCTGAGGTCTGAGGGCATTGCATGACAAGAGTGTATTTAACATGCATGCAGGTAATATACTACTCATACACATAAAAATAATAGTGTTAAAAAAAAGATACAATCTCAATAGTGAAAGATGGGAGTTCTAAAACTCAGCCAGGTGTGGTAGCAGACACATTTAATCCCAGCACTGAGGAGGCAGAAACATGCAGATGTCTGTGAGATCAAGGCCAGCCTGGTCTACAGGCATACCCTGTCTCAAAAAAGACAAGACAAAACACCTCCCCCCCCAAAAAAAAAAAAAACTTTAAAATCAAAGTCTATATTCCTTACCAAAGGAGTACTGCTTTGATAAAATGGTTCTCTGGCAACACCTCTGAACAGGTGCAGGAGGTGCAGGAAGCTCTGAGATATAAGCACAGCAATGGCATAGTGTGTAGCTACAGAGGAATTCATAAAGATAAGACCTTAACCTTAAGTCTCTACAGGGCACAAGAAGGAACCCACCCACATGGACAGCTAGGACCCTTCCATCTATCTCTTTTGGGTGTCTAGCTCTAGTGAGTGTCATGGCCCCTTCCTTGTGATCCACTTCCATCCTTATATGAATGACTGTATTTCCTACATGTGTATAAGTGCGATCCCCACAGAGGCAAGAAGAGAGCATTGGATCCCTTGGAACTAGAGTTATTGGTAGTTGTTAAATGCCATGTGGGTGCTGAGAACTGAACCCGGTTCTTCTGCAAGGGCATCCAGTGCTCTTAGCCACTGAGCCAGCTCTCCAGCCCTTGAGCCTACTTCCTTACAGGCGCCCTCTGGAACCCTTCTGCACTCTTGGCTTAGCCCTTGTGCTTCTGGGACCCTCAGACCACATTGCCACAGACTGTTCTTTGTGCCTTGGGCAGAGTACTTGGCCCTGAGACACCTCTCAGAACACTGTATGGTAAGAAAGAAACCAACCTGGGGTCCCCAGAGTAGACACAACCCATGGTAGGACACTGTAAGAAGTTGGGGCTACTTCCTTTCAATCTATTGAACTGGGTGTAGTCCTCAGTTCTGGAATGGACTCTCCTCTTATCTCAGCCTTCTTAAGAAGTGCTATGTTCCTACCACTGGCAAGTGAAATGGCCTTGTCCCACTTGTTTATGTTTGTTTTCATGCTAAGAAGCTTAGCGAGGAGGCCTGCTTTGGCCGGAAAGATTCTCCCACCGGAAGCAAGATAGGGTCTGCCTTCCCGCCTTGCTTTTATTTCTTGCCTCTGCTCCTTGGTGTTTGTTGAACCAGGATGTGGAAGGGGTCAGAGTGATGTCCTTTGGGCTTGGTTTGGA
This sequence comes from Rhizomys pruinosus, assembly GCA_009823505.1. Lineage (NCBI taxonomy): Eukaryota > Metazoa > Chordata > Mammalia > Rodentia > Spalacidae > Rhizomys > Rhizomys pruinosus. Next base: position 257,495 of record VZQC01007611.1, read on the forward strand.
ATCTGTGGACAAACACCAAGCTTTTTAAGATGGCTTTTCTCACTATTCTCAGAATTCTTCTTTGTGGACTGATGCTTTTTGTGGAACAGGAGGTTCAAATGGCAAAGGTAAGGAGGACCTCTAATACCTTCCTTGCTGAAGAACCTACATTTCCCAATACAGGAGCTAGCAAAAGAAGCGCCTGGTAAGGAGGTGAAGCTATGGCCTCAAGGGTATCCCCTGCAATACATGGCGAAGTTGTACCAGCGTTCTGTTGGCCTGCATGGGCACCCCAGGAAGAACCATACAATCGGGGCTACAATGGTGAGGCTGGTAAAGCCCTCGGCCAAAGCAGTAAGGCTTGTCAGAGGTCCCTGGTGTGTACAGACCCTGGACTTTCCTCTAGCATCAAACCAGATAACATACCAACTAATCAGAGCCACTGTGGTTTACAGCCAGCAACTTTACTTCATTGACGTCTCTCCTGTCATGTGGAGCCCTGGATCCCAAAATGCCCAACCAACCACTTTCCCTCTTTAGAAACAGATCACTCAAAGCCTTCTCCCATGTCAAAAGCCTGGAAAGAGATGGATATTACACACTGTATACAGCAGAGGCTCTGGAATCACAAGGTACGAAGAATCCTACGCACATTTTATGTGTCAGGAGCCAAAAGGCAATGAATTTCTTGAGCCTCAGTGGCACAGCAATCTATCCTTGGACAATGCCTTCTTGCTGCTCTATTTCAATGAGACTCGCAAGAGTGTTTAGAAGGCGAAACGTGGGGCTGGAGAGATAGCCTAGCAGTTAGGAGCACCGACTGCTCTTGCAGAGGACCCAGGTTCAATCCCCAACACCCACATAGTGGCTGAGAACCGTCTGTAACTCCAATTCCAGAAGAACTCCAGTTTCAGGGGAATCTGACACCCTCTTCTGACCTCCGAAGCATTGCACAACACGGGTGCACAAACCTACATGCAGACAGTACATTCATACACATACAAAATAAATAAACAAACAAACAACAACAAAAAAAGGCGAAACTCCTAAGAGGCTAAGAGGAGTTAATTGAAAGGGAATCCTCTCTTCTCTTGCGGACTGCCCGGGAAGCATGCAGCCTTGCACCTGATGTTCACTGTCCTTCTCAGAGACACGATGGATCTATAAATAACCAATGTTCCCTCCACCCTTACAAAGTCAGCTTCCATCAACTAGGCTGGGATCACTGGATCATTGCTCCCCAGCTTTATACCCCAAACAACTGTAAAGGAGTCTATACTCAGGTGCTACTCTATGGTCTCAATTCCCCCAACCATGCCATAATTCAGAGTCTTGTCAATGAATTAGTGAATCATAGTGTGTCCCAGCCCTCCTGTATCCTTTATAAGTTTCTTCCTATGAGTATCCTTCTGACTGAGTCAAATGGGAGTATCTTATACAAGGAGGATGAGGGTATGATTGCCCAGTCTTACACCTGTAGGTAACCGTGAAGTTACAGTTATCATAGGTTTCCCAAAAAATTGAAGAAAAGCTTAAAATAAAGCAATATTACTGTTGGGCTGGAGACATAGCCTAGTGGTTAAGAGCACCAACTGCTCTTGCAGAGGACCTGGTTCGATCCCCAGCATCCACATGGCAGCTGAGAACCATCTTTTGACTCCAGTTCCAGGGGAATCCAACACCCTCTTCTGACCTCCAAGGCATTGCACAACACGGGTGCACAAACCTACATGCAAAAGAGTACATTCATACACATAAAAAATTAAAAAATAAAAGCAATATTAGTGTTAAGGCTGCCAGTGATCTATCAAATTTATAGGTTCTATTCCTCCTTTTTTTTTTTTTCTAATTTTTTTTTTAATTTTATTTCTGTATGTGTATGAATGTACTGTCTGCATGCAAGTCTGTGCATCCGTCTCGTGCAACGCCGCGGAGTTCAGAAGAGGGTCTCAGATTCCCCTGGAACTGGAGTTTTCCTGGAATTGGAGCTTCAGACGGTTCTCAGCCGCCATGTGGGTGCTGGGGATCGAACCCGGGTCCTCTGTAAGAGCGGTCGGCGCTCTTAACCTCTAGGCCATCTCTCCAGCCCCTCTATTCCTTTTTGTAAACCACAAATATTGTGTTTATGCTTAAAACATAGGAACACTTTAATAAATTAATAATATATGATCACATCTTAATATTTTAAAAATAATTTAAAATATTAATTAGTTATCTTAAGCATTATTTAAGTCTCTTACCCTATTTCTGAGCTCTTTGATTTCTAAAAATGTTTCTGATATCCTAGCATGGACCAGTACAATTCACGTAGTCAGAGATGTCAATATTTAAGAAAATGTTCCTTTGGGGATGTGCTCTTAATTTTATCTTTTTTTTTTTTTTGAGACAGGGTCTCCCTTTAGTCCCAGCTATCCTGAAGTTCGCTCTGTAGACCAGGCTGGCCTCAAACTCACAGAGATCTGCCTGCCTCTGCCTCCCAAGTGNTTTTAATTTATTTCGTATGTGTATGAATGTACTGTCTGCATGCAGGTTTGTGCACCCGTGTCGTGCAATGCTGCGGAGGTCAGAAGAGGGCGTCGGATTCCCCTGGAACTGGAGCTCTCCTGGAATTGGAGTTTCAGACGGTTCTCGGCCGCCATGTGGGTGCTGGGGATCGAACCCGGGTCCTCTGCAAGAGCAGTCAGTGCTCTTAACCGCTAGGCCATCTCTCCAGCCCAATTTTATCTTTTTTAAATTGTGACTTTGTTAACAGACAAAACACTGGTCCAAGGTAGTAGATCATGTGGGATCCTACAGATGAATTCCTTCTGGACTCACCTGTTTCATGTGTCTAGTTGGGCTCTTCTGGGCATGGGTCTCAGGAAGATGAACTCACTGTTGTGGGTGGGGAGATGTGAAACACTCCCTTGGACTAAATGTTGCTAGGACTGTCGTATTTTGGATTTCAATCTTTCCTTGTTTTGTGTGATGCTGATGATAGTAAGCACATGCTCTACCATTATGCTGTATTACCAGGCCACTATGACTCCTTTATACTTCTTTCTCTACTGTATTTAAGTGTTGTGACTATATTGACAATAAATGATAACTTTACTTATTAAAGAGAATCCTGAATGCTTTGGAGACTGGAAGAGAGTACTCTCATGACAGTCTCAATTAGGTATCCTCTCCCCCTTTACATACTGTGATGTAACTGTCTTCACTGAAAAGAGTGATAAGAGAAGGTTTTTACCTATGTCATAACTGTGTTCTGAATGACTACAGCTGAGAACCCAATGTCTTTTAAAGAATACAAAAACACGGCACTGAAATTTTGTGCTACTGAATACCTCAATATTTGTATATCCATTTATTTATGTTTTCCTTAAGAATAAATGTGGCCGGGCGTGGTGGCACATGCCTTTAATCCTAGCACTCGGGAGGCAGAGGCAGGCGGATCTTTGGCCCATGTAAAAGACAGACAGGCTTAGCAACTAAAATGCTCAGCTCTGAGAGTTATTAACGTACCTATTTCATTTTTATGTTATGTGTGCTTCTCTCCATGAATTAAAATGTACCACGTCAGCTGGGTGTGGTGGCGCACGCCTTTAATCCTAGCACTTGGGAGGCAGAGGTAGTCATATCTTTGTGAATTCAAGGCCAGCCTGGTCTACAGGTAAGTTCCAGGACAGCTGGGGCTACAGGGAGACCCTGTCTTGAAAAGACCAAAAATTTAAAAAAAGTACTACGTGCATGCAGTAGCCCACAAAAGTCAGAAAAGGGGTATCAGATCCCCTGGAACTAGAGTTACAGGCCATTTATAAGCCATTATACGGGTGCTGGGTCATGAAACTGGGTCCTCTGCAGCAGCAGGTAGTGCTCTGAACCACAGAGCTTCTCTTGGGCCATGGAGTAATGTTTTTTAACTTTTAAGTTGATCAGACTATTTTCTTAAATTTATTTATTTATATATATATATTTTTTAATCAAATCTAGACCCGTGTCCCCCCCATCCCCCCACCCCACCAGAGCTCATGCATTCTGCCAAACATGCTTTTCATCTCTTTCTCAGTCTTTCTCAATATTCTCCATGTGGAAGTTGACTGTTTT